>JAJIBD010023068.1:0-50228 GCA_021461705.1 Cryptotis parvus | reverse complement strand
TTTTTAAAAATTTTTTTATTATACCACCATGAAACATACAATTACAAAGGTGTTCATAATTGGTTCTCGGTAATACAGTAGTCCAGCACCCATCCCTCCACCAGTGCCCCCCATTTCCACCACCAATGTGGGCCCCACCTCCCCTCACCACAGGCATCCAAGCAGGTACCCCAGTTTCCTCTCTTTCTCTCTCTGTCTCTCTCTCTCTCTGTGTCTCTGCATCTCTCTCCCTCTTAATTTACACATTGTGGCTAGCCCCTGCAGATATTTAGAGTTTATCACTTAAGTCTCTTTGTGTATATTCAGTGGTGAGTTTTAATCTGCCATTACCATTTCCCATATTTGGTAAAACACTGGTATCTATTTATATCCTATTAATGGATGTAGTCATTCTATATCTGTCCTTTTCCTTCTGACTAATTCACGCAGCATGATAGACTCCATGTCCCTCCATTTGCAGGTAAATTTCATAATTTCATCCTTTCTGACAGCTGCATAGTATTCCATAGTGTAGATGAACCATAGTTTCTTTAGCCAGTCCTCTGTTCTCGGGCATTTGGGTTGTTTCCAGATTCTAGCTATAGTGAATAGTGCAGAGATGAATAAGGAAGTACAGATAGTGTTTCTGCTATGTGTTTTTCGGTCTCTAGGTATACCCCCAGGAGTGCTATTGCTGGATCAAATGGGAGCTCAATATCTAGCTTTCGAGAAATGCCCATATTGTTTTCCCCAAAGGGCTGGACCAGTCGGCACTCCCACCAGCAGTGGATGAGAGTCCTTTTTTCCCCCACATCCACGCCAGCACCAGTTGTTCTTGCTGTTTTGGATGTGTGCCAGTCTCTGTGGGGGTGAGATGGTACCTCATTGTTGTTTTGATTTGCATCTCCCCTGATGATTAAAGATGAAGAGCACTTTTCTCATATGCCTTTGGGCATTCGAATTTCTTCTTTTGAAGCTTCTCATTTCTTCTCCCCATTTTTTTGGATGGGGTTTGTTGTTTTCTTGTGGAGTGCTACCAGTGCCTGATATATCCTGGATATTAACCCCTTGTCAGATGGGTATTGGGCGGAAGCCTCTTTCCCCACTCTGTGGATTGTCTTTGTATCTTGGTCACTGTTTCTTTTGAGGTGCAGAAGCTTTTCAATTTTATATAATCCCATTTGTTTATCATTGCTTCCATTTGCTTGGTCAGTGGGGGTGTGTCGTTTTTATTTTTTTTTTTAATTTTTTTAAATTTTTTATTATACCACAGTGAAACATACAATTACAAAGGTGATCATAATTGGTTCTTGGTAATACAGTATACCAGCACCCATCCCTCCACCAGTGCCCCATTTCCACCACCAATGTACCCCACCCCTCCTGCCCACCCCCATGCTGCCTTAATAGCAGGTACCCCAGTTTCCTCTCTTTCTCTCTCTGTCTCTCTGTCTCTGCATCTCTCTGCCTCTTATTTTACACATTGTGGCTAGCCCTGCAGGTATTTAGAGTTTATCACTTAAGTCTCTTTGTGTATATTCAATGGTGAGTCTTAATCTGCCATTACCATTTCCCACATTTAGTAAAACACTGGTATCTATTTATGTCGTATTAATGAATGCAGTCATTCTATATCTGTCCTTTTCCTTCTGACTAATTTCACTCAGCATGATAGTCTCCATGTCCCTCCATTTGCAGGTAAATTTCATAATGTCATCTTTTCTGACAGCCGCATAGTATTCCATAGTGTAGATGAACCACAGTTTCTTTAGCCAGTCCTCTGTTCTCGGGCATTTAGGTTGTTTCCAGATTCTAGCTATAGTGAATAGCGCAGAGATGAATAAAGAAGTACAGATAGTGTTTCTGCTATGTGTTTTTCGGTCTCTCGGGTATATTCCCAGGAGTGCTATTGCTGGATCAAATGGGAGCTCAATATCTAGTTTTCGGAGGAATGCCCATATTGTTTTCCAAAAGGGCTGGACCAGTCGGCACTCCCACCAACAGTGGATCAGAGTCCCTTTTTTCCCCACATCCACGCCAGCACTGGTTGTTCTTGCTGTTTTGGATGTGTGCCAGTCTCTGTGGTGTGAGATGGTACCTCATTGTTGTTTTGATTTGCATCTCCCTGATGATTAAAGATGAAGAACACTTTTCATATGCCTTTTGGCCATTCGAATTTCTTCTTTTTTGGAAGCTTCTGTTCATTTCTTCTCCCCATTTTTTGATGGGGTTGGCTGTTTTTTTCTTGTGGAGTGCTACCAGTGCCTGATATATCCTGGATATTAACCCCTTGTCAGATGGGTATTGGGTGAATATCCTTTCCCACTCTGTGGATTGTCTTTGTATCTTGGTCACCGTTTCTTTTGAGGTGCAGAAGCTTTTTAGTTTTATATAATCCCATTTGTTTATCTTTGCTTCCATTTGCTTGGTCAGTGGTGTGTCATCTTTAAAGATACTTTTCGTTTCGATGTCGTAGAGCGTTTCTCCTATGTTTTCTTCGATGTACCTTATAGATTCATGTCTGATGTTGAGATCTAGAATCCATTTTGATCTGACTTTTGTGCATGGCGTTAGAAGGAGGTCTAAGTTCATTTTTTTACATGTAGCTGCCCAGTTTTCCCAGCACCATTTGTTGAAGAGGCTTTCTTTGCTCCACTTAATATTTTTTGCTCCTTTATCGAAGATTAAGTGGTTGTATATTTGAGAATGTGTTTCAGGATACTCAGTTCTATTCCATAGGTCTACAGGTCTGTCTCTATACCAATACCACACTGTCTTAATTACAACTGCTCTGTAGTAGAGCTTGAGGTTGGGGAAAGTGATACCTCCCATCTTCTTTTTCCCAAGGATTGCTTTAGCTATTCGTGGAGTTTTATTATTCCATACAAATTTCAGGAGTGTTTGTTCAATTTCTTTGAAGAACATCATGGGTATCTTTATAGGGACCGCATTGAATCTGTATAAAGCTCTAGGGAGTATTACCATTTTGATAATGTTAATCCTTCCGATCCATGAGCAGGGAATATGTCTCCATTTCCTCAGGTCTTCTTTTTATTTCCTGAAGTAACGTTTTGTAGTTTTCTTTGTAGAGATCCTTTACATTCTTTGTCAAACTGATTCCTAGGTATTTGATTTTCTGCGCGCAATTGTGAATGGGATAGTTTCTTTAATGTCCCTTTCTTCTCTTTCGCTGTTTGCATATAGGAAGGCCATTGACTTTTGGGTATTGATTTTGTACCCTGCTACTCTGCTATAGGAATGTATTATTTCTAGGAGCCTCTTGGTAGAGAGTTTCGGGTTTTCCAGGTATAATATCATGTCATCTGCAAATAGTGATAACTTGGCTTCTTCCCTTCCTATCTGGATGCCCTTAATGTCTTTTTCTTCCCTGATTGCTATAGCAAGTACTTCCAGTACTATATTGAATAGAAGTGGTGAGAGTGGGCAGCCTTGTCTTGTCCCTGATCTTAAGGGGAAGGCTTTCAGTTTTTCCCCATTGAGAATGATGCTCGCTGTGGGCTTGTAGTAGATGGCCTGGATTATCTTGAGGAAGGTTCCTTCAATCCCCATTTTACGGAGAGCTTTCATCATGAACGGGTGTTGAATCTTGTCAAATGCCTTCTCTGCATCTATTGATATGATCATATGGTTTTTATTTTTCTTTTTGTTGATATGATGTATTATGTTGATTGACTTGCGAATGTTGAACCATCCTTGCATTCCCGGGATGAATCCCACTTGGTCATGGTGTATAATCTTTTGATGACTCTTTGGATTCTATTTGCTAGTATTTTGTTGAAGATCTTAGCATCTGTATTCATCAGGGAGATTGGTCTGTAGTTTTCCTTTTTTGTGGCATCTTTGTCTGCTTTGGGTATCAGGGTGATATGTGCCTCGTAAAAAGCTATTTGGGAGTGTTTTTGTTTCTTCAATTTGTTGGAAGAGCTTAAAAAGAATTGGGAGTAGGTCCTCTTTAAAGGTTTTGTAGAATTCACTGGTGAATCCATCTGGACCTGGGCTTTTGTGTTTGGGGGAGACTTTTGATTACTGATTCTATTTCCTCGATGGAGATAGGTTTGTTGAGGTATTCCAAATCTTCTTGTTGCAGACTTGGGAAGCTATAGGAATTCAGGAATTTGTCCATTTCTTCTAGGTTTTCTTGTTTTGTGGCGTACAGGCTCTCATAGTAATCTCTGATGATCTTTTGAATTTCTGTGGTTTCTGTTGTGATGTCCCCGTTTTCATTTCTGATTCTATTTATTTGGGTTCTCTCTTTTCCTTTTCTTACAAGTCTTGCAAGTGGTTTGTCAATCTTGTTTATTTTTTCAAAGAACCAGCTTTTGGTTTCGTTGATCTTCTGGATTGTTTTTTGACATTCCATCTCATTGATTTCTGCTCTAAGTTTTATTATTTCTTTCTTTCTGCTTGGGTTGGGCTCCTTTTTGTTGATCACTCTCTAAGATCTTAAGTTGTGAAGTCAGACTGTTTATGATGGCCTTTTCTTCTTTTCTGATAAATGCTTGAAGAGCTATGAACTTGCCTCTTAACACTGCTTTTGCTGTATCCCACAAGTTCTGGTAATTCGTGTCTTCAGTCTCATTTGTTTCCAGGAATCTTTGGATTTCCTCTTTGATTTCTTTTTATGACTTGCTGGTTGTTCAGCAGTGAGCTGTTTAGTTTCCAGGTACTTGGTATTGGTCTCCGTTTTTTGTGTACAATTAGCTTCTATTTTCAGTGCCTCATGGTCTGAAAAAGTAGTTGGCACAATTTCTATCTTCTTGATTTTATGGAGGTATGATTTATGGCTCAGCATGTGATCTATTTTGGAGTATGTTCCATGGGCACTGGAGAAGAAAGTGTATTCAGCTTTTTGGGGATGAAATGCCCTGTATATGTCTACCAGCCCTCTTTCTTCCATCTCTTCTTTAAGGGCCAGTATTTCCTTGGTAAGTTTCAATCTTGTTGATCTATCCAGGGTTGATAGAGCAGTGTTGAAGTCTCCAACTACAATTGTGTTGCTGTCAATGTCTTCTTTGAAGTCTATTAGTAGTTGTTTTAGGTATTTTGCTGGCCCCTCGTTGGGTGCATATATGTTTAATAGCGTGATTTCTTCCTGATATATGCATCCCTTGACTATTAAGAAGTGACCTTCACTGTCCCTTCTGACCTTCTTCAGCCTGAAGTCTATGTTGTCAGATACCAGTATGGCTACCCCAGCCTTTTGGATGGGTTGTTTGAATGAAGGATTGTTTTCCAGCCTTTTATTTTGAGCCTGTCTTTGCTCCGATTGTTCAGGTGTGTTTCTTGCAGGCAGCAGAATGTCGGATTCAATTTTTTGATCCATTGTGCCACTCTGTGTCTCTTAACTGGTGCGTTTAGACCATTGACATTGAGAGAGATTATTGTCATGGGATTTTGTGCCATCTTTCTGAATAGGTTGGTTGTTCTTTTGGGTTATGTCTCGTCTTATAGTAGATCTTTCAGTCCTTCTTTTAAGGTTGGTTTTGATTTTACAAAGTTCCTAAGCTGTTGTTTATCCAAGAAGTTGTATATCTGTCCTTCAAATCTGAGCGAGAGTTTAGCCGGATAAAGAATTCTTGCTGAGGCATTCATTTCATTAAGTTTTTTTCACTATATCCCACCACTGCCTTCGGGCTTGGAGGGTGTCTTCTGAGAAGTCTGCTGAAAGTCGAATGGATGCTCCTTTGTATACAATTTCCTTCTTTGATCTTGCTGCCTGAAGAATTCTGTCTCTGTCTATGGCATCCATTACTTTGACTAGGATGTGTCTTGGGGTCTTTCTATTGGGGTCTCTTCTTGCTGGTACGCGTCGGGCTTCTTGGATCTGGATGCCTTCGTCCTTTAACTCGGGGAACTTTTCAGCCAGGATGTTTTTAACTGTTTTAATTTCCTTGGGGTTACTTTCTTGTCCCTCTTGGACTCCTATGATTCTTATGTTGTTCCGCCTGGCTTCATCCCATTGTTCTCTGTTTCGTTGCTGATCCATTATCCGGTCTTTTTCCATCTTATGTAGATCTCTGAGTGCTTTCTGCAGCTCATCTTCAGTCTCACTGATTCTCTCTTCCGCTGCTGTCATCCTACTATTCAGAGCCCCGATTGTGTTTTTCATTTCGTCTACTGAGTTTTTAAGCGATGATATTTCTATTTGCATGGTTCTCATTTCTGCTCTCATTTCCTCCCATAGTTTATTGACAGCCCTTTCAACTGCTTCGTTTATGTTCTCCTGTATTTTATTGGACATCTGCTCAATTTTTTTCGTTGAGCTCCTTAAACATCCTACCAATTTCTTCTCTGGTTTCACTGTCAGAGAGATCATGCACATCTGTATTCTTTTTTTGAGTCTTCAGGGTCGATTCCTTCATCTGTTCTTCGAGCTGGGGATCTGCGTTGTTTCCCCCATGGTGTTGTGGTGTTCAGGGATAGATTCCTCTGGTGTACTGTTTCTTTATTCTTGAGGGTATTACCTTCCCTTGGTGTTGAAATTCCTAGTTTTTCTATTAATAAGCAGCCGCGTTAGCTCGTTAGCGGCGCTGCCCATCCGGCGAGCCACACACCCCAGGGAGGTAGGGGTACCTGTGATGCAGACAGGCCGGTGTGAGAGTTCAAAATGACCGTTTACTTCCGGTTCCGCTCGGACTTCTGGGGGTTGTAGTTCCACCTTCTGCCGAGACCTGGGGCTCTACCATGGCCCCAGGCGCCCGCCCGCGAAGCCACACACCCCAGGGAGGTAGGGTACCTGAGATGCAGACAGGCCGGTGTGAGAGTTCAAAATGACCGTTTACTTCCCGGTTCCGCTCGGACTTCTGGGGGTTGTAGTTCCACCTTCTGCCGAGACCTGGGGCTCTACCACGGCCCCAGGCGCCCGCCCCGGCCAGCCACACACCCCAGGGAGGTAGGGTACCTGAGATGCAGACAGGCCGGTGTGAGAGTTCAAAATGACTGTTTACTTCCAGTTCCGCTCGGACTTCTGGGGGTTGTAGTTCCACCTTCTGCCGAGACCTGGGGCTCTACCACGGCCCCAGGCGCCCGCCCGGCCAGCCACACACCCCAGGGAGGTAGGGTACCTGAGATGCAGACAGGCCGGTCCGTCTTTAAAGATACTTTTCATTTCGATGTCGTAGAGCCGTTTCTCCTATGTTTTCTTTGATGTACCTTATAGATTCATGTCTGATATCGAGATCTTAATTTTTTGCTTTCTTTTTTTCTTCTGAGTAATTCCAGTGTTTTATCTCACCAATATGTGAGTTTACTTACTGCATATGAAGAGATTATGAGAAGTTTTATGAATGTCATCACAAATAGTTAACAAAATTTCTTAAAAAATGACAGCAGGACCCAAGAAGTAGTACGTGTAAGGCGCTTGCATTGCCCAAAACAGCCCTCTGTGTGAGCCCAGGCACTGCATGTGGTCTGAAGAGTGCTCCTCAGGAGTGATCCAAGAGCACAGAGCCAGGAATAAGCACTGCGTACTGCTAGATGTGGCCCACCAAAACCAAAAAAGAAGCCATCATAATTCTGTTTTTCATTTTGTTATGTATTCGGCTTTACATGTCAATGGAAAGTTTATTTCAAAGACTGCAATAATTTTTAAAATTTTATTTCATTATCCTACAGTGAGTTATACAATTACAAAGATATTCATAAATGGATTTAAGTAATACAGTGTTCCAGCACTCATCCCTCCACCACTGCACATTTCCCACCACCAAGGTTCCGATTCCCATGCCCAGGCTGCCCCTATAGCAGTCAATACTTTCTTTTTCTCTTTCTCCTTCTCTCTCTTCTTCTCTTCTTCTTCTTCTTCTTCTTCTTCTTCTTCTTCTTCTTCTTCTTCTTCTTCTTCTTCTTCTTCTTCTTCTTCCTTCTTCTTCCTCTTCTTCTTCTTCTTCTTTCTTCTTCTTCTTCTTCTTCTTCTTCTTCTTCTCCTCCTCCTCCTCCTCCTCCTCCTCCTTCTCCTCCTCCTTTTCCTCCTCCTCCTCCTCTCCTCCTCCAACTTCTCCTCCTCCTCCTACTCTTGGTCCTCCTGCTCCTTCTCCTCTTCCTCGTCCTCCTCATTCTTCTTGTTCCCTTCTCCTCCTCCTTCTCCTTCTTCTCTTCTTCTTTTTACTCCTCCTCCCTGTCTTCCTCCTCCTCCTACTCATCTTCTTGTTGTTCTTCCTCTTCTTCTCTTCTTCTTCCTCTTCTTTCTCTTCTTCCTCTTCTTCCTCTTCTTTTTCCTCCTATTCCTCTTCTTCCTCTTCCTCATAATCTTTGACTTCATCTTCCTCTTCTTATTCTGCTTTCTCCTCCTCATCGTCCTCCCCCTCTTCCTCTTCTTCTTAATTTCATTTTTGGATGATAATCTGTGTGACCTTCCACTTCTAGCTACATTTCATGACTTCTTTATTGTAACAGTTGTATACTATCCCTTTGTTTAGATGTACCATTGTTTCTTTAGCCAGTCTTCTGTTCAGAGGCAATCAAATTGTTTCCAAATTCTGGCTATTGTGAATAGTGCTGCGATAATTATCGAAGTGCAGGTCTTCAGGCTATATTCCCAGAAGTGATATTGCTGAGTAAAATGGGACCTCAATATCCAGTGTTTGAGGAATGGCCATATTGTTTTCCATTAAGGCTGCACCAGGCGATATTCCCACCAACAATGAATGAGAGTCACTATTTAACTGCATCTGTGCAAGGACTGGTTGTTCTTACACTTTTGGATATGTGCCAGTTTCTGTGATGCGAGATATATCTCACTGGTGTTATGATTTGGCATCTCCCTGATGAGTAACTATGAAGAGCACTTTTTCATTTACCTTTTGGCCATACAAAATTTCTTTGAGGAAATTTCTGTCCATTACTTCTCCCTATATTTTAATATGGTTGGATTTTTTCTTTTCCAGTTCTACTTTAGTGTATTTTATATTTTTTGATAGTAAACTCTTCTCAGATGGGGATAAGCAATCTCTTTATAAGAACATTCTAATTAATATAAATAATAATTTATATTCAACATTATGGCATTTCTGTATTTATCTCTTAATTTTACTTAGGGCAAATGAGTTGCCATAGCAATACTAGTTAAATGTGCTAATGCAGGAAAAAATTCAAATAAATACCTTTTATTATATATCTTCCAAATAAATACCTTTTATTACATCTGTTCCAAATTGGTACACTCTTGTTTTGATTATTCCTATCATTTATTTTTGTAATATTTTAACAGAGTAGGTTAAACATGTCTATGTATGGTAACATCAGTACATTTTTATTCTTTCTTAAATAGAAGGCATTTTGTTATACTTTGACAAACCTTTGCCATATTTGGTTTATCACAGGTATCCTTGACATATATCAATGAACCAAGTTTTGCTCTGCTTATGATTGTAATCGGATATTCCAAATAACACTCATTAGATTTTCTAGCAAGTTCTGTTACATTTCTCACTAAGTGTTACCCCAGGTCTTCTTTATGTTTATATTTCTAAATATGCAGTGTCTTTTGCAGGGCAGAGGGGTTAATTCCTTGCAGGAAGGGATGGGATTTTTTCCCCTATATTGAACTTTTTGCCTATTTCTCTTTGACTTAGACTGAATTTACCCGACATACTATTTGGGTACATAGAAAACTGCAAGTGAATTGAGGTAAATGGAGTGTTCAAAGAAACCTTAAATGAGTGAAGTTGACTTGTTAAACAATAAAGTGTAACACTTTAAAATATGTATGGTTTATATTTTTATGGAAAATATATAAAGTTGTCAACTCTTACCAGAGTTTACAGGCATTAAGAGCAATGTATTGTTTTATAAACATCTTCACATTTATTTCATCTTTATGTTCTTGTATAACCACCACAGCTGTCTCATCTTTTCAAACTTAAACCACATATTCATTAAATAATAATTAAGCTCCCACTACCACACTCCTGATAATCACCTTTCTCATGTCTATCTTTATGAATGTCTACTCTAAGAACCTCATATATGTAGAGTTATACAATACTCATTATTTTGTACCTTGCTTATTCTTATAAACATCTTATTCAAGGATCATGCTCTTGTAGCATACGACATAATATTCTTTAACTCATAATTTTTTAAAATATGTTTTTAAATGTGTGTAGCACATTTTGTCTATCCATTAATCTGTCACTGCAAACTTAGGTCACTTCTCCTTTTGACATTATTGCTATGAATGTGATTACATGTAATATCCATATAAGTGCTTTAAATATATATGCAATAGTAGAATTGTCAGAAACTAGTATGATTCATTACAGATAATATTATAATGATATTAATTAACTGCTATTGTGATGTGTTGTAAATGATGAGATAAAATATGATGTCAAGGGGCTGGAGAGATAGTACAGCATGTAAGGCATTTGCCATGTACAAGGTCACTCAGGTCTCTGAGGCATATGTTAATGCAAGGAGAATGGTGGAGTTGAAGAGATTTGCCTGGAGCCGGAGGTTCTTTGTCTTTTTAGCTATTTCTTCAATGCTTTTGAAGGCATTCCATGCCACTCTATTCCTCCTGCGCAGCTCAGGTTTTAGGTCGTTCATCATGACGACTTCTCGACTTAGGTACACATAACTGCTGCATCCAGAGATTTTTGTTTCATTGAGATAGGATTGAGATGACATGTTTGTTCCACATATAGGATTGTTCCATTGAGATGTTTGTTCCACAGATAGGATTGCTTTGGTGTATATAAAGAGACTGTCTTGAGGCCCCATTGCAATTTTCCCCTTGGATAGGACTCCTCTCAGGTGAGATCCTCTCTCTTTATTGGGAGACATAGGGTCTTTTCTATGGTCTAAGTCTGGCCAGAGCTAGAGTTCTTTTATTATATTGGGATTGCTGTCGAAGAGCTTTTGTCCTATTAAAAGCCTTTGGAACTGTGCCAGACTCGTGAGTTTTCATCCGTTCCCCGACGGCTTCGTACCTTGAATACAACTTCTGTCCTGATACTGTGGTGATCCTAGCCGCATCCCCTACATGTGGCATCCCTGTGTGGGCTTCCCTGCATCTGGAGATACCATCAAATTGCTGATGTACTTTCCCTGAAGCTGGGAGCAGAATTCAAACCTTGAGTTAAAATGGGTTACCTCCTGGAGGTTTTTTCTTTGTTGGTTTCACCTGCTTTTTCAGGTGCTAGCAGCAGCCATGACTTCTGTAACTGCCATATCCTCTATCAGTGTTTACATAGAAGATAAACCTCATTAGAAGGAATCTTGGCTTAAGAACATCTAAGTAGATTAAGCTGTGAGTGGGTAAAACAGCAAAGCTCCCAGACTAGGTAAACAATCATCCAATAAGAGACTACTTTCAGAATTGTTCGTGAAGTCAGACTCAGATGACAGCTTTTAATTTCCCCAGGTTACTAATATTTTTACAAATTGAGAAAGCCTTTCCCAAAAATTCTTCTGCCAAGTAGTGACGCACTCTGCACTAAGTTGTTCAAAATGGAGGAAGTAATATAAAATGAACTCTAAATATTAGCATACTGTGCATTGGTTCTTAGACTACATTATTGCTCTCAATGTTTTCTATGTCATGTGTAATTAAAAATAGACTCTAGGAAATGAATATTGAATCTAAATAACATTAAAAATTTGTATTTCTTTTCTTAACCTCATTCTATTCTCATATCGCTTCCTAATTCTAAGAGTTCGTTTAACTACACTCCCTAAGTGTTCTACATTAGAACTCTTAAATTCTAGTTTAGATATTGAAATGAAATATATCATGTAAGAAAAAGAATAATGATGTGGATTTGGTTGGAGAAATGGGTCCTTTGTGAAGGGTTCAGTTTTATTTGACATGTCAACAACAGAATTTAAGTGGATCAGATAACTCAGCAGTTATGTTTTTAGTACATTGAACAGGAATAATGTCTGGACTGGAAATAAGCTTTTTTAGGGGGTTCGGACTATAACCAACTGTGTTCATGTCTTCTCCTAGCTCTGTACATAGGGAACACTGCTGACCCTACTCAAGCACCACATGCAGTGACAAGAATCAAACCAGTGTCAGTCATTTATAATGCAAAAGACCTACCCAGTATACTATTTCTCTAACCTCCGTAAATAAACATTTTAAACGTTGTAATTGGCCATCATCTAGATAGAATTAGAAAATGTGTAAGAGTAGAAAGTCAAACTCAGTAAATTAATTAAATCGGCGATTAACGAATAAGATACACTGGGTCTATGTGGTAGGTTCTACTGGAATCATTCTTCTGAAAGCTTTTGTTTTCCCAGTGAGAGCAATTTCTCTTTTTATTTGCTTAAGTTTTATTTTACTTTACTCAGCATCTTTATTTAGCCACACTTGTACTTGTTCTTACCACCTGCAACTTATTACTCCCAAATAATCCAGTTTTTCAGGCAACTTTCATGCACAGGATGAACTGTGCTCTTTATCTGTCTGACAAGCCGGGCTGGAGACTGGATTAATCTGCTGGGTGGAGATCTTACCAGCTGCAGAGTGTAGATTGTGAATATCTCTGCAAGTAAGGTGTGGGGGTTTCTCTGGGCTCCTCCAAGGCTCCATCGGGATGTTGGACTCGGGTCGGAAGTTGCTCTCGTGGTCCATGGAATGCAGGGGGTTCAACGGGGAAAGCAGTCCTCCCTTAAGTTTCCAAAACCTTCAAGTTTACAACTTCCTTACTCTCTTTATGAAGAATTTTTAATTTGCCAGATCACATGTGAGTGGTGTGGAAAAGCAAAACCCTTATCACTCCACTTCAGTTGCAATGTTGAAGTTGAGAAGTCAGCAGATAAATTCAAGATCTCAGGAGTCTCTGGAATTAAGGAAATTTTTTTTCACTTAGTACGAATTTACTTATAGAATTCCCAGAATCAAGCAGAGCTCTGATTGTTATTTCGTGATCACCAGGTGACAGAGCTGGGAGCTTAGCACTTGCTTCCTCAACCTGGTAGCAGTGAGGCCTGTTATCAATGCATAGTTCATAATGGGTACCCCGGCCTTCTCTAGAGGTCGGTTTCCAAGAACAGTCCCACACTTGTAAATTGTGAGTTAGACACTTCAAATCACGAGGAGTCCCCCGTCTCTGTCTGTTTACTTGATTCAACAAATAGAGAAGAACGAATGAGGCCAGGAGCCAGCGGAAATCGGAAGCTATCCTCATTCTCTTGCTATTCGCCAACTGGAGTGGTCGCCTCAGGCACACGGAGATGTCCATGGTCAGTGCAGTGGAGTCAATTGGGCCGCAGCCACGCCGCTATCTTGCCATCCCCGCTGTGGCCTTGGCCGCCGCCCTGGGGCTGCCTGGACTCAGCAGTCGCCCCGGGCTGGAGGCGAGCAGGAGGAGGAGGAGGAGGAGTGGGGTGGGGGCCAGCACAAGCCGCCACCTATGCAGCCGCCTCCTTCACGCCTCCACTGTCCCAGCGCTGAGCTGCTCCAGGTGGCCACCTGCGAGGGGCAGCCCGTTGCCCTCCACGAGCCACAGGCACTTCTGTGGCCACAGAGCCGCCCCGAGGCAATGGTAAGAGGGACGGTCACCACCCAGATGTCCTGTCGGGAATGAGGCGTGGGGGCGGCCCGAATGTTTGAATGCCTAACAAACCGAATAGGACTATTACACTTGAAGAGATGTGGCCCACTGCCAGCAATTTCTATCTTCATTGTCTACGCACCAACATCCACATACAAAGAAGATGAAATTGAGAAATTCTACATGGAATTGGAGGAGTTCTATAAAAAAGATCACACCTTCTACAAGATCATAGTCGGTGATTTTAATGCCAAGATAGGACCAAAAGATCGGCTGAAGAACTCCACATCAGGACCCATGGACTAGAATGGAACGAACAGGGTGAGAGACTATCTGAGTTCATTATGTCCACCAAGACCATTCATGGGAACTCACAGTTCCAGAAGGCTGAAGCGAAACGTTGGACATGGGAATTTCCAGTCGCAGCCCAGAAGCCAAGCAGATGGGCGAGTGCAAAAAAGATAGGCAGGCAGAATTTTTAAAACTGCTAATCTACCCTGCAAACTGTCTGCTCCCTCACCTCAATCCAAAAGCACTTCTGCTTTGATTCATATTCCTAACTCTGAAACGCTGGATAGCAAACCTACTTATATGACTTTACAAACTGCTAAGGAGAAGATTGCCTTGGATATTCCAGCTATTCAGGATTTGTTTTTAGCTCCTAACAATTTTTATGAAATTCCAACTAATATCTAAGGTCCTTTGCCTCCTCAATCATTTCGAATAGTAACTGGCAGTAATATTATGAAATCTAAAGGTTTTAATGTTCAAATGAAAATTTTTGATGGTAATTTTGAAGGTGAAATTATGCTCATTGTATCTGTGAAGGCTGAAATACTTATTTTTTTTTTTTTGCTTTTTGAGTCACACCTGGCAATGCTCAGGGGTTTCTCCTGGCTCTGCAGTCAGGAATCACTCTTGGTGGTGCTTGGGGGACCATATGGGATGCCGGGGATTGAACCCGGGCCGGCACGGGCCGCGCGTGCAAGGCAAACGGCCTACCCGCTGGGCTATCGCTCCGGCCCCTGAAATACTTATTTTTAAAGGTGAAAAGATTGCTCAGCTTCTTGTATTCCCGAAACCACCAGTTCCTCATTATCAGGAAGGAGGGTCTGGTACCCTAATGTTGAGGATTTTGGACACAATTCCTTTCAGAGGATAAACCCAGTATGATGCTTACATTTGAAAATGGTACTAAAATTGAAGGTTTGCTAGAATCAGGGGCCGATACAGCCATAACTGCTTCACATCATTGACCCTCTGGAAGGAAAAAAACACCGTTTTTTAATCTTTTATAAAGGTGCAGAGTCCAAAGTGGAGTAAGTAAAGCCTCTTCAACAAGTGGTGCTGGGAAAACTGGACAGCTGCATGTAAAAAAAATGAATTTGTACCTGTGTCTAACACCTTGCACAAAAGTCAGATCAAAATGGATTTATATCTCAATATCAGACCTGAATCCATAAAGTCACTATCACTATCACTATATTCCCGTTCATCATCTACTTGCTAGAGCGGGCACCAGTAGTATCTCCATATGTCCTGTCTCATGGTAGTAGAACCCAAAGGCATCCGCTTGCTCCAGGAACATAAACAGCCTCAAACCTTCATGGGAATGACCTAATATAAATGTCACTTGTATTTGACATATCAGATACGACATGAGCAGCTTGCCAGGCTTGAATCCATAAAGTACGTTGAAGAAAATATAGGAAAAACCTTCCACAACATTGAAGCTAAAGACACCTTCAAAGGTGAACCACCATTAACAAAGCAACTAGAAGAAAAGAGAAACATATGGGACTACATGAAACGAAAGAGCTTCTGCACCTCGAAAGAAACAGTGACCAAGATAGAAAGACAGTCCACAGAATGGGAAAGAATATTCACCCAATACCCATCTGAAAAGGGGTTCATATCCAGGAAATATCAGGCACTGGTATAGCTATATAGAGGAGAACAGCCACCCCATTAAAAATGGGGAGAAGAGATGAACAGAAACTTTGACAAGGAAGAATTTCGAATGGCCAAAAGGAAACTGAAAAAATGCTCATCATTACTAATCATCAGAGAGATGCAAATCAAAATAACAATGAGATATCACCTCACACCACAGAGACTGGCCCATATCCCAAAGGGCAAAAGCAACAAGTGCTGGCGTGAATGCAGGGAAAAGGGGACTCGGATCCATTTTTGGTGGGAATGTCGACTTGTACAACCTTACTGGAAAACAATATGGACATTCCTCCAAAGACCAGAAATTGAGCTTCCTTTTGACCCAACCATACCACTCCAGGGAATGTACCTTGGGAAGCCAAAAACACACAGAGGAAACACAATCCACACTTTTATTTTCATAGCAGCACTATTCACAATAGCTAGAACCTGGAAACAACCGGTATGCCTGAGAACTGATGACTGGATAAAGAAACTGTGGCACATATACACAATGGAAAACTATGCAGCTATTAGGAAAAATGAAGTTATGAAATTTGCCTATAAATGGATGGACATGGAAAGGATCAGGTTCAGTGATATTAGTCAGAAGTAAAGAGAGAGAGATAGAATGACTGCATTTATTTGCATAACATCGATATATATATATATATATATATATATATATATAGATAGAGAGAGAGAGAGAGAGATACATATTATGACACCAAAATCCAGTGTCAGGAGAAACGTGGATCAGGAGGTCTTACCAAAAGTGTAAATTACCACAATCGTGTGGGAGTCAGAGGTTAGGTAAGACAGAGAAGGGAATATGTGTGAATAAATGTCGAAAGGGTTAATACCAACCTAGAATTGAACATTAAATACAGGCAAAAAGTGCACACGATGGCCTCTAAGTGTATGTAGTGCAACCCACAATGTGTAAGAGAAGGAAAAGAGAGAGAGGGAGAGAGAGAAAAGAGAAAAAGAGCCTGCCATTTAGGCAGGCTATGGGATGAGGGGAGGGAATTGGGGACATTGGTGGTGGGAAATGGGCACTGGTGGAGTTTGGGGTGTTGCAAAACTATGTGACCGAAACCTCTAAACATGAACAACGTTGTAATATCTCATGGTGGTATAATAAAATATTTAATTAAAAAAACAGCTTTGCCCATTAAGTGGAAAAACACCGAGCCAGTGTGGGTTGAGCAGTGGCCCTTAATTACTGAAAAACTAACAGCTTTGCAACAATTGGTGGAGGAACAGCTCTACTTGGGTGATATTGTTCCAAGTTCATGTCCTTGGAATTCTCCAGTTTTTGTAATCAAAAAGAAATCAGGCAAACGGGGAATGTTAACACATTTACGCCAGGTCAATGAATGCATGTAGCCTATGGGCCCTCAGCAGCCTGGCCTTCCTAATCTTGCTATGATACCAAAATCCTGGAATATTATTGCTGTTGATTTAAAAGATAGTGTTTATACTATTCCCCTTGCTGATCAGGACAGAGAAAAATTTGCATTTACTATCCCATCAATGAATAATGAAGCACCTTACAAAAGGTATCATTGTTCATTATATGGATGCTACTATTGTACCTTTTTTTAAAACCAAATAAGTACACCATTCTATAGATACCTATTCTCATTTCCAATGGGCTTCAGCTGCCCCATCTGAAAGAGCTAAGCAGTTATAACTCACGTGCTAAAAGCTTTTTCTGTAATGGACATTTCTCATACTATAAAAACAGACAACACTCCAGCATATAATTCAGCAAAGGTGAAGTCTTTTTATGCAGCTTATTCTATTACTCATGTTACAGGTATTCCCTATAATACTATTGGTTAAAACTGAGAGAAGTTTACATATTCTAGTTTCATGTAGAAATGATGCTGAACAGTAGAGCTCCCAAACTAGCTAAACCTGTCATGCAACACTTTTGATACAGTGTTTATTTTAAATCTCAATAATCATTGATAACTTAGTCATAATTCCTGGGAAATTTTTTACATTTCATTATAGGCAGATGTCATCTATTTACCCTTGATTCCATTTTTGATGGACTATTACTGATTTCTTAGAAACTGTCATATCAACTGTTAATAGTAGCTTGGAGGATAGTTCTTATATCATGATTACTTTGACTCAGTTTACTTTCAACTATCTTGAAATAAAAATCTTGAATATTACAGAATATGATGATATTACTAAATTTGTATGAAGTATTTTCTATTGAGCCACAGATTTTTTTAAGATAAGTTTTTGTTTTTTTCAGTGTGATGTACTTTTATCCAAATATATGAGCCTGGATTATCATAGAAAATTTAATGATACTGGAAATTCATGTATCTGTAGGTTTTCCAGTTAGATGGCCAAAAGTTTTAACTTTCGTATTATACATTATCTGTTGGTATTTTGCATCTCTATCTTCTGAAATTATTAATTCGCTCTCCCCATATTGTTCTTAATGATCCTTTCTAAAAGGTTTTTAATTTTTTTTTCTCTTTGAAAGAAATAACTCTTATTTTCTTGAGGTCTTTATAATCGCATTTGATTTATCCCTGCTCTAATTTTTATGTCCTTCCTTCTGCACACCTTTTAATCTAATTTCCTATTTTTCTTTTTCTGATCTACTAAAATTTAGTTAGTCTATATACATTTCACTCTTTCTTGAGGAGAAACTGTATTGCAGTAATTTTATCTTAATATTTTCTTTGATGCACTCTGTGATCTGATTGTTCATCTCAATTTTTAAAAGAATTTTTCATTATCCAAGAAGTTTAAAATCAAATGGAATTTTGTCTCCCCAATTTTGTACTTTTTCAGATTTCTTTTTTATAGATGGTTTCTATATTTAGACCGCTTAGTCAGAAAAAATGCATGATATGCTTAGCACCTTCATTTTTTAATTGAAGTATATTTAAGACCCAGCATATGCTGGTTTACAAAATGTTTTAAATGTACTTGAGAACATATAGTCATTTTATTTGTGTAAGGAATTTGTGTGACTATTAAATCCTTAGTATCTATTATTTCATTGAAAATTGTTTTTGCCTATTAAATTTCTGTCTGTATGCTCTGTCTATTGATAACAATGGGTTGTTGAAATACTCTAATGCAATTAATCTACAATCAATGTCATGTTTTATACTATTATGTTTCATATTTTATATGTTCCAGTAATTGGGACATAGATATTAAAATAATAATATTCTGTGGGTTGATAGTCCCTTTTATCATGATGTGCTAATTGTTTGTGTTTCTTATTAACCTTTTTAGCGAAAAGTGTAATCAGATATAAATGCATCACTTCCTGTTTTTGTGGATGTTATTGATTTGAAATACCTTATTCTGGTAATTCTATGGCAAACAACTGTTCATATAATAAAGATTGCAACTGTTCTCATTTATATTAGCATGAGTGACAGTATTATGTCCCACATAGTAGCTGGATGTTCCTATCTTCTCCACCGAGCTTACTTGATGTGAGTCAGGTTTAATTGCTACTCTACTTCCATTAAACCTAACTGAGCTCTATGATTTCTTAGCAATGCAGTTGTTGCTAGCGAATCTTAATTTTTCCATTCCTTAATTTTTCAATTCCTATTGAAATAAAGAATTGATAGAAGTGGAGAATATTGTATTGACTGAATACTCTGATTTATATAGAGGTTCCTGTATTAAGTGTTCTGTCAATCAGCGTCTGCCAATCTTTCTTCAAAGAGACTGTAATGGCTGCACGGTAAACATTCCCGAAACAAAACTGTTTTAGTAAAGTCTGAATTTTTTAAGAGAACTTTATTAACAATTATGATATTCAAATGCAAATGAAGTATAGAGGAAAATATGGGGCCAGCAGTTATACCTCATTAAATAACAAGTGTTCATGAATACTTACTAGATACACAATTAGATGTTACTCTGTTCTTTAACATAATTGACTCTTCTGTCATGGATGTTATTTGAAATTTGTTATTTGTTAGAATTTAAGTTTAAGGACATTACTAATTAGAACACTTCCATTTTACATTCTCTCAAAACAAATATGGAAAAGAATTAGAGTCTCTCCTGAAAACATTAACATGTTGTAAAATATCTTGAGAAATGAACTTTATGATTCACATGGAGTTCACAGTAACACAGATGGAAAACTATAAAAATCGCAAATTGTATAGAGACTCAGATTGTACACACATTCATACCACACATCCCTCTATAGATATACTACTTAGCACACATGAACACACCCCATAGCACGTAACCCATGTTTGTATTCATTTTGACCACACCAGCTGGTACTCAGAGGATATTCATATCTGGTCTCAGGGATTCACCGCCTGTGCTACTTGAGAAACCAGGGGAGCCTCCACTATGCCACGCATGAAGACTTGCGCTTTGATTATCTCCCTGGCCCAATAATTAATGACTTAGAATTTATACTCTTAGGGAATAGGCAGGCTAAAAGAAAAAGCATAGGTGGCTCATCTAAGTGTTATGTGGTTTCTAGGGGCATCCCAAAGCAGTGCACAGGGAACCCCAGGGCCACACCTAGTGACACATAGCCAATAAGACATGATGGTTCAGTTTCAGGACTAATGGTGTGGAGTTGCTTTGGTCCTGTAGTATTGGGAACCAACAGGGTCACCTGAACAATTCTTGAGGGCCTCCTGAACCTCGTGGTTCTGGGACAGGCATGTCATTCCATGATTCCAACTCAGGTACATGATGGTGAGTTATCTTCAGGACTCTAATTATTGTGATTTGAAAGTAGGAAGTTATAAGTGGCAAAGGCTTTGTTTCATTTCTTTCTCACATCTGAAAAACATCTAGGATAAATGAGGATTCCCTGTTCTGACTTCTATAGTGACTCAAAGTGCCTTGAAAAGACTCACATCAATGATTCAAGGAAATGAAATAAGTTGGAATTCTATGAAGGTGAAAAGAATTTGAAACAAATGTTAGAAAGAGGGTTCACTGTAGCTGGTGCTGAGGGTCATTCCTTGTGATGCTGGAGACCATACTTGGTACCACCAGGTATTAAAACTAGTCACGTGCAAGGCATTCACTTTAACTCCTCTACTCTTTCCAGTCTTAAACTTGATTATTAAGTAAATATACACAGTGAACATAGGACAATCATATTCCATACACATCATTTATGGAGCTGTTTACAGGCAACAGAAATAATATTCAGCATTTTAAAAAAGAAGATACTACAATGTTCAGTGGGATGAAAGAAGATGTGTTTTATATCATTGTAAATTGGCAAAGACGTATATTTAACCGAAGTGAACGAATAGATAGTAAACACAATGTAACTCAGGTGCTTGGTCTCACTCTGAGATTTTGACCTTTCCTGATTATTTTCAGTTGTTCTAACTTTTACACATCCATGTGTAACCACTAAGTCATTGTGACTGCTTTTAATCCAAAGGATGATGATCCAACCAAAATCTGAGTTTCACAATTTTCTCTAATTCCACTTATTCTCTTTGAATTTACCTTCTTGTCTTGGCGCATTGGTGTGTGTGTAGGTGGGGGGGGGTGAGTTTGAGGAAAAGAGAGAGAAGAAAGAATGGAATGTAAAGGAAGACAAAGAGGAAAATGAAGAAATTTCTGAATAATCAGAGCAAACTCAGATTCAAAGTCAAACACTGTATGGCCGATACCCAAACATGAACATTTTTGTAATTGTTTATCTCATGGTGGTATAATAAAATATATATTTAAAAAAGTCAAAGGCTGAGAGACAATTTTCGATGGAAACAACTCAAACCAAAAAGGCTGGTTTGACCATACGAGTATCTGACAATAAAGACTTCAGGCTGAAAGGGGTTAGAAGGGACAGTGAAGGCCATTGCTTAATAATAGAGGTGCATGTATATCAGTAAGAAATTACACTGCTAAACATATAGGCACCCAATGAAGAGTCAGCAAAATACTTAAAACAACTGCTAAAAGACCACAAAGAAGACATTAACAGTAGCACAATAATAGTTGGAGACGTCAACACTGATTTATCAACAATTGATAGATCGACAAGACTGAAACTCATCCCATTTTTAGAATTATATAATATATATAATATATATATATATATAATTCTCAAAAATGGGATGAGTTTCAGTTTCAGGATATATATATATATATATATATATATATATATATATATATATCTTTTGGGTCAAACACAGAAATGCTCAGGGGTTATGTTGGGATCCGCCGGGTTCCCAACAGTACCAAGTAGTGAGTTCCCTTCCACCTCCGAAGCCGGCAGGGAATGGATGAAAAGTCAGGAATCCGGCGCAGGTTTTAAAATGCTTTACTTATCACAGTTCAGGCATATAATCAGCAATAGGAAAAACCCTGTGCTTAGGATTCCCGGCTAGAACCCCAGCCACGTGTAGGCCAAGAATGCGGCCACCACGTGTTAAGACCCTGTAAAGAAGAGACAAAGACAAAACTCCCAAGAGAGCGAGACCAAAAAGAGAGAGAGCAAGAGAGGAAGCAGCCTAGTTTAATACACAGCAACTCAGACCTCCCACTATTATGGGAAGCAGGTAGGGTCAAATGCCCTCAGGTAATTTCTCCCAGCACCTCACCTAGGTCATTTAGATGCTAATGTTTTTGAGCCAAGATCTTCCTAGAAATGCCTTTATAGGGTAGAGAAGGGAGTTTTTGAGATTGCATACCTCTGTACCAAAGACTGTACTATTGCCAGTTAAATATTTCTCCAAGCCTTTACAAGACTCTCGTCTACTTCACGGTAGTTTTGTCTTTTAGTTGCCTTTGAGTTATCTGGGAGCCATGCTTGCTTGCTTGGAGGCAAACAGCGTTTCTCTCTGGTCAAATTACTTAGAGTTCCAATGTGGCCAGACAAATAGGCTGGAAAAATCTAGCTAATCCCACGATGATTGTGATAGCATGAGAGAATATTTATACCAGCCAGTACAGAATACATGGTCAGATAAACTGTCACATTTAAACTACCCCCTATCTAAAAAGTGATCTGCAGGAGGCAATCCAGGGCAGATGCAGAGGCTTTTAGGCTTTTAGGTGTCCTGCAACAGGTTTACTCCTGGCTCTGCACTCAGGAATTACCCCTGGTAGTGCTCAGTGGACCATATGGGATGCCAGGAATTGAACCAGTGTCTGCTGTTTAGAGGCAAAACTTCTGCCTGCTGTACTGTCTCTCCGGCCCCCTTTCTATGATTCTTAAGATGTCTTAGTGTTCGATAATGAGGCCTAGCTAGCTTGGAAACTTTGTTGTTTAATCCACTTACAGTTTAAGCTGTTTATGTGTTCTTAAGCCGGGATTCATATTAATGAGATATCTCTATCCTATGTAAACACTGATAGTGCTTGTGGCAGTTACAAGAGTTGGTTTGACTCAATCAGTAAGTTTTGAAATATTACTACAATCTCTATTATGATTTCAATGTAATCTAGATTGGGCACAATTTCTCTTAATAACCATTGGATCCAGCAAGGGTCAGTTAGAATTTACCAGGAGACTGCCACCCTGACCACATTGAGACTATCATTTTAGATTGAAGGAAGGATCATGCTATTTTGCTCTCAAGCAGGTGAGCATGACTCTTTCTGTAAACAGAGCACAAGACACTCAGAATCACCTTGGTGCAGAACATAAAATAAACTCATGTTGTGAGTACCATCTAGATTGCATAAAACCCATGAAGTTATGTGTTTCTCCCCATGAATATACATGCATGAAATGTATTTTTGTACCAGCTCTCTTGTTCCAGTGTTTTGAACATAGATAATCTCAGAGAAAGAGACTATTTCCTGGCATAATCACTTGTTAAAACATGAAACAAATGTGGTATCACCCTACATATATACCTAGAAGCCAATTCATTGCTCTATGTTGACATTACCCTCCCTGAAAATAGGATTACTTTTGATATAGTAGGGGACTGACTTGATGTACAAAGGATCCACTTTGGTGGGAAACTTGGGTCTGAGCTCATGGACTGAGCTCTGACCAAGAGCTAAAGGTCTGGGGAATCCCATTACTTTGGACTATAGTGACAGAGATTGTTTTATACTGAATTAGTAAAAGTGTTTTGGAACCGTGCTAGGCCCATCAGTTTTCATCCATTTCCCAGTGACCTCAGAGTTAGAAAGGAACACTTTTCCTGATATTGTGGGGGACCCCAGTGGCTCCCAACATTTTAGGAAATAAATTTGAAATTGGATCCTCAATTATGCAGATTGGGAGATTGAGAAATGCCTGAGTAGCACAATGCTTCCCATGTTAGGGCACTGATTAACCAGAAAAACAAGGTAACAATCAGGTCTGACTTTAAATAAGTATACTAATTCAAAGGTCTGGATACTTTCTGAGAGTTCTCTTTGCTCATGTGCTGCAGTTAAGAAGATAATATGGAGGAGCAAGCCATCATCCTTGAAAGCTCATTGGGTAGATGTGACAAAAGAAAAGGGATGAGGTAATAGAATCTTGATTTCTCTTCTCTATCGTGATTGGCTCAGCTGATTTAGAACTGTGACAACAGGAACCAACATTCTGTCTGATCATTTGACTTTGAAGAGTCAAGATAGCAGCATGTTTCCTTGTTGCTTTCCAGTTCTTAGACGTTCTGGACAGAGGGAAGGCCGGATTGAGAGGCCTTCCAGTCCATATAGACAATCAACCAACCAACAAGCCGAGTGTCATGTGACAAGCGGCAACAATTATCTAGAGGCAAGTATGGGAAACCCAGGGCAGACTAGTATTGGGCAGCTTATATCTATGATGCCACCTAAGGAGTCCTGTACACGTTTCCTTCTGTATGTGCGAGGGTATGTCTGAAAGAGTATGAAGCAGAAAACTTTTGAAGGGCTTACCCAAATCAAGATATAGTCCACAACAGCTGCAGCCAGGTGTATCTATTGTGATTACGTCCCAGGTACCATGGGGCAAACATAGGGAAAGGTGGTGACTCGGTGAAAGCTAACAGACCCAGACATAAAACCTGAGCTCTAATATATGCCTTATCAACAGATAGCTCTGAGATACTGTTGGTAGTTTAAGTTGGGAAAAACTTTGCAGGATGATGTCAATGTGTGACAATACTAAACCTTTCTGGTTGGTGACTGCCTTGTTTTACAGAGCTCAACTGAGCAGATAATTCAAGAGTTCATCAAAGGCTACCACTTCTCTGACGCCCTAGAAAAATGGCTCAAGAAGGACAGCAGCAATCAAGTCCACAGTGAGCCTCAGGTAAGTAAGGGGGCAGGAGCTCTCCATATCTAGACACTCTCCTGAGCCATAAAATAGCTTTTTCTCACAGTACTGTATGGTGGAAACCCATCGAAGCACCGTGAAAAGGAAGAAATGCTCACAGAATTATTGGACAGCATAAGAAAATTTAACATTTTTACATTTATAATAAAAGAAAATACTTTGTATCTTCTCTATTTGTTTTAATACCCTGATATACCTACAGAATAGTCAGAATTAACTTCCTTACAGATTTTCTCAAATCCTTACAACACATCCATTAAATAGTGAAGGGGTTGAAAACTGTTTATGTCTTGACATAGTCAATGCACAGAATACAGCAGGCAAGTTAAAGACTGTCAACAGGTGAGGAGATTTGGCATTGCTTGCCTTGATATGACCAAACGTTGTTGCCATCTCAACAGTTACTACAGACAGCATCATGTGCTCTCACATACTATTTGTGTGTCAGACTATCAAACCTTAAAAATGATACAAGCTTTTAGGAACCTGGTGCCTCCTGGGCAGCCACCAGACTGTGAAGAACTCCTGGCAGGAAACCACTAAGGTTTTGCCATGACAGTTCAGTGTCTACCACCTGGGCAGTTGATCAGGGCACCATGTCACAATTTATGGGCCCTGACTTCTATGGTGATTGTGAACAGGGTGAGACCTCCCCAGCGAGGAAGTGGGCTAAGAAATAAGAATGTTATCTAGGAAGACAAAAGGGCCTCTAAAAATTGTTGGTTTCCCCACAATTTCACCTTCAATTCAGAATCCTTGGAGGTATATTGAATAGAAGGTTATAGTTAACGTTTGGTTGGACAGTTCTCAGGTCTCAACCCTACCTAATAGAGCAGACACCTGCAATCCTTAATTTTCACTTTTATCATAGGTAGAATGTGGATATCTCATAACATCTCATGAGTACAATACTTTCCTAATAAGCTATTCATTCTCAGAGTTAACTTCCAATAGTTAAAATAATTCACTAAAAATATTTACTTATCATTCCCCAGAAAAATTCATTGCCTACCAATCAGGAGAATTTCCCAATGCCAGTACTCACATTATCTTTTACCCATGTTGCTGAGGTGCTGGAGTTCCTCACCATCTGCCTCTGCTGTTTGATGGTACTGTCCCTGATGTTCATCCCTCCTTCCCACACAGAAGAGTGACTGAACAGCTGTCTGCTGAGTTATGCATCATTCTCGCTCTCTAGGCAGTAACTGCAGTTTTTGCTTTTTCTGTCATTTTAAAGAATTTTTTAAGTATTTTATTATACCACTGTGAAATATACAATTACAAAGATATACAATTAAAAAGTTCATATTTGGGTTTTGGTCATACAGTGTTCCAGCACCCATCCCTCCACCAGTGCCCATTTCCCACCACCAACGTGCCCGTTTCCCTCCCCCTTCCCCAGCCCGCCTCCATTGCAGGTTCTATATTTCTTTCCCTCTCTCTCCCTCTCTCTCTTTACCTTCCCTTCCAGACTATGGATTACAGAACATACATTAAAGGGTTGTCATGTGTATCTTTTTGCCTGTATTTAATGATCAGTTCTAGGTTGGTATTAGTACCCTGGACAATTGTTAGCACACTGTTGCATTTTCTGTGTGTACCTAGACTCTGACTCCCACACGTTTGTGATAATTTCCACCTTTGACAAGACCTCCTGATACTAGGTCATGTTTCACTTGACCTTGGATATTGGTATCATAATATGTACATATATATTTATGTCATGCAAATAAATGCAGTCATTCTGTATCTGTCTCTCTCCTTCTGGCTAATTTCACTCAACATAATCTTCTCCATGTCCATCCATTTATAGGCAAATTTTATAACTTCATTTTTCCTAACATCTGCATAGTATTCCATTGTGTAGATGTACCAAAGCTTCTTTATCCAGTCATCGAATCTCGGGCACTCTAGTTGTTTCCAGATTCTGGCTATTGTGAATAATGCTGCTATGAACATAAAAGTAGGGATGGTGTTTCCGCTGCATATTTTTGGTTTCCCAGAGTAGATTCCCAGGAGTGGTATGGCTGGGTCAATTGGGAGTTCAATTTCTAGTCTTTGGGGAATGTCCGTATTGTTTTCCAGAAAGGCTGTCCCAGCTGGCATTCCCACCAACAGTGGATGAGTGGCCCCTTTTCCCCACATCCACACCAGCACTTGTTGTTCTTGCTCTTTTGAATATGTGCCAGTCTCTGTGGTGTAAAATGATATCTCATTGTTGTTTTGATTTGCATCTCTCTGATGATTAGTGACAAAGAGCATTTTTTCATGTTTTTTGGCCATTCGAATTTCTTCCTTGTTGAAGTTTCTGTTCATTTCTTCTCCCCATTTTTGATGGGGTTGTTTGTTTTCTTCTTGTAAAGTTCTACCAGTGCCTGATATATCCTGGATATTAAGCTCTTATCAGATGGGTATTGGGTGAATATTCTTTGTCATTTTGAAGAATTTTTTATGAAGAAGAAGATCATTGATTACCAGGGTAAAGATTGTGAGATTGAAGAATCTCTGCATGGTACAGTGATTATTTTTAGGGCACTGACTAACCATAAAACAGTTATAGATAAGCATGGTCTTATAAATCGTGACCTAGTTATAAATTCAGTATATTTTGTGAGGTCCCTCTTTGTTCACTCACAACAGGTCAGTGTTTAAAATCACAGAGGAGAAAATCAAAATCCTGAAAGCCCTTTGGGTAGGTCTGACAAAAGAAAGACTATGATGTCATAAAATCTTGCCCTCCCTTCCTTATTGTGATTGACTGAACAGATATTGAACTGTGGTAACAGGAACTGTATTCTATAGAGACCCAAAAGAGAAGGATGTTTTCCTGTTGCTTTCCCAGCCTTAGAGGTTCTAGGCAAAAGGAGTTCCCAGTTTGAGGGACCTCACAGTCCATATATACAATCTACAGCCCAACAAGCCCAGTGCCATGGGACAAGTGGCAAAAAATATCCAAAGTAAATTTGAGAACCATAACAGACCAGTATTGGACAGTTCATACCTATAATGCCGCCTAGAATCCCACACTCATTCCATACTATGTGTGTCTGTATGTGTCTTGCTGTGTGTGATGTGAAAATGAGCAGATATCAGAAAGAAAAAGTTGAGAAAGAGGGTGTGAGAGAAAGATGCTGAGATGATAAAGTTGTTGAAATTAGGAAGAAGTTGGTAACAGCACACAGCAAGGTAACAGTTATGATCGCATCCCAGGTGCCAGGTTTTATGATTATATCCCATTTCCCAGGAATTGGAGAAAGTGATATACCTGGAAGGAAGTTCACATACCCACTTACGCTTTAGTATATGTTGATCGGATTGGTATCTCTGAGATATTCATGGTAACTGAACTTGGACACATAATTTGAAAGGCAGTGTCCATATGTGGCACATACTTCTCTTTCTGATTGATGTCTGGCTTCTTTTTTGTTTTTTGCAGTACTCCACTGAGCAGATAATTAAAGAATTCATTGAAGGCTTCCACTTCTCTCCTACCCTAGACAACTGGCTCGTGAAGGACAGAGCCAATCGAGTCCAGTGCCATTCTGAGGCAAGTAACAGAACAGAGGGTCCCCATACCCAGTGTCAGAATATTGCAGAGCAAGTCAGGAATCCAGACATATATTCAAATGCTCTCGAGGGGCCATTAAATTGTGGTCCATGAGAGTGGTTATTTCTCCAAACAAAAAAAAAAAAACCCACAGATTCCAAACCACCCATGGAGCTATGTGAATGGGAAGAATGCATGACATAGTTATAGGAATGGCCTAAACATGAACCCTATTTACTTTTATAATAAAAAATCACTTCGTATTTTCTCCCATTGTTTCAACTGCCCACCCAGTTATTTAGAAAAATAGTCAGCTCAAATATTCTTGTAGATTTTATCTAATCCTAACAATTCATCGCAGTAAATAGTAGAATTATTGAGATTAAGTTTAGTCTATAAATGTCTTAACATAGTCGTTGCACTTAACACTTAAAGTGTCAGTAAAGACTCAACAGGTAAGGATATCTCCCATAAATTGCTGTGATTATTTTCATGGACGTAGTCTTTGATTACTTTGAACTTATATATCTACTGGAACTCCATTGACATGACTACACGTTTTCATATCACAGATGTTCTTGTGCACTCAGGGATATTTGTGTAACAGGCCTTCAAACTCGAACAAAAAATAAACTCTACAGATCCTGATGCCTGCGTAACCAAACCACCAAACTATTGCTGTAGACCTCCTGATAGGGCACCACTAAAGAATCTTCATGACAGTTCAGTCAGTCTCAGTGTACTAGCAAACTGCAGGGCATCAAGCCACCAAGCATGGCTTTGGCTGTTCTGGAGTCAGTTTAAGCATGGTGAGCCTCCCAATTTAGGCCCATAACAAAGAGTAAGTCAAGGAAGACACAAGTAGCTCTCAAGTTTGTGGGTCCCTCACACCCTTTTTTCCTCTAGTCTGAAGCTCTATATTGAAGTATCGTGGATGTTTGGTAAATTGGCTGTCAACAGTCAAGATAGTAGGAATGTTTTCATGTTTGCTTACTGTTAAGAGTCTATAGACAGAGGAAAGCACACACTGATGTATCACCCAAACCATACAGAAAATTGGTCATCCATTAAGGCAAAATATGTCAAGGTAAATGTGGCAAATCCAGGTCTGACCAGTAAATAATATCTATTACTTATTATAACAATTAAAGAGTCCCAAAGACGTTTTGTACAGTACGTGTGTATTTATGAGTGAATTTCAGAAAGAGAAAAAGTGACAGAGTGAGAGAGAGAGATTGATGAGATAGTGAAAGAAGTTGCTGAAGGGTTTGTCCAATGTAGGAAGCAATCAGGAATACACACAGCCCAGAATGTCTGTTACAACTACATACCATGTCCCAGGGTTTAGGATTACATACCATTTCCATCAAACGGGAAAAGGTGATGGCTGTGTAGAAGATCAAATACCAAGACATCAAACCTGGAGCCCTAAAATATGCAGTTTGGACTGTTATCTATGAGATGCTCTTACTTGCTGAACTTAGGAACGTACTTTCTAGTACCATGTCGATGTGTGGCACATACTAAACTTCGTGGTTGCTCACTGACTTTGTGAGCGTTTTACAGAGTTTCACTGAGCAGGTAATTAAAAAGTTCATCAAAGGATTCCACTTCTCTGAATGTTTAGACAACTGGCTTCTTAAGGACTGTGCCAATCAAGTCCACTGCCTTCCTAAGGCAAGTAAGGGAGCAAAGGGAGCAAGAGGTTCTCCATACCCAGGTTCAGTGTCTGTCAGGGGAGGCCTAGACCCTGATTTTGTCCAGATGCTCTCCTGGACATACAATGGTTTTCCAAGGAGTTCTGATGGACATAAAGGAAACTGGATTCTCAACATCGCAGGATGGCTTGATGCCTAAGGGAAGGAATGCTCACATACTTGTAGGACTGGCAGAAACATTTTAAGACTCTTTTCCTTGTATGATAAATCAAGTGAAATAAATCAAATGTCACTGCATTTTTTGTTACTATTTCAACTACCAGACTAGATAAGTAGTGAATGGTGACACTAATGTCCTTGAATATTTTCTAAGTAATGCTTAAATCATTACATTAAATAGAAAAGGGGTTGAAATTAAGCTTAGTTTATAAATGTCTTGACCGAGTCTTTGCTCTGAACACAAGAGTCAAGAACAGATTCTCTTCAGGTAAGGAGAATTGGCATTATGTGTCTGAATGATTTTCTGGAGGTGGCCTTTGTCTTCACTGACCACATAAAGCTGCTGGAATTTGGCATGATCTGACTTTCTTACCATCTCGGCAGTTTTACAGACAACATCATGCTCTCACATACTATTTGCTTGCCAGGCTTTCAGGCCTAGAACCACAGTCTAGCTATAAGGATCTTGATATCTCCTGCCCCAACCAAAAGACCCCATCATTGTAAACCTCCTGACAGGATGCCACTAAGGCATTCCCATAACAGTTCAGTCTCCTTCTCCTGGGAAAGCATCAGGGCATCAAACCAAAAAGCATGGCTTTACCTGTCTAGGTTAATTTTGACCTCACCAAGGTGAGGCCTCCCAAACCTGGAGGCCTAGGTTCCGAATCTGGGAAAAGAAATGACAGCTGTGTCTATGAAATCCTAAGGACCCTCTAAATGTTGTGAGTGCCCCCCACAATTTTTCCTTAAAATCATAGGCTTGAAGGTATGGTGCAGGGAAGATCAGAGGACGCTTGATTGTAGTTTTCAGACTCACCCTGCCTGACAGAACAGGCAAATTCTTAATCATTCTCACTGATTTCATATGTACAATGTGAATATCTCATCACCTTTCTTGGGGACAATTTTTTTTTATTATCTATTCCTTCTGGGAGGTGTTGACATTCCATTTTTAATTCATAGTCACTGAGAAGGTACCACATGTTTTTTAGTCCCTTGAAAAATCCCACTGCTTATAAACCTGGAACATTTCTCAACGTCAGTACTCAGCTCTCCTCGGCTCACGTTTCTGAAGTGCTGAAATTCCTGATCGGTCTTTCTACTGGTTCATGGTACTGTCCCTGACTGTCCCTTGTTTCCACACAGAATTACAGTGAGTCAAGCATGTGTGCCACCGAGGCCTGCACCATGCTCACCATCAAGGCAAGGACTGTGCAGTTGCTGGTGCATCTGTTGCCAATGGTCTTCCCAGGGTGGACTTTCTCCATGCACTCCTCGGCTGTCTTCCCTGTACTGACCTTCAATATCCCTCCCAAGTTCATGCACAGGATGTTTCACAGGTGAGTGTGTCCTGCTGAGGCACACTGCATATCTGGCTTGAAACGGGTCAAATTGCAGTTTCTAAGATTGTTCAACCCTGATGTTCTTCTCCCCAGCTCACTGTTTCCCTTCTTGGGCTCCTGGATAGAGCAGTACAGTCTGGACCCCGACCGGCTTTGGCGCTCTCACTGGGTCCGGATCCCAAGGGCCTGTGTTCAAACTATTTTCTGTGGTGCCTCTACAAAGATCGTGGGGCACTTGGAGCAGTTGGAGCCTGTGGAGCCCCAGCCAGACAGTGAGGAACCGGCAATGGGAGAGTAACAGGGTGGAGGAGAGTGGGGTTCCTGGGTCTTATAGGATTCTTGCTTCTTTCTGTAGAGGAACTTGGGTACTCTGAAGTCCGTGGCTCATGTTCTCTTGCTCTTTACCTAGTGCCTGCGTGCTTGCTGCCACCAGTCCTCGAAAATGACACAGACCTCAAGGACAAATTAGATGTGGCTGAATTTCCATCTGTGCATCTCAAGCCAGCTCAGCCTTCGACTGAAGATCTGATGTTCCCGGTTCCAATAATCGAACCACTACCTTTAAAATCAGGTATATGTAAAACTTTTGCCACTGTTGAAACAGACTCGGTCCTCTATGATAAGAAAGAGCTGGAGGACCCCTCATGTTTTAGTGAGTTTCCATCTGTCCATCTGAAGCCATAGTTAGCTCCATCTACTGAGTGGCAGGAAGATCTGACTACCTTGGTTCCCACAGGAGAACGGGCATCTCGGTCAGGGATACCTGCTGCATATGGAGCTCCCATGGGAGAGGTGGAGCTGGCACCAGCTTCAGGGCAGTCATTTTCGGAGAGCAGGAGCAGCGAGAAACAGCCCATCAAGACATGGAATGTCCTGGGCTTCCCAGCCTGGCTGCTGGCGGAGCAGTTAACATGCATGGATGTGGTGAGCACAGGGCTCTTGGCCGGAGAGGCCAATTCTCTGCCATGCCTGGCGCTCCCTTCTCAGACCTACTCCTCACGGTCCCCGTGTCATCCCACCACTCATCCTACCCCGGCTCCCAAAGTGTCCCTAGGGGCATGTGTGTGGATGTGGAAAAGAGCCTCAGAGAGAACCTTGATGTTTCTTGGAGGCTACGTGGGGACTGGGTTCCGCCTATGCACCAGGTCCCTGAGCCCATCCATCTAACCAGGAGTCTAGGCAGTCTCAGTACTTAGAAGGTGCCTAATTGGATATCTCTAGAAGGGGAACAGAGCAAGTAGGCCTTCAGGTCCTGTTCTCGACCCATATGTGTCTGCATGTGAGGGGACAGGGTATGATGGGTGGGATCTCCTTGGGGTGGAGTCCCTGGGTGTCTTTCTAGAATCTGAGTCAGTCTGGGGGAGATAGGAAAAGTGTGTCTCCCATCGCTGTCTGGATCCCAGCGGCTCCTGTGTGCCTCAGTAGGCTCATGGCATAAAGGCCAACGTCAGACACTTCCTTCAGAATCCACCTGGGTGGATTCCCAACTGCACTTTGACCTATGACCCCTGCTGTGACTAGATCAGGAGTGGCAGTGTTGGATCCTACTTTTTCTGCCCACTAGGAGCTGTTTAAGCAGGTTGTTCCCCAACACTGCCTGGGATCAATATGGGCTCAATACAAGAACGATGGCAACAGGCACGCGGCACCCACTGTCCAGGCTGCTGTGGAACAGTTCAACAAGGTGACCATCTCTGTCATCACCACCTGCCTGGGAGACTGGTCAAGTACACCTCGGGACCGAGCTAAACGGATAGAACACTGGATAAAGGTGGCCAAGGTATGGTATGGACACGGGATCCCTTCTGGAGTCTTGGGCTCTGGGTCTCCTCTAATTCAGTTGGCAGGATGTAAGATTCTAGTTTCAATCCAACACGGTCCGTAGGCCTTCCCTGCCAGAGTCGTGGTGGCCTTGAGCAGCTGGCCCCCACTTGGGACTCATTTCGTGACCGCTGTTTCTTGACCGAGCAGAAATCATCTTTCCTCTCTGTTACTTTGGTCTATTGGTGATTCCATGATCCCAGTGTTTTCCTGATTCACCTTAAGAGGGAGTAAGTCATTAAAGGGAATGGTAGCTAGAGAGGACTCGAGTTCCCAAGCTCCCCCTCTTCTCTTCCCAGGAGTGCAAACACCTGCAGAACTACTCTTCGCTTCATGCCATCCTTTGCGGCCTCCACAGCACCCCCTTACAAAGACTGGGGAAAACGTGGAGGAGAGTTTCTAGGTCGGTTGCTACCATCTCGAGGATCCAAAGTTTGTGAGGGGTTTTGGCTTTGTCTGCCCTTGACCTCTCAGCTGCGACTGCCCTATCCTCACCCCCAAAGAACAAACAAAAAACCTCAGTGGATCCTAGAGTCGACACTGAACTGGAAGGGCAGGTCTCTTAGTTATCCCCTGGGTGAGCCTTATTGGAGACTTTCTAATAATGTCTTCATAGTGCGGACTCCCAAGTATTCCATCCCAACTGAATCCCAAATATTTAAAGAAGAGCTATTCAGTCAATGGAAAAGAGGCTCCAAGGGACCCCCGACCCCCTCTTTCTGGAACCAGGAGACCCGAGTACGCAGGCCCCAGGTGCAAACCCTCTTCCAAACAGCTCCACCTCTGGCAATTTTTCAGGAGGTTTTGAATCCCAACTCCTCACAGGATTCCTAACCGTATTTATCCTTTTTTCTTTCCCCAGGAAGAGTGTTCAGAGCTTTCATAAGCTTTGCCAAAAGGATAGAGAAGTTAGCTCTAAAATGCTGCACAAGGTACAGTGGAGACAGGATGTTCAGAAGGCAAACATGCCAAGAGGGAAGGGGCCATTTGGACCAAGTAGCATCTTTTCTTCGAAAGAAAAATCACTTTATTTTGTGAGCAAAAGCTTCATTGAGAATTTCAGCTTCTCTCTATCAGCCGGCAGGTGGGGCCATGGCAGTCACAATTCCAGTGATGACCCAATAGCGATGGCCGCTTTTCCAGGAGGTGATGGGGAGTGATGAGGTTCAACAGCTCTCACTCAACTTTTATGCTGGTGATGGGAGTCGGAATGGCGGAATAACGGGGTGAGGGAAGTTTGGACTCAATGGCTGTCTTTTTTCTGCAGAAGTACTCCAAGATTGAGATCTTTTTCAGGAAACCCCAGCGATCCATGAAAAGATGGCAAAAGAAGGTTTGTGGGTCTGTTGTATAGGGATGTGGTCTGGAGGGTGGGGCGTCTCTTCTGGAGGCCTAACAATGGTGGGAGGGTGGCTTCCTCTGGTGGCTAAAGTGTTTGGTGCCTGCAGCTACCCGATGAGCACCAAGACAAGGCCTGCATGGTTGACCCCAAGATGGATTGGGCAGAGTAGAATAAATCCCCAGTGAATAGGCAGAAGCAGAACCCGTGGTGCCAAGGAGATTGTGCTGTTCATGGGGTGGGGTGAACGGTGGGGAAATAATGAGGGAGCATCTGAGGGTCTGATATTGCTGTGAGAGAAAACCATGCAGTGTTAGGCAATGCAGGAGGAAGGACTGAGGGGTACATTTCTGGAGACAACAAAAACAGTTTCTTCTAATACGGACACAATTTCACAGGGTGTGGTCCCCTTCCTGGGCTCCTTCCTCAGTGAACTTTCAATGCTGGATGCTATCATGGAGGATTTCCTGGAGGTGAGTGGGCCTGAACTGGACTAGGAGAACAGAAGGAAGATTTGTGGGGACAGAGGGCTATTCCTGGTCCCTGAGCTCCCAGTACCTGCTTGTCTCCTCTCAGAGAGCCACAGTGACTGTGAGCTGAAGTTGCTGTACGGAGTAGGGAGGAATGAGCTACAGTCACATGCCGTCTCAGGCTGCTCTCCCAGACTGGCAGCGCTACAGTCTTCCCACTTCAGAGTGGCTTCAGTTTCTGTGGTGCCTACTTGGCCTCTCCTCAACCACGTGCCCTGTGGGGAGAGGGAAGGCAGGGAAGCACATCTGTGAGCACGGCTTCCCTCATGGTGAAATCTCTGCCTCCCACTGTATCCCAGGGAGGATAGATGTCTGTTGTCCCTTAGATTGAGCCCAGGTCCCCAATTTCTTGGTCAAAATCTGGCCTTGCTCCTCACCTTCTCTTTTTTTTTTTTTCATTCAGTGCACCCCCTTGTGGGATCTTGTCAGAACACAGCATGAAGATGGGAGGGTCTAGAGGGTCTGTTAGAGAACTAGGGTCTCTTTCTCATGAATTTTACCTCCCTTCCAGGGAAATGAAGTCAACCAACAAAAGCAAAACAAGGTGAGCAGTGTGGTTTCTATCTGGGTGGGGAGGGCAGTGGACATCAGAAAAGTCCTTGGATTGACATTTCCTGTTCCCTGTTCTGCGACTTACACCGAGAGTTATAATAATGGAAGATTCATTCAATTGGCACATGGGAGAGAGAAATGTATCAGGAAAATGCTTCCTGGATGAAAAATTACTTTCCTCTCAAAATAGATGTAGTCCGTATTGAGTTTGTTAGATGAAAGATTCTGTGTATATTGTACTGCAGTACCAGGCCCAGGCTCATCAGCCAGGATGCTTCTGTAGCAATTGCAACAACAACACACACACTGCACACGCACATGCATGCACACACACACATTCATACACACACACCCCTAGATTAATTAAACTTCCCTCTTATCCCAGGAGAATCAAATTCTTGAAGACATTGTCCTACTCCAGAGAGCTGCAGGGAAGTATCATCTGGAGCCCATAGAGCCAATCTGCTCGGGGTTTCGGGACATGAAGAGATTGACATTGACAGAGAGGTGAGCAGAGGCCCAAACATGCCAAGGGCAAGGGTGGACTGTTCCTGGGGCCAGTCCATAGTCATGTCCATGACTCCCTTTACAGTCACAATATTGTTGTGTGAGGTGGTTTGGAGGACATTGGGAGGGACGCTTGGTCTGTGACTAATGGGTGTTTATCTGTACTCCTGTTTGCAGTTATACTTTGTCATGCCTGCTGGAACCGGAGGTCTCAGAAGACAGCAGAGCTGTCGTCTCAATCCTAGATTACTAACGATCATCACTACTAGTGACTGTGCCCCACCCCCCACCGTAGGGAGACTTCCTCAGTAGGCACCCAGGGGATACTACTGTGTACTTGTCTCTTCCCCCTCCTCTGAGGTGTAAGTTTTCAGGCTTTTGCTCCATTCCATGACTAACAAGAGAAGGGGTTGACCAGGGCCACTATCTCATTGGCCTATTCAATAACTCTTCTAATTTTGCAGAAAAATATTGTTGCATCTCTATAGGTACATAAACTGTTCCTTAATCCTATATTAAAGCCCTATTCTGTTTACAATATGAGAGCTTTGTTTTGTTCTTTTTTTCCTATTCTGAGTTTGTATCAGATATAATCTTTTATTTCCTTTTGAGTTGAAACTTTTCATAGGGGCGGGTAATTTCGCATATGCTAATGCATGTGTTTTGCATGTGGGATTCCCTGGACTGACCGCAGCACCACATGATCCCCTTAGCACTGCCCGTGCGACCCCAAAACATTCAATAATAAAACCAACAGGAAGACAGGCGAAAAGCACAAAATAACACAGATACTCTGCATCTTTGTGGACATATTTTTGTTTTGTTTTATTCTGTTTTCTGCATTTTCAAGGAGAAGTGTTTTGGTCCACACATGAATTTTCTCAGGGCTTCGTCCTGGCTCTGGATTCAGGGCCAAGAAGGGACCATATGTAGTTCTCAGAAGCAAACTCAGGTAAGTTTCTTATAACACAAGCACTTATGTGCTGTACTATCTCTCAGGCTCTTGTTTGCTTATTCAGCTTTGGGCTTGGGGGTGGCACCCAACTGCTCTCAAGGCTAGCTTTGAGCTCTGTGCTCAGGGATCACTCCTGGAGCAACCAGGGCACCAGATATGGTAACCAGGATTGAATGCTGCTCAAACACACGCAAGTTTAAATACATTATACATTTTGTAATAGTTCTTGACCCATCTATATGGTATGTGTGTGTGGGGGTGGGTGGGTGGGTGTGTTTTAACTGGAGCCCACACCTCGCTATTCTCAGGGCATACTCCTGGCTCACTAATCAGGATCACTCTTGGCAGGCTTGGGACCATAAGGAGTTCGGGGATCTAACAATGATCAACCCCTTGCAAAGCAAGCACCTTATCCGCTGTGCCATCTCTCTGGCCCACGTTTTAATAATTGAAATTTTCTCATCATTGAAAACTTTGATTGCTGTTGAATTTAATCAATTGATTTTCTATATTGTTACAGAGTATAGGAGGTTAACATCTTGTTTCTATTATATGATTTGTCTCTAGTAATAAGATGATGTGTCCGTTGCAGATTAACCATAATTTACCACAAACACGAGAGTTTTAGTTTTGTTCTTTCTTTTCCTGTTTGAATTTTTTTACGAGATACAAATAAGAGCTTGTAGTACAAGTTGCTTTGTGACACACGAGACACAGATTGAGATAGTATATCCAAACAAGTTATAGATTTTAAGGTTCTTTAAAAATTTTTCTTTCTCAAATATGTCAAAGCAATTTCTAATAAAAATATTTTTATTTTCATAAATTATGTATTTATGAGGGGAGTAGCTAAGAGTAGGCAGCATTATTTATTGCTTTATTACAAACTACGTATCCTTATCTGATTGTTTCAATTAATTTTAGAACAGTTTGAGGGTTAAAACAAATTGAGATAAAAGAGCAGAATATAAGTCTGAATGTATGTATGTATCCATATATACATATATATCCATATATATGTATACAGACACACACATACATACTCATATACATAAATGTGCAGAGAAAGATTGTCTCTCTGAAGTTACTGCTTATTTTTAATTGGAATATACCCCAAAAGTGAATGAATTCACTATTCCAACTCCAAAAAGCTTATCCAAAATTTATTTCCCTAGCCTCCTAAAATTTTAGCATGACTCGTTGAAATGTTGGTATCATTTGCAAATAAGAATTAGTAATGTTTTGTTAGTTTTTATCAACAGTGTTTTGAAAGCTAAAATAATGCACCTTACAAAGCAAAAACATGGGAAAAAAGCTTTGTGAAGCACATTGATTAATGCGATAATCCCTAACTACTCCAAATATTCAAAGACAATATAAGAATATAAGAAATGCGATATTGAGCTGAGAGATTGAATGGGTGTCACTTGCATGTGGCACAATCCAGAGTGATACCTGCTCACAGAGTTTCAGAATATCACTGAATGCAACGCATGATGTATTCAGGAGCCCAGATGGCACCTGAGCACTTCCAGGTGTGACCCTGGAGACCCCTGAGCACATCCAGAGTGACAGTGGTAATTTCTGGCACTACAAAGCTCCAGCAGTGCTCTAGTAAATTACGCTGTCTAGATGGACTGAGAATAAGCAGGAAAGCTCCACTCCCTCCTAAATTCCTCACCTCCAGGTCTCTGAGGTGCTGTTTTGGACGCCTAACATCACCCCAGCCCCTAGCCCCATTGAAAAGCAAATAGATGAATAAATCTGATGTTAATAAATTAGAATACTATTGCTGTTTGGTTTTAAAATTTGCAAATATCCAAAATGATTATAAAGCTTAAATGGAACAATTTGCTCCATTTGCTATGTACTATTTGAATATTAAATGAACACAAATTAAAAAAAATTAGCCTAGAAATTTATATTGCTTGATCACTTGATCACTTGACTTCCCGTTCTTTGTCGATTTGTTCTAGCGGGCCCCACTAACGTTTCCTTTTGACCCTAACACGTGCCAGTGTAGCCCAATGGCATCTGCTTGCTCTAGAAACATCAAGAGCCTCAAATCGTTTGTTCAGGGTCTGGCATTCCATGTCCAGCCCATCTGATTTTCGATGCCTTGGCAAAAGAGACAGCATCCCCGACTCTGGAACATCGATGGAGGTCGGAACTCCGATTCCTTCTCTCACCTGAGTGAGGCGTGATATTCCAAACATAGCTCTTGCGATTCCTCTTTGGGAGACCGAAACAGCGTTCACATCCTGCTTTCATAGGGCCCAGGTCTCTGAGGCATATGTTAATGCAGGGAGAACAGTGGTGTTGAAGAGATGTGCCCTAGCCAGAGGTTCTTTGTCCTTTTTAGCTATTTTTTTAATGCTCTTGAAGGCGTTCCATGCCGCTCTATTCCTCCTACGCAGCTCAGGTTTTAGGTCGTTTATAATCAGTAATCATTGATTATATTGCTAGACAATGAAAAGTCAATTCAAAACCATGCTTAAAAATATATTGAAATTTATGTTTCTACAGTTTCAATAAATTTTGTGAAGGTTTTTCAATGGTTCCAGAATGTAGGCATTTCATTTGGGTGACCTTTGCCTGAAGGATATTCAGAATTAGATGAAAGATAAGATTATAAGTATAAATGGATTATATATGTGATTCTTATTTTTGCAGATATTTTAATATAACATGACTTTTATAGTAAAGTGCTGTCTACATTTTGATGGTGTGGGATTAAAACTACAATTAAGAAATCCTATGTTTTATGCTAAGCTTTTTTTCTACCAAGAATGACCAATTCTAAGATAAATACTTTACATGAGTCCTGTAATTGACCATATTATGCTTAGCTGTTTGCTGAATTAAAGGTCAGAGCCCAAAGGTAATGTCAACTTTTATTCAAATACAAAAACAATGAGGAAAGATACAAGTAATAGTATAACTTCTTATTGACAGAACATTTTTATTTATTTTATGACAGAACATTTATAAACTCATTTGAAAGAGACAGTGTCAGCTCTGTTCAAATGTCAAATCTATGTCGATGTTTCCTTATCAAAGAAAAACATATTCAAAACATTATAAAGAATGGTTTTAACTAGTAAATAGTGTACAAGTAAAAACAGATAAAAAGAATACAAATTTTAAAAAAGAAAACAGTGTACAAGTGTTATACAAAACATACTTTTCAATATTAAAAATGCTCTTATTTGTTTTTCATTGTGACCATGCTTCTATTGAGCTGTAAGTTGTTCAGAAATTTATCTCTACAAGGAAGACAAGAAATCTAACCTCTAAGTAAAATGTCCTCAGTAAACAGATTCACTTGGGGAAAAGGAAGTCCATCACTCAGGTGGTTAATGTGAGGCCCTGAGATCTCTCCCTGACACCATGAAAGAAAAAGAAAAAAAATAAGAACAAAAAGTCCATGAAATCCCTAATCCAAGTTCCCCGTTAGTCTCTGATAATTAACACAAACAGAAGTAGAATTGAACTTTCACAGAAATACATAGAATTAACACTGAATGTTTGAGCAAGAAATTTAAGAACATGTGAATGGGTGAATATTCCAAGTCCTAGAACCCTTTTAAAGTGAATAAATCATGTATGATAAACTCTCTGAATGCTCATTCAAAAAACTTTGCTTAACTTAAAGTGCACAATCTGCTCTTTTGTGTCAGCACAGATTACATTCTTAGTGACCATATAGTCTTCTCATCATCAGTTATTTCAAAAGTCACAACTTCTGCAGGTGCACTGATCTTTACATCAAAGCGCCATTTTTAAAGATAATTCTTCCACATTAACAATGGTAGACCTTTTTCTTAAGGCATTCTAAGGCCTACAGGGACTAACATAGTCCCTTCTATTAATGTAACACTCACTGGAAGAAACCAAGTTTGCTAATGTTAATCAAAGCCTATTTGATATTTTGGGAGAGGATAAACCACACACCCTTGATTTCTAACTTTTAAATTGTGTACATAATTTGTATACGTTGCCAAAATCAGAACACTTACAGTTTTACATTCCATGGATCATGTTTCCAACCTTAAAACCTCAATAATTTTAAACACTTTGAAAGTGTGATTGAGTTATATTCCAAGGTTTTATAATTCCTGGCACCCTCTCTGATATCTGAGGAATTTTATCATAAATAATACTTTATTATAAATAATGTATTGTAAATGATACTTCATTATAATAAAACTTGCAGTTATCCACAACTGCCAATTATTAATGGAAAATATTTTAGAGAAAATATAACAATAGTGGCTTTTATTTGCTGATTGCCTTATTAATTAGTGGAATCTTGCTTAATTTTATTCTTACTCAGACAAAAAATTCTGAAATAACTACATTGTATGGGTTCCCTATATTATCTGAGAATAAAAAAAAAAAAAAAACACACATATCATACTTCACATTACAATCTGTAGTTATGGCCAATTGTAAATACTTTCTCATATTTTCTGACCCTTCTGATTTTAATAACAATACCCAAATATATTTGAAAGGCAGCAGTACAAAAGGAGTATATATCTTTGAGGAACTTTGCATATATATAGCAGTAAATATATATAGATATATAGATATATATTTATTTTTTAGTGAAGCAAGGTAGATTTTATTGAATGAAACTTGTGCATAAAGATATGAAAGGAGATTGACAGGGAAAATATGTTCAAGAGAGAGCACCACTAATATATATACTACAGTCGCAATATCTAAGAGAAGGATGAGAGAAAGAGAGAGAGAGAGAGAGAGAGAAAGAGATAAAGAGCCTGCCATAGAGGCAGGCTTGGGAAAGGGGGAGGGATTCTGGAACATTGGTGGTGAGAAATGGGCACTTGGTGGAGGGATGGGTGCTGGGAGACTGTATGGCGAAACCCAAACATGAACATTATTGCAATTTATTATCTCATGGTGGTATCATAAAATATATTGAAAATTTCCTTTTGTTTATGTCAAAATTATTTTACTTCATTTTCGGAAGATCCTTTTTGTAAATAGGAATGAAGGAGAGACTTGAGTTTTTTTAAATTTTCCTCAACAAAATTTTCACCAGATTCACTACCTTCCTTACATTATCTTTTTTGTGTTCTGCTTTTTTTTATACGAACACATGAAATATAGTTATGGATGCAGTCTTTTTGTGGTTGTCTCTTGATTTTGACATCTATTTCCATACCTATTGGTGATTGTTTATTTCTCCTTCACCATTTCTCCCCTTTTGTGTAAGCTTAGTAGTTTTTAATGGTTGCCAGACATTATAAACTATATCCTATGGTTGTGAAATTTCAGTTTTCTGTAAACATTACTCAACTTGGTAGACCATATATTTGAGAGTAAGTCTGCTACACTGACAGCAGTCTTTAGATATATGTTTAGAGACATTAGACTAGTGCAGAGTCCAAGGCTCCTCATTCATAAAGACAGGCATGCCCTGTGTGTTACACCCAGTGCATCACGGATCACCAAGCTTTCCAACCTGATTTCTAGAAAGTCACTATTTGTGGAATGGGGGATCAGAGTGGTCTACAGCTTGTGGTACTCCTGGCTCCATGCTCAGGGATCACACCTTAGGGGCTCAAGGGTCTTGTGTGATGCAGCAGATTGAACCCTGTTCGGCAGGATTCAAGGTCCTATAGTCACGTTTTCTACTCCTAGGAGCTCTAGTATCTTTAGAACCCCTTCAAAATAGCAGTCTATCTACAGCCCGTATTGTTTTGATTTTAGTCAGTCACAATATGCCCAAACGTCGGCTTTCTCTGAACAACTCTTTGTTAGTGCCTGTCCTGGACTTGTTAGAATTTCAGCTCTAAATTCTCTATGTAAGTAGGCTGGGACTAGACTCTCCTTACCACACCTGCAGGGGGAACCAAACAAACAAAAAAACTATCAGTAATCTTTGTAAGAGAGTCTCATCTGTTGTTCTCTGCGTGTATAGAATCACTCTTCTTCACTATTGATGCCAAATGAGTTGGAAAACAGTATTCTAACACTGCAGAATTAAGAAAAAGTCGTAAAATCAAATACTAATGATAGATCTTAAGTAAAAAGGTTTTTGCTCTCTAGCATAGCATGAGTAGAAGCCGTCCACCAGCCTAGGGGAAATTTCAAACAGCAACCAGGTTTCCTGCACCACCCGTGGACTGGCACACAGGCGCAGAACTTCCGCTCCCTCAAGCCCAGAGCAAATTGCGCTTGCGCCTAAGTGTAGGACTTCGCCCATACTCCCAAGGACTCCAGCCCATCAAAAACAAATCAGGGTTGTTCCCGCCCACTGGGCGGCCTCAGCCAATCGCCTGCCCTGCCACGCAGTGCATGGTGGATCCAAAACTGCCTCTCAACTGGAGCTCGGCGCTGGAAGAATGGAGGCAGCCTCACAGACCTCAGTGGAAGCTGCTCTGAGAGAGTTAGTGTAAGCCCGGGTTACAGCCTGGGGTGGGCAGGGTGCAGCTTGGGGGCCCTTAGGCCTGTCCTTTGATACCTTCCACATGGTACGGTTCTGGGCGGGTCCTGTGAAGTCTTCAGAACCCGGTTTCTGCTTCAATTGCTGCATTGCCTGTTGCAGACTCTTGGATAACGACCCTATGACCCGTTCCTCCACTGGGACACAGGCATCTCGGGCTCTGTCCTGAAGAGGAACAGCAGGGCTGGACTCCTGCACCCGCTCCAAGGGTAGTCCTTGACCTCCGGGAGATTTCCTATATGGGACATTTCATTTCCTCTCCCTTGTGCTCATCACACCTTCCCAATTTGATCTTTTGGCAACCCTACTGCGGCTTAGCCCATAATGAGGAGGAGCTTGGCTGAGACTTCAGCATCCTGCTCTCTGACCCCCGGCCTTCTGCAAGACCCCAGCCCACGCCTAGCGCCTTCCCAATTATGCTTTCAGTTACCTAAGATCTTTTGGCTTAAATGTATGCTCTTCTGAGACACACACTACCTGTTTGTATAACTCTTTTTCGTACTCCCAATTCCCTCTGCCCTGTTTCGTTTTTTTCCAAGGCACTTCCTACTATACAGGCCCTGAACACATACTGATTCAGCCACGTGTGAGAGTCAGACTCCACATTGTTACACAGTATCCACACGCGTGCGCATGCACAGAATCCACAAGTGTGCGCATGCATGCAGGTTCTCTGAACAAGCTGCCAGCGAGTGTGACCTTCTACATTTCCTTACTCTTTCAGAACCTTGGCGGAGGCAACAGACACCCTGGAGTCTGGAAGCCTGCAGGAGGAGGCAGATCTTCCCGCCCTGATCCTGACTGAGTTTGTGGTGGTATGTGCAAGAGGGAAGGCTTACTGGCGGCATTGATGGTGAGCAGGCTGTCAGGAATCCCTGGAGGAAAAGGTGAGTATGTTCCCTGCTCTGCCCTCCTCTAAACAGGAAAAGAAAGACAAGCTGCTCAGAGCCAGCTTTAGGTGGTAGACTGCCTGCAAAACTTCTGGCTCATGACGATGCTACACAGGGGCAGGATCCCTTGGCTTCCAAGACACAAGCCGTAAATAGGCAGTGGCACAGTATGGGACTGCCCTGAGTGAAAGGAGGGACATGAGTAGGTCAGCCCTTTAACCGAAGAGAAGACGGACTGCAGTCTTGTAGCTATGCATAAGGAAGTCAGGGCCTCTATCCAGAAGCCACAGAAGTGGACTGAAGGAATTTCTTTTTTCGTCCTTTGGTAAAATATATTCAGTTATATTTTAATCTATTGAAGTGTGTCGAGGACTGCTAGGGACTCTTTCCCAGGTCCTCAATCCTGGGAAAAGAGTTCCCTTCTACCTCCGATGCTGGCGGAGAATGGATAAAAACTCAGAAGTCCAGTGCAGTTTTAAAATGACTACTATCACAGGTTCTGATATACAATCCAAGAACAGGAAAAGCCCTGGAATCTGGGTTCCTTGCTTTGCGCCAGCCACCTGTAGGTCAAGATGGCTGCCACCACATTTTGAAACCCAAGAGAGAACAGAGAAGCAGAAGTCAAGGGAAGCCAAAATGGCCAAAGGCGCTGAAAGAAGGCAGAAACCCCCCTTTTCCCAACCAGGGCAGGCCTACTCATGGAAAGTTACCAATTTAGGGGCCTGAGTGTCCTTTTCATCTTGAAGTAACCTTTTTGTTATCTACAAAAGGCCCAGAACAAATTCCTGTTAGAGGTTATGAGACCCCCGCCCAGAACATACTATCTTGCCTGAATTGCCTGGATTGCATTCCTGCACGTATGCTCAGCCGTTGCTGACCCATGATCCCACACGTGTGTCTAGCCTCACCAAATATAGAAAGAAGTATTAAGAATGATCTGATTGGTGGGGAATGGTTACTTGGTACAAAGTGATTGGATGCCTGCGCACAGACCTTGATGTAATATTTTAAATCTATTGGATGGTTATGTGCGGGCTTTTCTGTAGCGGCGGGAACTATCTCTTAAAAGATCCTCCCTGGAAGGGCTCGGGGCTCTTAGCCACTGACCGCTTGGGGTCATGCTATGGGCCCAGTATACTCGCTTATTAATAAAACGCTTGCTTTTGCATAGGACATGGTCTCTCAGAGTTTTCCTTGATAGGTGCGGCGTTCCGAGGCTCCCATTCAGTCACCCCATCGGGTGGCCAACTCTTTTAATGCTTCTTCTTTCTCTGCAACTTATTTTATAGAGAGAAATCCTCCAAAACTTCCCTGTTGGCCCATCTTGGTCTGGGCTGTCTAGAGATGAATGCAGGTAAACAGCTCTGTTGCCATGCAGCACTTCAGGTGGGCCTTTTGGCTTTAGAAGTGCCAGAGTTGATTCAGCACCTCCCGAGCTAAGCTGGGAGGGGCTGAAATTAAGTGTAGCTGGAGCTTAAAATAGGGCTTGTCACTGCCAATTCCTGTTTTTGCTTGGAAACTTGTCTCACTGTGGAGGGCACGTTCCTGATCATGGCCAGCATTAAAGGTGTCATCTACACATTGACTATGCATCAGTAAAGGGAAGTTTCTACAGTAAGCACGTTTGAATATAGTGTCGATTTTCTGTATGACTCTCCTGACAAGACATGGCTGTTTACATGTGGAACCCATCAAGACACCTTGTCAATGGTATTGTTTGACAGTTTGCTTACTGAATCTGACAGGATGCCACATTCCTGTGACTCAGTCCCATATTCATCATGCTACAGAGTCTCCTGGGCCCCATGGAGACCAAACAGTGGTATTCTAAAAAGGTTCTTTCAAAATGACAGGAAATATCACCTTCAGCATAACAGCTGGGCAGATTGTAGACAAATAGTCATTAGAGCACGTCAGATCACAAGTTTCCTGCTGCTAGTTCATACGGAGAGTCCTGTTTGGATGGGAGTCGATGGGGAATATGATTGCCTTTGAGAGAGAATCCTCTCCTCTCTACCTCTTCACAATCAATGGCCTCCTGATACAATAATTTGATTTGACTACTAAGAAATCAAACCCTAGCTAGAGTGATCAAAACATTTAATCTGACATTCTGTTGCCTTCAAGAAACACACCTGAACAATCAGAGCAAACAGAGGATCAAAGTAAAAGACTAGACAACAATCCTTCACTCAAACAACGCCTCCAAGAAGGCCGGGTGGCCATAATGGTATCTGACAACATAGACTTCAGGTTGAAGATGGTCAGAAGGGACAGTGAAGATCACTTCTTAATAATCAAGAGATACATATATCAGGAAGAATTTACACTGCTAAACATATATGCACCAACGAGGGGCCAGAAAAATACCTAAATCAACTACTAATAGACTTCAAAGAAGACAGAGACAGCAACACAATTGTGTTGGAGACTTCAACACTGCTCCATCAACTCTGGGTAGATCAACAAGACTGAAACTTACCCAGAAAATACTGGCCTTAAAAGAAGAGATGGAAGAAAGAGGGCTGGTAGACATATACAGGACATTTCATCCCAAGAAAGCTGAATACACTTTCTTCTCCAGCGCACATGGAACATGCTCCAAAATAGAACGCATGCTGAGCCATAAATCATACCTCCATAAAGGAGATAGAAATTGTGCCAACTATTTTTCCAGACCATGATGCACTGAAAATAGAAGTTAATTGTACACAAAAACGGTGACTAATACCAAGCACCTGGAAACTTAACAGCTGGTTGCTGAACAACCAGCAAATCAAAAAAGAAATCAAAGAGGAAATCCAAAAGTTTCCTGGAAAGAAATGAGACTGAAGACATGAATTACCAGAACTTGTCGGATACAGCGAAAAGTGCTGAAAGGCTAGTTATAGCTCTTCAATCATTCATGAGAAAAGGGAAAAGGGCCATCATAAAAGAGTCTGACTTTTGTAACTTAAGATCTTTGAAATTGATCAGCAAAAGGAGCCCAGCCCAGGCAGAAATAAAGAAATATAGAGCAAAAATCAATGAGATGGAATTTCAAAAAAGAATCCAGAAGATCAACAAAACCAAGAGATTGTTCTTTGAAAAAATAAACAAGATTGACAAACCACTCGCAAGATCATCAGAGATTACTATGAGGCCGATGTGCAATGAAACAAGAGAACCTAGAAGAAATGGACAAATTCCTGAATTCCTATAGCCTCTCAAGGCTGCTACAAGAAGATTTGGAATACCTTCAGCAATCCTATCACCATTGAGGATGGAATTGCTAATCAAAATTCCTCCCCAAAACAAAAACCCAGGTCCAGATGGGTTCACCAGTGAATTCTTCCAAACCTTTAAAGAGGGCCTACTCCCAATCCTTTTCAAACTCTTCTGGGAAATTGAAGTAACAGAAATACTCCCATATTGCTTCTACAAAGGCACATATCTCCCTAATACCCAAAGCAGATAGAGATGTCATGAAAAAGGAAAACTACAGACCAATCTCCCTGATGAACATAGATGCTAAGATCTTCAATAAAATACTAGCAAATAGAATCCACAGAGTCATCAAAAGATTGTACACCATGACCAAATGGGATTCATCCTCGGATGCAAGGATGGTTCAACATTTGCAAGTCAATCAGCATAATACATCATATCAATAAAAAGAAAATAAACACCATGGATCATATCAATAGATGCAGTGAAGACATTTTGACATGATTCAACACCCGTTTATAATGAAAACCCTGTAAAATGGGAATTGAAGGAACCTTCTTCAGTATAGTCCAGGCTGTCTACTACAAGCTCACAGTGATCATAATTGTCATTGTGGGAAGGAACGGACATTAAATAAATCATCCCATTCACAGTTGATCCACAGAAAATCAAATACCTAGGATCAGTTTGACAAAGAATGTAAAGGATCCCGACAAAGAAAAACTACAAAAACATTACTTCAGGAAATAAAAGAGGACCTTAGGAAGGAAAAGGGTGACAATTTCCTTCTCACGGATTGGAAAGATTAACATTATTCAATGTTGATGGCAATACTCCCTAGAGTTTTGTATAGATTCAATGTGTCCCTATAAAGATACCCATGATGTTCTTCAAAGAAATTGACCAAACAATCCTAGAAATTTGTACAGAGTAATACCCCCCCATGGATATTTAAAGCAATCCTTGAAAAAGAAGATGGGAGGTTTCACTTTCCCCCCAACCTCAAACTCTACTACAATGCAGTTGTAACTAAGACAGTGTGTTATTTTTTTTAGAGACAGACCCCTAGACCTATGGAACAGAACTGAATATTGACATGGACACTATCATGATGAGTGAAATTAGAAGGAAAGGGACAGATATAGAATGACTGCATTCATTAATGGGATATAAATATATACCAGTGTTTTACTAAATGTGGGAAATGGTAATGTTAGAATAAAACTCTCCATTGAATATACGGAGATTCTAAATCATAACCCTCTAAATATCTGCAGGGCTATTGGCAATGTGTAAAAGAAGAAGGAAAGAGATCAGAGACATAGAGAGGCAGAGAGGAAGAGAGGAAAAGTGGTACCTACTATTGAGGCAGCCTGGGGTGAGTGGGAGGGTGTTTGTGTGTGTCGATTAGTGGTGGGAATGGGGCACTGGTGGAGGGATGGGTTGCTGGAATATTGTATTACCAAGAAACAGTTATAAACACTTTTGTAAATGCATGTCTCTGGTGGTATAATTAAACATTAAAATAAAATAAATTCAGGACACAAGAATCTTTATGAAAAGATTACACCCCCCCCACCCGAATGATTGCCTGTTTGCTAAACACCTTGCTACTTAACATTTTCTTATGTCTTTGGGAGTTATTGTAGCCTTGTAACTGTATATTAGCTTAGACTATATGGGTATATCCATTTGTGATTTTTCTAAGCTTGGGCTATGGCTGACGTAATTCAAATGGTAAAGCACATACATAGTATGTGAGGCACTGGGCTAGTCTCTTTTTAAAGCATCTGCCTTCCCATCACCAATGTGTTTTTGTATTGACTCACAAGTTCTCCTGGATAGGGGCCCTAAAAGATAATACTTTATATCTCAACTTGGCTTAGTAGAGACTTCCCAAACAGACATAACCAGTCCTTTACTTTTTCTCAGATTCCCACAACTGGAAACAATCCTATGAAGGTAAAGAAACAGGATGCAGGGAACCTGGATCTTTATCATTTGGAAGAAAACTGCTTGAAGCAGGATGATTCTGTTGGACCACTTTTGTGAGTTAATAGGTTGAGATTCTGGGAGATTAGATGAGAGACAATTTTGTATAACATTAAGTAACCAAAAGTATAAGATGGTTCTATCTGATAGTTTAAACTTCAGGATATAATTCTGACTGCCCCAAACACATATAAATAGAAAACCCTAAATAAGCTTTCATGATAATAATACAATATTTTAATATTTGTTGGACTAGAAGAGTGCACTTCCTGGAGCATTTTCACCTTAAAAATTTTGTTTAAATGTGAACGTAAAAATAGGAATGTGGTGAAAAGCAAAGATAATAGTTTCAGTAAGTTGGCCACTTCTCATTCCAAGGATTAAAAGAATTGTCACATTAGCCTTAACTACATCTACACAATGGAATACTATGCAGCTGTTAGGAAAAATTAAGTTATGAAATTTGCCTTTAAATGGATGGA
>JAJIBD010023066.1:0-102012 GCA_021461705.1 Cryptotis parvus | reverse complement strand
AGTGTGTATATATACATGCATATATACATGCATTTGTATATACACATACATATATGTATATGTAGTACAAGCCTATATTACATGTTTCTTTTGTAGGGGTACACCCAATGATGTTCAGGGATAACTCCTGGTGGGGCTCAGGGAACCATGTAGGGCACTGGGGATTGAACCTGTGTTGACCAAGTGCAAGGCAAGCACCCTTCCTACTATACTATCTCTTTGGCCCTAAACAATTCTTAATATCTATCACTATCTATCACTATCACTATCTTCCCGTTCATCATCTATTTGCTAGAGCAGGCACCAATAATATCTCCATATGTCCTGTCTCATGCTAGTAGAACCCAAAGGTATCCGCTTGCTCCAGGAACATAAAGAGCCTCAAACCATTATATTAGGTCATGGGAATGACCTAATATAAATGTTACTGGTATTTGGCATATCAAATACGACACGAGCAGCTTGCCAGGCTTGCTGTGCGGGTGGCATACTCTTGTAGTCATCTCTAAATAAAGCATTTATTGATGAACTGCACGGCCACTACGCGCCAGCGAGCCGGGCTATGATAGTCTGGTCTGCTGGGTGGAGTTGTGATGAGAGGGAAGTCCGGATGTGGAAAATGGCAGCCCCCATGGAGTAGGGGGTCTTCTGGCTTGTTGTGAGGCTCTGCTGGGGTGGCAGGCCAGGGCTAGAATCCGCCATGCCTGCCGGGCGCCTCATGAGTGGCTGGGCACAGGGAGAGCAAGTAGCAGCTCTGCCCCATGTCTGAGAGTCTGTGCAAGGACGCAATGTCGAGAAAATGAAAATCTTGCACCTGATGCTTCTCCACGCCAACTACCTGTATGGGATCCGCGTGGAGGTGCGAGGGCTCACCACTTCCCTCCATCCCAACCCTATGTCATCGTCTCCAACCACAAGAGCTCCCTTGATCTGCTTGGAATGATGGAGGTTCTGCCAGGCTGCTGTGTGCCCATTGCTGCCGTGAGCTCCTGTGGGGCGGCTCTGCCAGACTGGCCTGCTGGCTGGCAGGAGTCATCTTTATCAACTGGAAATGCACTGGAGATGCCATCAGTGTCATGTCTCGCGGTCGCACAGACCTTGCTTACCCAGGATGTGTGGGTCTGGGTTTTCCCTGAGGGCACAAGAAACCACAACGGCTCCATGCTGCCCCTTCAAATGGGGCGCCTTCCACCTTGCAGTGCAGGCCCAGGTCCCCATTGTTCCCCATAGTCATGTCTTCCTATCGAGACTTTTACTGTAAGAAGGAGCGCCGGTTCACTTCAGGGCGATGTCAAGTGCGGGTGCTGCCTCCAGTGCCCACAGAAGGAATGACCCCAGATGATGACCCCACTCTGGCCGACACTGTCCGGCACTCCATGCTCACCGCTTTTGGGGAAACCTCCACGGATGGCAGGGGTGGTGGCGACTATCTGAAGAAGCCTGGGGGGGGAGGGCGAGGCCCAGCTCTGAGCTTCCCTCATTTGCCCCATCTTCCTCCCTGCCCACCAGGCCCTGCCACCCGGCAAAGCCCTCTTCCTCATTTTTCCTCTCTCCCACTTGATCTCTTTCTTTGGAATCTCCAACTTCTGAAGTGAGTGTGGACACAGCACCACACCTGGCCCCATCCCAGATCCTCTCCCCCCCCACTCTTGCCTCGGTGCAGTCTGCACTTTGACCCACACCCACCCCCTGTGCCATTTTGTCTGTGGGATGGTTGCCCCCTGTTGTCAGTAAGGGGGGCACGCCAGCCAGTCCTCACTGGGCCTCTTCCTTTGTCATCTCTCCCTCTCTGCCCCCATTGGCTAGTGGACTTGTCCATTTCTTAATATCTAGGAAATAATAAGTTATTAGGACAAAGATGGGTGAAACATTCAAGTATAAGGGCCGGAGCGATAGTACAGTGGACAGGGCATCATTGCATATGGTTCCCTGAGCACCATTCTGAGTGCAAAGGCAGGAGTAACCTCTGTTCATCACTGGGTGTGACCCAAAAAGTCAAAAGAAGAAATTGCAGTGTCAAGGAATTTAATGTGTTGTACTGGAGTTCTCAGAATTCTTCCTTCTTCAAAGTATGTAATTATACTTTGCATAAAGTATTGACCCTTTGGGGAATACCTGATACTGTTCAAAGTAGTTTGTATGAAACAACTCACTTAATCTTTGCGGAGTTGTTTGGTATAGGTACTATCACCATGAAATTCTTTATTTTTTTTCTGGAGTAGGTCTTTGAGTAGTCGAAGAAAAATCTGCATACAAAACTCCAGTTTTGTAAAGTTCTGGTCATTTACTGAATAGATTTCAAAAGGTAGTTTTAATGGTAGAGGCACCAATGTTCTGTGCTAAGCCTCATCACTTGATCACTGGACCACTTGACATCCCGTTATTCATAGATTTGCTTGAGTGGGCACCAATAACATTTCCATTTGACCATATCACGTGCCAGTGTAACCCAATGGCATCTGGTTGCTTCAGGAATACAAAGAGCTTCAAACCGTTTGTTCAGGGTCTTGACAAAGAAGTCTGACCATCTTGTAGGTGGGCGGCCATGTGATCTTTTGATATCCCATGGGATCCAGTCTGTAACGGCTCTGGTTCAGTGGTCGCTCCAAATCATATTACATGTCCATCCCATCTGATTTTCGAAGCCTTGGCAAACGAGACAGCGTCCCTGACTCTGGAACATCAATGGACTTCAGAACTCTGGATTCCTTCTCTCAGTTGAGTGAGGTGTGATATAGCTCTTTTGATTCCTCTTTGGGAGACTCGAATAGCATTCTCATTGCTTTCACGTTGATCCTTCTTGATCTGTGTTGGTCTTTCACAGATTCTATCCCTTGAAGTCCATGCTAGTGTCTCACTGGTTCTGTCTCCTGAAATCCACCATGGGTCTCACTGGCTTCCTGGTATGCACAGATGCTTTGGAATCTATTGTTGCTAGGACCCTTGGCCTGTTGTCCAGCAGTTCCTTGACTTTTCTTGGTTTTATGGCAATGTGGCAATATGGTTCACATGTGCATGCATCCTATTCTGTCTTTGATCAACCTTAGTGGCAGGAAATTCGTAGTATATCAAAATGGACCTCCTGAAAATTATGAAAACCTGATTGGTCTCCTATATTAGCTTTTTCTTTTTTTTTGAATTTTATTTTATTTTATTTTTATTTTTCTGATTTAATTTTATTTTATTATTCCCCCCACCGCCCAAATATTGTTACACCATTTTAGACATACAATTGAAAGATGCTCATGTAGAGTTTTGGTTCTACAGTGTTCCAACACCCATCCCTCCACCCAAACCCATCTCCCATGACCAATGTCCCCACCTCCCTCCCCCCTCCCACACCTCAACTACTTGGCGGGTTCTGTATGTCATTTCTCTCCTCTTTATTTCTCCCCTCCCGCCAAACTTTCCTGCTCTTCGTGGAATTCAGTGCATTAAAAGACATTACTGTTTCCACTATTTTTAATGGACCCTGGCCACGCGACCTGGGCTCGAACTGGTTTTGCTCTGTTAATCTGGTCGTGATGCAGTTTCCCAGTGTCTGGACAGCGAAAATGGTGGCTAGTGTGATGGGCGAGTCTCATCCAACTGCTTCCGGGACCCCAGAGGTGACGGGCCCACTCCCAAAGTCCGTCTGCCCTCCTGGGGGGTCCCCTCTTCAGCTGGGCCCGGGCGAGCCGAGTTCCAGCCTCCCCAGCTGCTTGTGAGCCTCTTCATGTTATGGCCGATGGCCCCGGCAGCTCCTGGGCAGGGCCACCAGGCTCGACAAAAGGGAGAGGGGAATGGCCGAACCCTGACTCCATCTGACGAATTCCCAGTGATTCCCGCTTCTGGGAGCCGCCTACCTGGGCTTGAACTGGTTCTGCTCTGTTAATCTGGTTGTGAGGCAGTTTCCCAGCGTCCGGATAGCGAAAATGGTGGCTAGTGTGATGGGCGAGTCTCATCCAGCTGCTTCCGGGACCCTCCAGAGGTGACGGACCCACTCCCAAAACCCATCTGCCCTCCTGGGGTCCCCTCTTCAGCTGGGCCCGGGCGAGCCAAGTTCCAGCCTCCCCAGCCGCTTGTCCTATTTTTAGCTTTTTCTAATGTTCTCTGCATTAATAAATATTACATGGGGGGACAAATGTGGGGGTTGTGGCCCAATATATATGGTAATGATGCTCTTTGTTATGAGGAGGTTTATAGAATCTTTTTATACTGAGAAGGCCTTAGGAAGGGGATTGTCTTGGTGGCATTCTCCAAAATCTTTCCTCACCCTAATCTTTTCTTGACAACTATATATCAGCACCATCGAGGATGGCTTGGGAAGTGAGGCTCTGGTGTCCCTCATTTTTTTTCCTTTTTTTCTTTTTTGGGTCACACCTGGCAATGCTCAAGCGTTACTCCTGACTCTGCATTCAGGAATTACTCCTGGTGGCACTCAGGGGACCATATGGGATGCTGGGTTCCAACCCGTGTTGGCTGTGTACAAGGCAAATGTCCTACCTGCTTTGCTATGGCTCCGGCTCCTGGTGTCCTTCATTTTGAAGAACATTATCTTTGTTCCTATTTCTGGCTTCCAAATATGTGTAGTTGTCCTCAGAGTTCACACTAAACATCTCTGCATCGTTCTTGGGCAAGTTTCTGACCTTATCCCTCTGGTGAACCTTCTCTGGGCAGCTCTATTCTGCCAACATACCCTCCCTAAAATGTGGGGTTCAGAACTAAGTATAGTAGTGGTGATGGGACTGGTTTCTTTAGACACAACTGGCATGCTTGGAATACACTCATTCTGCCTCTTTGTGTGCAAACTGAAAGGGTCAGTTAACTACCCCCTGCCCAGAAATAACTTCTGAAAGGAGAAGATGCTTGGAGAAGTTTTGTAGCTATTCAGAGAACATGCAGGGTTGATTTTTATTTTTGAAGGTTTGTAATAGAAACAAACAGTTCTATTTTTTTTGAGAGCTTTCCTTGATGGTGTATAAAATTAGTAATGTGTTTTCTGGAAGAAAGTATTGTTTATTCCAAGTCAGAAATCATGTCCTGGGACTGAAGTCAAGTTCTAAAAAAGTTCATGCAGAAATATCAAAATAGAACTTTTCTTTCAGGCCACAAAATATCATTCAGAATAAGTTAAATACAAATACCTTAATCAAGGCAGCTCCCACATACAGGGCAGGGGGTAGTGAGGAGAGTAAGATGTAACCCCTTGTTTTCACCTCTGCTCTTCTGCTTACTGAATGGCCCTGCCTGTGACTTTAATTCCTCAGCACTTTGTTTTAAATGGTGGTAGTTTTTTCTTTTTTTAATTTTCTTAATGTAAGACCACTAAAGAGTGCTTATCTCATAAGATTGCTATGAGTACTAGGACACAGAGTACTAAGAACACTTAAAGTATCCCTTTTGCCATTCATTTATTGCTGATTAATAATTTGCCCTCAAGGGTAGTAACTTAAAACAAAAATTATCATTTTTAAAAATATCTGATAGTTTTCAGGGGTCTGGAATTTAGAAGCCACTTAGGTGGATGATTCTGGCTCAGGATTTTTTTTATGATGTTGCAGTCAAAATGCTACCCAGCAGGATCCATGGAAGCATCTGGGTCCTCCAAACACAAACATTTTTCACACTAGTGAGGCTTCTAACAGGATAATCCTATTTCCTATGTTACTACCCTCTGCTTTCCTGGTACCTCCTTGTTGATGTCCCCAGGTTTCACAAAGGTATCATGGCTCTACAGCATTCTTTAGATATATTGCCACATGATAATTAAATTATTATTCAATTTCTTTTTTAGGGAAGCACACCATTCCCGGAGGTACTGCAATACCAGGTTGATGTGTGGAGGGTGTGGAGCAAGCTTCTATTCCAACTCCATGTTCCAAAAATCCGTTTAACAAATTGTCTCTAGAATGTATCAGGTAATAAACTGATAAGAACAGATACTACATTAGATCTTAGTCAAAAAGGCCAAGAAGTGCAGGAAATAAAAGAGGACCTGAGGAAATGGAGACACATTCCCTGCTCATGGATTGGAAAGATTAACATTATCAAAATGGTAATACTCCCTAGAGCTTTATACAGATTCAATGTGGTCCCTATAAAGATACCCATGATGTTCTTCAAAGAAATTGAACAAATACTCCTGAAATTTGTATGGAATAATAAACCCCCACGAATAGCTAAAGCAATCCTTGGGAAAAAGAAGATGGGAGGTATCACTTTCCACAACCTTAAGAGAGCTACTACAGAGCAGTTGTAATTAAGACAGTGTGGTATTGGTATAGAGACAGACCCGTAGACCTATGGAATAGAACTGAATATCCTGAAACACACTCTCAAATATACAACCACTTAATCTTCGATAAAGGAGCAAAAAAATATTAAGTGGAGCAAAGAAAGCCTCTTCAACAAATGGTGCTGGGAAAACTGGGCAGCTATGTAAAAAAATGAACTTAGATCTCCTTCTAACGCCATGCACAAAAGTCAGATCAAAATGGATTATAGATCTCAACATCAGACATGAATCTATAAGGTACATCAAAGAAAACATAGGAGAAATGCTCTACGACATCGAAACTAAAAGTATCTTTATTTTAATTTTTATTTTTTTTTTGCTTTTTCGGTCACACCCAGCGACGCTCAGGGGTTTCTCCTGGCTCTGAACTCAGGAATTACTCCTGGCAGTGCTCGGGGACCATATGGGATGCCGGGGAATCGAACCTGGGCCAGCACAGGCCAGCTGCGTGCAAGGCCAACACCCTACCCGCTGGGCTATCGCTCTGGCCCCAGAAACTAAAAGTATCTTTAAAGACGACACACCACTGACCAAGCAAATGGAAGCAAAGATAAACAAGTGGGATTATATAAAAGTGAAAAGCTTCTGCACCTCAAAAGAAATGGTGACCAAGATACAAAGACAATCCACAGAGTGGGAAAGGATATTCACCCAATACCCATCTGACAAGGGGTTAATATCCAGGATTTATCAGGCACTGGTAGCCCTTCACAAGAAAAAAAACAGCCAACCCCATCAAAAAATGGGGAGAAGAAATGAACAGAAGCTTCCAAAAAAGAAGAAATTCGAATGGCCAAAAGGCATATGAAAAGTGCTCTTCATCTTTAATCATCAGGGAGATGCAAATCAAAACAACAATGAGGTACCATCTCACACCACTGAGACTGGCACACATCCAAAACAGCAAGAACAACCGGTGCTGGCGTGGATGTGGGGAAAAGGGACTCTGATCCACTGTTGGTGGGAGTGCCGACTGGTCCAGCTTTTTTGGAAAACAATATGGGCATTCCTCCGAAAACTAGATATTGGGCTCCCATTTGATCCAGCAATATCACTCCTGGGAATATACCCGAGAGACCGAAAAACACATAGCAGAAACATTATCTGTACTTCTTTATTCATCTCTGCACTATTCACAATAGCTAGAATCTGGAAACAACCTACATGCCCGAGAACAGAGGACTGGCTAAAGAAACTGTGGTTCATCTACACTATGGAATACTATGCAGCTGTCAGAAAAGATGAAATTATGTAATTTACCTGCAAATGGATGGACATGGAGACTATCATGCTAAGTAAAATTAGTCAGAAGGAAAAGGACAGATATAGAATGACTGCATTCATTAATAGGATATACATAGATACCAGTGTTTTACTAAGTGTGGGAAATGCTAATGGCAGACAAAAACTCACCATTGTTGCTGGCGTGGATGTGGGGAAAAAGGGACTCTCATCCACTGCTGGTGGGAGTGCCGACTGGTCCAGCCCTTTGTGGAAAACAATATGGGCATTCCTCCGAAAGCTAGATATTGAGCTCCCATTTGATCCAGCAATAGCACTCCTGGGAATATACCCGAGAGACCGAAAAACACATAGCAGAAACACTATCTGTACTTCTTTATTCATCTCTGCGCTATTCACTATAGCTAGAATCTGGAAACAACCTAAATGCCCGAGAACAGAGGACTGGCTAAAGAAACTGTGGTTCATCTGCACTATGGAATACTATGCGGCTGTCAGAAAAGATGAAATTATGAAATTTACCTGCAAATGGATAGACATGGAGTCTATCATGCTGAGTGAAATTAGTCAGAAGGAAAAGGACAGATATAGAATGACTGCATTCATTAATAGGATATACATAGATACTAGTGTTTTACTAAATATGGGAAATGGTAATGGCAGATTAAAACTCACCACTGAATATACACAAAGAGACTTAAGTGATAAACTCTAAATATCTGCAGGGCTAGCCACAATGTGTAAAATAAGAGGGAGAGAGATGCAGAGACAGAGAGAGAGATAGAGAAAGAGAGGAAACTGGGGTATCTGCTATTAAGGCGGCCTGGGGGGGCGGGAGGGGGAGGGGTACCTTGGTGGTGGAAATGGGGCACTGGTGGAGGGATGGGTGCTGGAATACTGTATTACCAAGAACCAATTATGAACACCTTTGTAATTGTATGTTTCACGGTGGTATAATAAAAAAAATTTAAAAAAACTCACCATTGAATATACACAAAGAGACTTAAGTGATAAACTCTAAATTTCTGCAGGGCTAGCCACAATGTGTAAAAGAAGAGGGAGAAAGATGCAGAGACAGAGAGAGAGAGAGACAGAGGGAGAAAGGGAGGAAAAGGGGGTACCTGCTATTGAGGCAGCCTGGGGGTGGGTGGGAGGGGGTGGGGTACATTAGTGGTAGAAATGGGGCACTGGTGGAGGGATAGGTGCTGGAATACTGTATTACCAAGAACCAATTATGAACACCTTTGTAATAGTGGTGGTATAATAAAAAATTTAAAAAAAGAAGTGTTATTATCATTCTATTTTAATGATAAATTCTCACCCATACATAATTTCAATCCAGGAGTGTGAGTTTTTCTCCTGGCATCCACTCAGCAGGCTCCTAAGTGGAGAGATTCTTTACTCATAAACATAGTCCAAAAAAAATTCCACTCCAGACAATGACAAACAACCTTATGGTGCTCTGTTTATATTCTAATACGTTCTTATGTAGAAAATGGGCTTCTATTTTTTAAATATTATTTTGTGGTTCTAGAGCATGTTCATACATTGCCCATGGAAATATTATTATTATGTAAGGGAGAACATTTTATTTATTTTATTTTATTAACTTTTTAAAATTTTATTATACCATCGCCTGCTATTCAGTTTCAAAGGTGTTCATGATTGGGTCTCAGCCACACAGTGTTCCAGCACCACCCTTCCAATATTCCCAAATTATCTCCCCACCCCGCCAGCCTGCATCTATGGTAGGCATTTTTTCTTCTTCTCCTTCTCCTCCTTCTCTTTCTCTTTTTCCTCATCCTCCTCCTTCTCTTCCTCCTCCTCCTTCTTCTTCTGCTTCTTCTTCCTCCTCCTCTTCTTCCCTCTTCCTCTTCCTCCTCTTCTTTATCCTTTTCCTCTTCCTCCTCTTTCTTCTTCCACATTGTGGCTTGTGATACGCACATTTAGGGGTTACCATGTATATCTTTTGCCTACATTTAGGGGTTACCATGTATATAGCCCCATCTAGTCTGGCGTTACCATTTCTAACAACTGTTAGCACATTGCCCAAACTCTGACCTCCACATACCTATGCAATATTCTAACCAGTGACAAATCCTCCTGGTCTATGCATTGGTTGGCCTTGGATATTAGTTTCATACTATTTGTTTTATATCCCTGAAATGAATGCAGTCATTTTTTATCTGTCTTTTCCACTCTGGCTAATTTCACTCCACATACTTTCCATGTATATCCATTTATAGGCAAATTTCATAACTTTTTTTTCTCCTAACAGCTGCATAGTATTCCATTGTGGAGATGTACCATACTCAGTTTCTTTACCCAGTCATCTGTTCTTGGGAATTCATGTTGTTTCCAGATTCTGGTTATTGTGAATAGTTCTGTTATGAACATAGATGTGTTGATGGTGTTTCTGCTGTGTGTTTTTGGGCCAAGGGAGAACATTTTAATCTGATTATACAGTTAAGAAATCTGGCACCTGATATTTTGTGAGATCACCTGGTTAGCACTTGAAGGGGTCATGTCCAGTATCTTTATCTCTGGCTACTATAAATTTCCCCCTCCAAATTGTACTGCCTATAACACTATAGTAGACACAAAGATTAGGAAGAAAATTAATGCTTTTCCATTCAAATACTCAGACTGAGTATTATGTTCAAGCTGAAACCGACATAGAAATAGAAATGTGTATAATTAGAAAATAAGCCACTAAAAAGTTGTTTTTATTTCTTTTTTGGTCCACATGCAGGGGTACTTGGGGATTACTCCTCTTGTAGGGGCTCAGGGGTCCACAGGAGGTGCTGAAGAATTGAAACCACCTTGGCTGAGTGCAAGGTGAGCACCTTAGCCACTGGACTCTCTTCAGCCCCAAGTCACTAAAATGTATCAAACATTTTGAAAGTGCTAGGCTTTGAAAAATACCAGCATTATCCTATTTAAATCCTCTGGACAACCCTAAGAAGTGAGTAGTGTTTTTTTCATTTCTATAAATGATTAAAGATATTAAAAAGGTTAAGAAAAAACGGTAATTTGGAGATAAATCGCAGCACGGGGGAAAGCTGGTTTCTGCTCTGCCGGGTGTATCTGTGTTTGGGGCTCAAGCATTCCTGGACTTGAAATACTCTCCTCTGAAGGGTGGGTCTCTGAAGGGTGGGTCCTTGTAGGCTGGGTCCTTCTGTAGGCTGGGACTTCTACTCAAATCTCTTTGATAGCCACATCCACCTGCCCACATACCAAATTCCACAGGATGGATATGTCATTCCCAATGTTCTCCCTTCTGAAATCCAACATGCCATCTCGTCGGTAAAGAAGGGAACAGCACCAGGCCCAGACAAAGTCAGACCCGAACACCTGAAGAATCTGCCGGTACTCATCAATACACTAGCTCGGCTCTTCACACGCTGCCTGTCCGAATGCAAGGTACCCTCCCAATGGAAAACCAGCAGGACAGTTCTACTGTTCAAGAAGGGATACATTTACTACATTGGCAACTATCGCCCCATCTGCCTGTTGTCCGTCATCTACAAGCTGTTTACATGAGTCATCCTGAACAGGATTAGCAGAACACTAGATGAAGGACAACCATGCGAGCAATCTGGCTTCTGGAAAGGATTCAGCACAATCAACCATATTCACACAGTAAACAAGCTCATTGAGGTTTGTAGGGAGTACAAGATGCCGCTCTGTCTCACGTTCATTGATTTACAGAAAGCCTTTGATTCTGTGGAGACTGAAGCAGTCATCAAAGCCCTAGCCAAACAGGGTGTTCAAACCCTATACATCAAGATCCTTCGTGAGCTGTATTACGGATTCACCACCAGGATCTCACCATTCTACAAAGAAGTGATCATTGATGTCAAAAGAGGGGTTCGACAGGGTGATACCATTTCACCAAAACGCTTCAGCACTACCCTCAAGAACATCATGCGACAATTAGAATGGGAAGGAATGGGAGTGAAGATGGATGGTCGGCAACTACACCACCTCCGCTTCGCTGATGACATCGTTCTAATAACACCAAACATTAGCTAAGCAGCACAAATGCTGGCTGACTTTGACCAAGAATGTGGAAAGATAGGTCTACAGCTGAATCTAAAGAAAACAATGTTTATGAAAAACGAACTAGTTCCAGAGGCCCCATTCACTCTCAATGGAACAAACATCTCTGAATGCAGCAGTTATGTGTACCTAAGTCGAGAAGTCAACATTTTGAACGACCTAAAACCTGAGCTGTGCAGGAGGAAGAGAGCGACATGGAATACTTTCAAAGGCATCGAGGAAATAGCTAAAGGGACAAAGATCCTCCCGGCTCCGGGCACATCTCTTTGATTCCACCATTCTCCCTGCATTAACATATGCCTCGGAGACCCAGGCCCTACGAAAGCAGGATGAGAATGCTATTCGTGTCTCCCAGAGAGGAATCGAAAGAGCTATGCTTGGAATATCATGCCTCACTCAAGTGAAAGAAGGAATCTGGAGTTCTGACCTCTGTCGCTATTCCAGAATCAGGGATGCTGTCTTGCTTGCCAAGGCATCGAAAATCAGATGGGCTGGACATGTAATGCGATTTGGAGACAACCGCTGGACTAGAGTCATTACCGACTGGATCCCAAGGGATGTCAAAAGATCACATGGCTGCCCACCTACAAGATGGTCAGACTTCCTTGTCAAGACTCTGAAGGAACGGTTTGAGGCTCTTCATATTCCTGAATCAACCAGATGCCATTGGGCTACATTGGCACGTGATAGGGTCCAATGGAAATGTTACTGGCGCCCCGCTTGAGCAAATTGATGAAGAACGGATTCAAGTGATTCAAGTGAAGAAAAAAAAAAAACCCAAGTTCACATGGTTAATGACAAATGTTGTGTATATGAACTCAAATTTCTTGAAACAGAGCCTAGCACTAAATGCTGAAGTCATTTGTGATTTTTATATTGCACAGAAAAATAGCTATAGAGCGTTGTTTACTGAGTGACTCTTCTATGGAGAAACTGCACTATGTTTTACATACGGTTTCTTGTTTGCTCAGCAAGCCTGTGACTACTCTTATTCTACAGATCTTACTGCTGAGGCACAGAGGAGGAAAGTGTCTTGCTCAAGATCACACAGCTAGTCAGTGGCAGAGAAAGAATCTGAACCTAAATAACGTTCAGCCTAGTGGTGCTGCTCATCTATCTAATGGTTCAGACAGTCTTTTCCCACCCTATTTTGGTCAGGGTCTGAAATTATTCACAGTCCTTTATGATGCTCTGGGTTGGGAGCATGTCAGGGTAACCAACTTCATAAACAAGTTTGTTATAATCTAACTTTTCCTACATGCAGAATAATTGAATGAGTCCTTTCTATAGGGATTTGGGCAGGGCAGAACTTGTCTGCAAGTAACATATTACTGGAGTTGGAGCAGTAGACGTGCTGCAGGGATTGTTGTCGCTGGAAGGCAGGGAATGGGCAAGCTAGAAGTGTACTTATTCCCTTGAGTCTGACAAGCAAACAAGGTAAGCTTAAGTAGTTATTAGAGACAGTAGATGAAAAGATAAAAACAACTCTGGGACTATGCTTGCCACATCTCTTAAAAAATTGTCAGGCTACTACTTGCTACTACTTGTTAATTCTTTTATTGTTATTGGTTCCAGGCAAACAGAATTGGATTAATCATAGTACTTTATTGGCTCCTAGCTGCATTGTGTGGTTGATACTGGATTTTTTTCAATTTAGTGTAGAACATAATTAAGAACATATTCTTTTTGTGTGAGTATTTTATTTTGTTAAAAAAATTTTATTAGGGACTGGAGGCGATAGCACAGCAGGGAGGGCCTTTGCCTTGCATGCAGCGAACCTAGGCTCGATCCCTGGCGTCCCCTATGGTCCCCTGAGCACCATCAGGAGTAATTCCTGAGCGAAGAGCCAGGAGTAACCCCTGAGCATTTCTGGGTGTGACCCAAAAAATACATAAATAAATAAATAAATAAATAGAATTTTCTTATTAAACCAGCATGCCAGCTACCCCAGAAGAGAGACATGCCAGACCCACAGCTCCGTTGGCAACCCCGAAGAGATCCAGACCCAACCACTCCAGACCTACAGCTGCGCCTCTTGGTCCCACGTGAAAGCAACCCATGGAGCTGACCTTTGGTGGTTGGTAAAGGGCTCGGCCAGCCCTTGGCTGAGTTCAACATTGTTCCAAGGGTTCGCTCACACATGCGGGGGGGGGGGGGGGCATGCTGGCGGACTTGGAGTGGGAATTTGGGTTCCTCCGCCCTTTCCTTCACCTCCATGCCAGCTACTCTGGAAGAGAGACATGCCAGACCCACAGCTCCGTCGGTGCGTGGCCACCTTAGTCTTAAGGCACGACAGTCTTAGATAATACTAGATGTTAGATAATAATAGATGTTAGGATCAGGTTCTTCCCAGGATCTTTCACATTTATACACTGTATACAGTACTAGGCAGGTTCTAGTTGTGACCTGTCATCCCAGTGAGCCTAGCAGGAAGCTAGAGCAATCCTCACCCCATGAGGTCGATCATTTTCAACATCCACACTCCACAGCTCCTCAGAGCTCCACCCCAGAGAAAACCTGATCTGGGGCCGGAGCGATAGTCCAGCCAGTAGGGTGTTTGCCTTGCATGCAACTGACCTGTGCCGGCCTGGGTTTGATCCCGGCATCCCATATGGTCCCCCGAACACCGCCAGGAGTAATTCCTGTGAATTACTCAGGAATTCAGTGCAGAGCCAGGAGAAAACCCGTGAGCAAAGCCGAGTGTGACCCCCCCAAGAGAGAGAGAGAGAGAGAGAGAGAGAGAGAGAGAGAAAACCTGATCTTTCCCCATTGAGTTTCATCAGTAAATGCTCAAGATGAGAGCCTTTTACTGAGTATACCACCTACATGGCAGAGCCTGGCAAGCTACCCATGTTTTATTTGATATGCCAGAAAACCAGTAACAATTATGGACCTCAATTCCCATGACCTGAAAGAATGGTTTGAGGCTTTTCCTTTCTTGGAGCAAGCAGATGCCCCTAGGCATCTGCTTGCAACTAAGTATGGAGATGTTACTAGTGCCTGCTCAAGCAAATCAATGAAAAAACGGTGTTGGATGACAGATTTAGCTAATCTGGGAGCTTTGGTGTTTGCTCACTCACAGCTTAATCTACTTAAGCCAAGGTTCATTCTAATGAGACCTCTCTTCTATGTAAACACTGCTAGAGAGTGTGGCAATTACAGAAGTCACCTTGACTCTGAATAACTTCTGACTTATTATACATCTACTAAGACTTCTATGTTTCTAGACTGGGCACAGCTCCTCTTTATACCCACTGCACCCAGTGTGGGACAGTTAGAATTTATCAGGAGACTACCACCCTGGCTTTGTTGAGACTATAGGAAAACTATAGGAAGGATCATACTAGTTTGCTCTCAAGCAGGTGAGTGTGACCCTTTCAGTATACGGAGAAGATACTCAGAATCACCCTGGTGCAGATAATAAATAAGAAGAACCTTGTGGGTACCATCTAGATTACATGAAGCTCATGAAATTAAGATATTTTAAGATAAAATTATACCAGCCCTCTCTCTCTCTCTCCCCCAGTGTTTTACATAAGAGATAATCTCAGAAGAAGGGATTAGTCCTTGGCTTAACCTTTGCTTATACCTGTAATAGAGTGTGGCACCGCCTTCTACAATCTTTGTTGACACCTCCCTGTCACCTCCCTGACCCTCCCTGGATTACTTTGGTGTATATAAGGGGATTGACTTGAGGTCCCTTCGCTTTAGGCTTTTGGCTCTTGGCCTTTTGCTCCTTCTTTTGGGTAGGACTCATCTCGGTTGAGATCCTCTCTATTTGGTGGGAAACAGGCTCTTTTGTATGGTCCAAGAGTTCTGACCAGAGTTAGAGTTCATTATATTGGAGTGCTGTGGAAGAGCTTTTGTACTATTAAAAGCCTTTTTAGAATTGCGCTGGACACGTGAGTTTTCATCCGTTCCCCCGCATCCTTGGAGGTAGAAGAGAACTTCTGTTCTGACACTGTCAGGCACCCCAGTGACATCCCCGACACAATGGGAAGACAAGTGAGGTGATACAAGTGAAACCACCATGAGATAAACAGTTACAAAGTTGTTCATGATTGGGTTCAGTCATACAATGTTCCAACACTCATCTCTTCAGTGTACATTTCCCACCACTAATGTCCCCAGTTTCCCTCCTTCTACCCCCCAGCCCCAGTCTGCCTCTATGTTAGATAATTCTCCTCTCTCTCTCTCTCTCTCTCTCTCTCTCTCTCTCTCTCTCTCTCTCTCTCTCTCTCTCTCTCTCTCTCCTTTTGGGCATTATGGTTTGAAGTACAGGTACTAAGATTATCATGTATATCCCTTTACCTGCTTTCAGCACTTGATTCTTATCCAGAGTGGTCATTTCCAACTTTCATTGTCATAGTGCTCCCTTCTCTTTCCTAACTGCCTACTCCCTTTGTCCCTACTTGTGACATTATGACAAGCTTCCAACCATGGGCCAGTTCATATTCTAATATATACTACTGGGTACCCTGTAGGCAGAGCTAAATTCTGGCACATGGATTACCTGTAGAATGATCCACCATATCTAGACATAATTTAGGAGGAAGTGGCTTAGGAGTATCAACTCTGAATTCCAGGAAGCATGGTGGCCATGGCCATGGAATTGATAAGTGTCTCTCCTTCCCAACAGGGGTTAAGGTTTCAGGGCAGAGTCAACCATGGGCCACATGAGAACACTGTATTCATAAAACCCACTCCAAATTCCAAGATGATCAAACAAGGAAATGTTCTTTGCCAGGAAAATCAAGGCCATGTTTCCATGCCCCAAGAATCCTCATAACGACTGAGCCTCTGTCAATTCAAAAGCTGCAGGGGCTAAAAAGGTAGCTGAAAGGGCTGGAGCACGCGTGTTGTCTTCTCAGGTCCCCCGAGCTGAACCTCAGCTTTCTGTGCTTCCCTTTCAGAGCCGGACTGTGTGACTGAGCATCACTGTGAGTGTTCCCAGGCCCTGAATCCTGTTCAGGAGACCTCTATGTGAAGTGAAAGGAAAGAAACAGTGCTAACATCTTCAATTCTTTTCCCTTGGGGAGATCGGAGGAGGGACTTCTCAGGGTGAGACAGCAGAGATGCTGTAGATAGGAACCTTGCCCATGGTCCAGTCGGAAAATTCTTCTCATCAGGCATTATGTGGAAAAGGTGAGATTGTCTTGCAGAAAAATCTCTTCCAAAGTTATCCACCCAGCAAATCTTTCAATACTTCTTTCTTTCTTCTTCATCAAAACTTTTTTCTTTCTTTCTTTCTTTTTTTTTTTTTTTAGGCCACACTTGGTGGTGCTCAGGGCTTACTCCTGGCTTTTTGCTCAGGGATCACTCCTGGTGTTTTTCAGGGAACCATATGTGGTACTGGGGAAAGAACCTAGGCTAGATACATGCAAAAGCCAGTACCCTGCCCACTGTATTATCATGTTTACCCTCTTTAGTTCTACTTATATAGAAAACTTGTGTTCTAACTTTTCCTGCCAAGGGGGCGGTGTGATAGCCCAGCGGGTAGGGCGTTTGCCTTGCACGGGCCGGCCTGTGCCGGCCTGGGTTCGATCCCGGCATCCCATATGGTCCCCGAGCACCGCCAGGAGTAATTCCTGAGTGCAGAGCCAGGAGTAACCCCTGAGTGTCGCCGGGTGTGACCCAAAAAAGCAAAAAAAAAAAAACTAACTTTTCCTGCCAAAGTGGATTTTAGTGAATTCTACTTCAATGGAATCATGTTTTGTGTGTATCCAGTGACTGCAGTCATTTTAAAGTCTTCCTTTATCATGGGCATTTGGGTGAGTTTCCTTATATGGGTTGAATATTTTTAGTCTGGCAGTTCATTTTAGAGGCTCAGAGCATGAACTCTGCCCTTAGATCTACTGGCTTCAAAGTCCAGCACCTACAGTGACCAACACATTATGAAAAACCTTTAGCAACACGGTTAATTTTGCTCAAATTAGCTATGAGGTAAGGGTAGCTATGTCAATATATCATCTTAGATAATTTTTTGTGTTTCAGTTAAGCTAACTCATGGAAGTTAGTAAATAAGGAGTAAATGTTAGTTACTGTTATTATGCTGAAACATGCCTTAATAGACTCTCACTTGTGTTTCTCCTGGTTGCATGTGCTGAAGGAGGATTTCTAGGAATAAGCATGTGTGTGTTTTACCCCTTAGTACATAGTGGATTATTATCTAAAAAGTTTTCAGCAGTTTTTTGGTTTTAGTCTTACTTCCCAAATGTAGTAAAAATGAGAGATTAGAACATGACTTGGAGAAATGGTGTCTCATCATTTTAACTTGCATTTTTCTGCAGTTATTTTCTGATCTCTAAGTTGGAATAGGTGTGCCAATTCGTAGCCTCTATGGGATTTGAAAATATTGCTATGTTGAATAAGTATTATTAATTTATAAGTACTTTACATGAATTCAGAGTATTAGAATTTTCTATTACTCTCTATTTTTTTATTTTCTCAATTAGAGAAAATATTTTCTATTTTCTAATCTCCCAATTAGAGAATTATTTTCACTCTATTTTCTCAATTTAGAGAAAATATTTCCTCTAATTTTTTTTTTTTTTTCTTTTTTGGGTCACACCCGGCGATGCTCAGGGGTTACTCCTGGCTCTGTACTCAGGAATCACTCCTGGCAGTGCTCGGGGGACCATATGGGATGCCGGGGATCGAACCCAGGCCGGCACAGGCTGGCCGCGTGCAAGGCAAACGCCCTACCCGCTGGGCTATCGCTCCGGCCCCACCTCCTCTAATTATTATTATCTTCCTTTTACACTTTTCAAATAGTCAGATGTTGAACTTTCATGTCTTCTCAGAATCTGATTATCAACTACACATGAGTGCTTTGTGTAATGCTAGAACCAAGTTCCTGTTTTCATTATAGCAGTGACCCCCATGTCCTCTGGTCATCAGAATCACTTGGAAAGCTACTTTGGGGAGGACATTGGATCACAACTGGCAGTGCTCAGTGCATACTCCTGGCTCTGTGCTCTGGGGTCATTCCTGCTGGTGTTTAGGGAACCATATTGGGCACTAGAAATTGAACCAGGACTGGTTCCATGCAAGGCAAGTGCCATAACCCCTGTGCTATCTCTATCTTGGAAAGATTTTATTTTTTGATCTTGGGACCACACCTGGTGGTGTTCATGACTTACCTCTGCTCTGTTCTCAGAGATCACTCCTAACAGGCTTGGGAGACCATAGGAAATGCCAGGAATTGAACTTGGTCAGGCATGTTCAAGGCAAGCACCTTACCTGCTGTACTATAACTCTGGCACCAAAGTTTTTAAAACTATTTTCTTTGATCTGAACACAGAACTTTAAGAGGTTGGACTGTATTTATGTTTAAGCAAAGGAGTCACATTTTGAAAAATGGGTCCTACTTAAAATTTCTTGGGTTCTTAAATTGGCAAAGGGTTGATATAGTTGTTAATTTGGATGTTATTTATTGAATGTTTTTATGTTTCCCAAATTTGGATCCTGAAATCTTTTTTTTTTTTTTTTTTTTTTTGCTTTTTGGGTCACACCTGGCGATGCTCAGGGGTTACTCCTGGCTCTGCACTCAGGAATTACTTGTGGCGGTGCTCGGGGACCATATGGGATGCCAGGGATTGAACCCCGGGCCAGCATGGGCCAGGCGCGTGCAAGGCAAACGCCCTTCCAGCTGGGCTATCGCTCTGGCCCCAAGGATCCTGAAATCTTTTACTTTAAGGTTTTACTATTTGTTATATACTAAGCTTAGGTGATAGATCCATCACCTAGTTCCAGAGGCCCCATTCACTCTCAATGGAACAAACATCTCTGAATGCAGCAGTTATGTGTACCTAGGTCGAGAAATCAACATGATGAACGACCTAAAACCTGAGCTGCGCAGGAGGAAGAGAGCGGCATGGAATGCCTTCAAAGGCATCGAAGAAATAGCTAAAAGGACAAAGAACCTCCGGCTCCGGGCACATCTCTTTGACTCCACCGTTCTCCCTGCATTAACATACACCTCAGAGACCTGGGCCCTACGAAAGCAGGATGAGAATGCTATTTGGGTCTCCCAGAGAGGAATCGAAAGAGCTATGCTTGGAATATCACACCTCACTCAAGTGAAAGAAGGAATCTGGAGTTCTGACCTCCTGTCGCTATTCCAGAATCAGGGATGCTGTCTTGCTTGCCAAGGCATCGAAAATCAGATGGGCTGGACATGTAATGCGATTTGGAGACAACCGCTGGACTAGAGCCATTACCGACTGGATCCCAAGGGATATCAAAAGATCACGTGGCCGCCCACCTACAAGATGGTCAGACTTCCTTGTAAAGACCCTGAAGGAATGGTTTGAGGCTCTTCATATTCCTGAATCAACCAGATGCCATTGGGCTACATTGGCACGTGATAGGGTCCAATGGAAATGTTACTGGCGCCCACTCGAGCAAATCGATGAATAACGGATTCAAGTGATCAAGTGATAGCTTAGGTAACATGATTCAATAGTGCTAATGTTTATGGTTTGAGGTACAAAGTTACTGCACTGTCGCTATCATCAAAGTGCCCAGAACCCTCCACCACTGTCCTCATGTGACATCTAGTTCACCTCTTCCATCTGATCACTTATTAGCCTAGAGTGATGGTTTTAGTAGACTGAACCTGAGGGAAGTGGTTGGGTCAGAGGGTATGGCCCTTCTAAAAGGGATCACTGCTCTTATAAAGAGATGACAGAAAACTCCATCTCTCCTTGCCCTGCCATGAGCAGACAGCTGAGATAGTCATCTGGGAACCAGGAGGAGGAGTCACAGCCAAATTTGGTGATCCTGGTGCCCTGATCAGGCTCTGAAGCCACCAGAACTCTGGGCAGTACATCTCTGTGGTGTCTGCTCTGCTTTGTCACAGCCGTCCAAACCCTCTTGCTTTTGAACCCATTTTTCAATTTTTATAAGTAATAAAGGAACAATTCTGACAACATGCAAAGCTCAAGGTTGTGACCCTAAACATTGCTGATGGGAAAGCAGATGTTGCTTGTGAAATGGACCCACAAGGTCAGGTGAGCTGGGTGGCTGGTTTCCTGCGGTGGTATTGAGCAATGGGGCCACTGCCCAAGGGGAGCAGAGCTGAGCCCCAAGCAGCCATATTCCTGAACCCCAACAAAAAGCCCTTGCTCTTCCCACATGTGTCATGGCCTCCCTCTCAGATCCGGGAATCCTTGGAGAGGTAAGAGTGAAAGTCTTTATTTCTTGGGGAGACCAGACATAAAAAGGAAATAAGTCCTTATGTCTCTCATGAAGGGAGCAGATGGTGATGTTAGTGGTGGGGCCTTAGGCTACAGATGTTCCCACCTCCCTCCTATGGGCTCCTGTTAACCACTCTATGCCTCCCCTAAACTTCCCCATTTCATCTCTCCAATTTTTATTTCCAGTGTGGCCATTTTCTACTTTTATTAACATCTTTGTCTTGGCTGTAGTTTACTTACTTCTGCCTCAGCCCTAAACTCTGGACACTCTAGTCCACACAGGCTTTGGCGACAGCCTCACCCACACTTACTGGTCCTTATCCTCACTGCTCAGAACGTCTCTCAGCAGAGCCCAGGGCAGTGGCCCTGCCTTTGCAACTTGTAAAGACAAGATAACCAGGAAGTTCAGGAAACCATCAGTCAAGGAGATTAAGCATGAACAAACAAGACAACAGAATCCTAGGGAAGGTGGAGAAAATGCCAGCAAGAAGCTTTGGAGGAAATCACAAGGCACTTAGCCTTGCATGTGACTCACTATGATTCAAACCATAGTACCACATATGGTTCCCCGAATAACACCAAGAGAGACCCCTGAGCACAGAATCAGGAGAGCCCCTAAGTACTGTAGTGTTCCTCCCCACTCCCTCAAAATACCCCTTAAGCCTGGGAGATGTTTCTAAGTGCTACTAGAAACATCTCTAGGAGACTGGGATTTAATTTCCAGAACCTTAGCACTGCAGTGGGAATATTCCCTATGCACCATCTTCCCGGATATATATATATATATATATAAATATATATGTATATATTTATATATATAATATTTATATATTTAATATATTTTTATAAATATATATATATTTAAACTTATGGGAAGAGTCAGAAGTGCATTATATTCCAGACATCAAAGGCGAGTTATCTTTGAAAAGTATATTACAGGCTTTGGAGAGATAGAATAGCAGGTTCAATGCTTGCCTTCCATGAGCCTGACCAAGATTCAATTCCAGGCATTTCATACGGTATCCCAGCACCACCAGGAGTAATTTCTGAGTGCAAAGCCAGGAGTAAGCCCACAGTATCCCTGGGTGTGAACCCTCTATTCCCCACACTGGGTAGGTGACCCAGCAGTTTCCAGGCCTCAAATGTGTGAAGTCCTCGTTAGTTCTATTCCCAACCCTACATGCACATTCCAAATAAAATAAGTAGGTAAGTAAATAAATAAAACTAGTTATAGCAATGGACTGAATTAGTTATCTGAATGTTAAAAAAAAGACATCTTCCAAAATCTAGGGATAAGACATCACCAGAGGGGCCCGATCAATAGCACAGTGGATAGGACATTTGCCTTGCATGTAGCCGACCCACGCGTTCAATCCTCAGCATCCCATATGGTCCCCCAGCACCGCCAGGAGTAACTCTTAAATGAAGAACCAGGAGTAACCCCTGAGCATCGCTGGGTGTGACCCAAAAAAGGAAAAAAAAAAGACATTACTAGAGATGAAGAGCCTAGAAACAGGTGGTTCCCTCATCTCTGAGAAAACACTCAAGATAGGAGAAGAGGCAGCAGTGACCACCACTACTTTTTAGGGGCCTGCTTGGGTTTTCAGATTTTCATTGAGAGCCCCCTAGGAAGAGAACGGTGACATTTCTGCCCTCAAGGATGCTCAGATTATCCTTCACAATTTCAGAAAAACAACCCAAGATGGTCTGTGAAGGAACACAGGTCAGGAAAGGCTCAGATCGGCCGCACCAGGTGTTGGAGACAGTAGATGGTGAGGTCCAGATTCTGTGGGCTGGAATGTGAATGCAAAATGACTCTCCACACCAAGATCCACATAGCTTCTGACACATGGGATGACTCAGCGGTTTTCTCTGTCCTTTGTTCAGGCCAGTACCTCAGAACTGTACTGGAGTCGGGAGGCAGAGGGAATTGGTTCCAAGCTTCATTTTCCTTACTTTGCCCTTCCTCCAATATTCTCATTTTTTTTCTTTTCTTTATTTTTTTTTTGTCCTGATGTCTTGCTGGTAGTATTATTTTTTTCTTTTCTGCAGAGCTGGGGATCAAACCCAGTGTCTCACACATGTAAGGCAAGTGCTCTGCTGAGCCACATCCCAACCCTGGGAGCACCTTTATTCTGGAAACATAGGCCATTGGCAAGACTATCCTACACCGAGCATGCCGAGATATGGGGCAAGGAGAGTATAGGACACTAATGTTTTGTTTTAAATGCAACTTAGGGGTAAATATTTCTGAAGGGGGAGGAGTTGCCAGAGTTTGTGATGAAAGAACTAGGCACAATCTCACACGATTCAGTTGAATAATAATGTTTTTGGAATTAGTTGCCTGCAATGGCTGCATTCAATTGTTATTTCTCAGCAGCCATTACATGTTGGCTGGAATTTACGTAAAATTAGAAATTTAATCCTACAGATGGTTAATAGGCATAATGGCACTTTAAATGTTCGATACTATGAAAGCAGCAGCTGATGGAATTGACAAAATGGTCCTTTCTACTCTGAATTGGTTTTCTTCTGGAGTCATGGCAGATTGGTTCTGGAAGTAGCAGCCTCTGAGCAGGACATTAGAATGGAGGAGGGAGAGGGACAGAGAGAGTACAGTAGGTAGGGCACTTGCTTTGCATAAGCTGACCAGGGCTGATCCCTGGCATCCCATATGGTTGCCTGAGCCCTCCAGTAGTAACCCTGAGCACCAATGGGTGTGACTCAAAAGACACAACAAAGCTAAGAAATAAAGAGCACAGAAGGCAGAATCAGGGAACTGTAGGTTAGTCATCTCCAAGGTCAGGAGGCAGAGCCAAACTGAACAGAAGGAGCTGAACTGTTTGTCACCACCACTAGTTTCAGTGACCCCAGAGCAAGGCTGGTTTGGGGCCACCTGACCCTGAGTGCAGCCTGCCCAGGAAGAACATTCTGGAGACTCTGGCACTGAGGTGCCAGTGCAAATGCAAGCAGGCATTCCAGCAGCCTGGGAACAGATTCCGCAAATCTGATGCTTTCAAGGAGGTCTAGGGATGTGGGGACAAGCAGCACAGAGGATTTATTAGGAGGAAATTGGGACCTTCAGATGCGCTGTACGGAGACTTCCAAGGGAGAGCAAAGGCTGGTAGGGAACTTCAAAATAAACAGCTGTGGCAGAGGGGAAGGTACAGGGAGAAACTCTCTGGTCAGCTCAGAGTGGTTCTGATGCGAAGAGCTGTGGTGGCACTGGGGAAGTGAGAGTCGGAGCCCAACGCTTCCCCCTCTCTGTCCCCAGCGCATGGACGAGAGCTCTGGGACTATGTTCAGGGACCACAACCTGGAGTAAATCTGAGTCATGAACTCACCTTGCACCTAGTGACCCTCCCCCCCCCACCAGTCCTGCCAGGAGTGATCCTTGAGTACAGAGTGAGGATTAAGCCCTGAGGCCAAATTAAAACAAATTTAAAAAAAAGAGTTAAAAACATCAAAACAATTCTGATTTGAAGGAGGTTTGTAAACAATCACCCTATGTCTGTGCTCAGTCTTGGTGGAACAAAGATGAGATCCAAGCCAGGTTGTCTCCTAAAGAATCATTTTTAAAATATTTTTTTTTCTTTTCCATCCCTCCACCAGTGCCCCATCCCCACCACCAGTGTGCCCACACCCCTCCTGCCACCCCAGGGTGCCTCAATAGCAGGTATCCCCTTTTCCTCTCTTTTTTCTCTCTGTCTCTCTCTGTTTCTCTCTGTCTCTGCATCTCTCTCCCTCTTCTTTCACACATTGTGGCTAACCCTGCAGATATTTAGGGCTATCATTTAAGTTTCTTTTTTAAAAATATTTTGTTATACCACTGTGATATATACAATTACAAAGATGTTCATGTTTGGATTTTGGTCATACAGTGTTCCAGCACCCATCCCTCCATCAGTGCCCATTTCCCACCACCAATGTTCCCGATTCCTCCCCTCCCCTACCTAGCCTGCCTCTATAGCAGGTTCTTTCTCTTTCACTTTTTCTTTCTCTCTCTCTCCCTTCTCTCTTCCTTCTCTTACATATTGTGGATTATAATACATACATTTAGAAGTTACATAAATTAATACATTTATAATACTTAAATACATACATTTATAATACATACATGAGGCGCCTGGGAGGGATGGCAGGTTCTAGCCCTGGCCCGCCACCCCAGCAGAGCCTCACAACAAGCCAGACGACTCCCTACTCCATGAGGGCCTCCATTTTCCACATCCGGACTTCCCCTCGTCAGAATTCCACCCAGCAGACCAGCCTATCACAGCCCGGCTCATCAATAAATGCTGGATTTTGAGATGACTACAAGAGTATGCTACCCGCGGCAGAGCCTGGCAAGCTGCCCATGTCATATTTGATATGCCAAATACCAGTAACAATTATTATTAAAAATTATTTATTACCAGTATATTAAGTAAATATTATTATTACCAGTATTACATAGTTCCCCCACCACTGCTTGAAGTGGCCCCTGAAGTGGCCCCTGGATAGCCCAGGTGTCCCCCTAGGCTACCCTGCTCCCCAATATGTTTATTTTCCCTTCTTGCTCCTGAGCAGGCACCTTTATGACTAGGATAGTCAGTTTATTACTGGGTGGTGGATAATGGGCCACAGAAGGAAAGTGAGAGAAAGAAAATGCAAGTGGGATCGAGAACTAGGAAATGAGTTTCAGACCCCTCTGAGTCCCACTCAAGAAGTTTTGGACATATGACTCCTCCAGAACTTGGTTTTCTTGGTAAAAAAAACAAGATTTGTGCTCAACTTTGGTTACTTTGTTTTCTTGTCCTACTTTGCTTTTTAGGCATAATTTCTGAGCAGGGACACACCAGGACTGATCAGAGAGTGTGTCCAGGAAAGGTAAATCCCAGATGAACCAACGGTGTTGGTTTCTGAGCAAAGTACCACAAACCATGAGAGAAATGTATTGCCTCACCTGCTGTTCTGGAAGCCATAAGGTTGAGGTCAAGAGACCTGTGGGAGCTGCACAGCTTAACCCACATGGAGCAGCCCATGGAATTTCAGAGAGTAGTAAATAGCTCAGTCCCTGGCTGAATCCAACATAGCTCCTAGGGTTAGCAGACACATGGGGGCTGCTGCGCTGGCTGGACTTGGAGGGGGATTTGGGTGCCTCCCCCATTCCTCCACCTCCATGTCGGCGTGGGCATGCAGTCACCACAACCAGCAAAGCCAGACAAGAGACGGGCCAGACCCACTGCTGCACCCGGCATGCGGCCACAGAGTGGCCATGTGAGAGGCTTAGATAGTAATGGTTAGAAAAAAATAATGAAGGTTAGGACCAGGTCCTTCTCAGGCTCTTTCACATTTATACACTGTAATGATCATTGTAGTTGCAACAAACTGGGGAAATTGATGGGGAATTATAATGTCACACTAGAACTCAGTATTGAAATACACATAGAGACTTACATCATAAACTCTTAATATCTGTAGGGTAAGCCACAATGTGTAAAAGAAGAAAGAGAGAAATACAGAGACAGAGACAGAGATAGAGAGATAGAGAGAGAGAGAAAGAATAGGTGCCTGCTATAGGGGCAGGCTGGGATTGGGTGGGAGGGAGTGCTGGGACATTGGTGGTAGGAATAGGGCACCGGTGGAGGGCTGGGTGTTGGAACACTATATGATAGAGAACCAATTATGAACATCCTTGTAATTGTATATCTCACGTAGTATAACAAAAAAAAAAAAGAGCCTGTGGGACTGTTGCTTCCCCAGAGCCATGAGGGGAAATCAGTTCCATTTCTGGTGGGTCATTGGCAGTCTTGGACCTTCTGTGGCCAGGAGATGCTTGACCCTGGTCTCTGTTTTGTCTTCCTGGCTTCCCTGTGACTTTGTGTCATATTCCCTTTGGAGTAAAAATGACTTATCATTCTGGATTAGCTCCCATCCCCCTTTCTCATTTTCACTTTATTCTTTTTTTTTCCAGACCCTATTTTCAAATAAAATTGCCTTTCTGAGTGTGTGTGTGTGTGTGTGTGTGTGTGTGTGTGTGTGTGTGTGTGTGTACTTCACCCAGCAATGCTCAGGGGTTACTACTGGCTCTGCACTCAGGAATTACTCCTGGCGGTGCTCGGGGAACCATATGAAATGCCAGGGATCGAACCCGGGCCTGCCACATGCAAGGCAAACACCCTACCTGCTAGATTATCACTCTGGCCCCTCCTTTCTGAGATTCTAGCACTTTTACATTTCTTTCAAAAAACACAATTCAGCCTCTAACCCATCATAACGCCTACTTCAATATTTCTGTGTGGAAGAAGAAAAGGAAGACTTTTTTTTGTTAGAGTTTGTTTTGTTTTTTGTTTTCTTAGTTTATCTCTTTATCTTACTTTAATGGACTTCTTAGAGTTGAATTTATACAATTGGAGATGTAATATCCTATAAATGGTTCTCTAAAAGGAAACATAGTATGATGTTCCTTCTCTGCCCTCCTTGTTCTCCCATCCACTTTAGTCTCCAACTCCTGTTGGTTTAATTCTCACTCCATCACCCTCAAATCTCCCTCCACGGATCTTGGAAAATAAAGAAATAGCTGTTCTTTATTCTCTTATATACCACTATGGCAAAAATGTATCAACCATCTTACTGAATGCTTTCATAGCCTCTTAGCCTCCTCCCATTTTCCAGAAATTCATGGTTATCTTGGGAGTGAAGGGGAGAGAACTGAGATGCCCTTTGTACTTTTCTCTTTCTATATTTTTTTTCCTCTTTGGGTTACACCTGGTGATGCTCAGGGTTACTCCTGGGTCTGCATTCAGAATTTATCCTGGTGGCACTCAGGGGACCATACGGGATGCCAAGGATTGAACCCAGTTTGGCCACATGCGAGGCAAATGCCCTGCCCACGGTGCTATTGTTCCAGCCCCTGAGATACCCTTTGATTTCCCAGGGGTCTTGGTCTCCTTTCCAATGGTGCCCCCTTTTTTAAAGTCAAATCTGCATGGCTCCATATTTGAGTATATGACTTTTGACCATTAGCACTGGATCTATTCTCACTTACATCTCCCCAATCTTTCCTCCCATCCAAGTACTAACCAGGCCCAGCCCTGCTTAGCTTCTGAGATCAGATGAGATCAGAGTGGTATGGCCGTAGAAACCCCCCAATCTTTCCTATAAATGAGCAAGGTCAGTGTTTCTCAATCTTCTCCCAAATGAGACCCCCTTCTAAACTTGTTCCTCCCTGTGGCATCCAGTCCTACTTGCTGGCCTTCTACTTTTATGCCATGGTTCCTCATTTATATGGTTGTACATGTGACCCCTTAGAATATCCTGTGGAACCCTGCTGGAGAAATGCTACTCTTGGCAACAGCCTTCTACCTTTTTTTTTTTTTTTTGCCTGTGGACCAGCTTTGGCTGCCATCTGAAATCACTGCACAAGAGCCCCATAAAGCAAAACCATTTCATCTGTGGTGGAATACTGGAAAGCAACACCAGCATTTTGGGCTCAGACTCCCCTGAGCGTGTGAGAGGCAGGTTTCTCTGGTTTCATCACCTGATTCACTAGGCAGCTAGGACCTGTAACTAATTGTTGAAGTCACTTGTGCAGTTGATATTCTGTCTTTGAGGTTGATAGTCTTGAATTTAGGCATACATAAAGGACTTGAATTATAAGGGTCTGCTGTCTCACTGGTCAGCTCTTGGAATTCACATGCAGAATGAAGACCGGAACTTTCCTGCCCTCGTTGACTGGCTAGGAAATCCATGGGTACCCTGTCTGAGTGCCGTGTTACCAGTTGGTGCTGCTGTGGCTGCTACTGTTGTTATTAAGGGTCTTGACAAGGCACTCCTCTTTCCACATGGAGCTAAGATGGGGAATGAATAAAAAACACGGTAAGTTACCCTTAGCATCTTGGACATGGTTGGGAACAGAATATTTGAGAAATCCCATTAGAGTTATTTAAAGAATTATCCAATTTTAGACCAAAGTTCTTATTGTCAGAAAGCTCCCAGAGATGTCTGGGAAATGACCAGTCACATTCGGTTCTTAGGAGATATATAATCACAGGAAGAGGCAGTGAGCGCGATTCATCTCTTCAAGGTCAATTCTCTTTCTTATGGATGTCTCTCCTGACATTAAGCACAACAGCCACAGCTGTCAGTGGTGGACAATTCCTGTGTAGGTATCAATAAAACTGAAGCCAGCTCTCCCTCCTGCCTGTGGGCCCAACTTGAGAGGCTCCCCGGTGGCTACACTGCCGGCTAGTCCTTGTACAGAACCACAGGGCTTTCACTTTCCTTCTCTGGGTTTGCTTGTTCAGTCTGCCACCATCCTGGACCTCATACCACCATAGTTTCAGGACAAAGAGCATTTAGTGATCCTCCCAGCCTCTCCAGTGGAGAGAGAATGGAGGTTGCTTTCCAGAGCCGGAGGGCTTGGAATCTGTCATGCCAACACATGAACGACTTTAGTATCCAGAGAATCATATTGGAGCTAATTAAAGTTGGTCCTAAATTATTTATCCTGGGTTGTATTTTTCTTCCCACTCTTGTTTAAGATCAAGAGACTGCTGCACTGATGCTATAAAAAATGAGCCAAATGGATCCCAAATGTTCCCCATGTGCTTTGCTCATAGCTTTGTTGTCATTTGTTCGATTTTTGTTTTGTATTTGGCCTTTGTATAAGAATACAAAATTTACCTGGCTCCTTGTTCCCACTAGATACAACCAAAGGAAAACATGCTGTGTGGTTTTGGTGAAACCATCTGGTGATGAAATAAATTCATATCTAGAGATAAAAGAAAAAAGGGTTTTGGTCTTTGTTATTTAAAAAATCAAATATCAAATTTGGCATATATATCAAATACAACACGGGTAGCTTGCCAGGCTCTGCCGTGCAGGTAGTATACTCTTGTAGGCATCTCTAAGTCCAGCATTTATTGATGAACTGCGCGGCTGCGCGAGCTGGGCGTTGATAGGCTGGTCTGCTGGGTGGAGGTCTGATGAGACAGAAGTCCGGATGTGGAAAATGGAGGCCCTCATGGAGTGGGGGTCGTCTGGCTTGTTGTGAGGCTCTGCTGGGGTGGTGGGCCAGGGCAAGAACCCACCATCCCTCCTGGGCGCCTCGTGAGCAGCTGGTCACAGGGAGAGCCAGTAGCAGCACGGCCCCATGTCTGCGAGTCTGTAGCCGCTGGGTTTATCAGCCCTGCAGAGCCGCTGCTTGAAGCCTGCGAAGCCTGGCCGAGCCCAGCTGATGGGGTTCCCAGGCAAGGAAACTGCTGAGAACTCATTTCCACCAGGGTACTGCGCCGAGTGGCCACCGAGCGGCCTCGAGCCCGCTCTGGCGCCCTCCCAGCCTGCGCCGACGTGCTCAGTCTCGGGACCCGCCGCCGCCGGGCGCTAGCACTCTGCCCCCCACCCCGCGGCCCAGCGCCGCTGCTGGCAAGCTACCCGTGTTGTATTTGATATATATGCCAAATACCAGTAACAATTATAGACCTCATTCCGAATGGATTGAGGCTCTTTATGTTCCTGGAGCAAGCAGATGCCTTGGGCTCTACTAGCATGAGACAGGACATATGGAGATGTTACTGGGGCCCGCTCGAGCAAATCGATGATAAACGGGAAGACAGTGATACAGTGATTTAAAAAATCAAATAAAATATTTTGAAGCAAAAATGTTTTATTGGAGAATTGTGGGAGAGATAAAAGGACCCCAAAATTACGCATGCCAAGTCGGGTGTGTGGGTGACTCCAGAATGGAGGGTACAAAGTAAAATAATCTAGCCTTATCAATATTAGAAATCATGGTTCCTTTCTTCCTAAAATGAAAGGAAGAAAGAAATTATGAACCTAACAGTGGGATGTGGGTGATGCCAAATGGAATGTGCATATATATGCTTTTCAAAAGCTCCTGGTGATTAGATTAGATAGTGGTTTGCAAGCTTTTTTTTGTTCATCCTGCTGTAGGTATTCAGTGCAGCTCATCCCCTTCAATTTTGGGGGCCACACCAGGTGACGCTCAGGGCTTATTCCTGGCTCTGAATTATGGGATCACTCCTGGCAAGCTTGGGGGGACCATGTGTGCCAGAAATTGAACCCAGGCTAACTATGTTCAAGGCAAATGCCCTATGCACTGTTCTATAGCTCTGGCCCTTAGTACAGCTTTTTATTTTTATTTATCTATCTATTTATTTATTTATTTATTTATTTATTTATTTATTTATTTATTTATTTTTGCATCACACCTGGCTATGCTCAGGGGTTACTCCTGGCTCTTTGCTCAGGAATTACTCCTGGCAGTGGTTGGGGGACCATATGGGATGCCGGGATCGAACCCGGTTGGCCGCGTACAAGGCAAATGCTCTACTTGCTGGGCTATAGCTCTGGGTCAGTACAGTTTTTGAAAATGTCTTTTGAATAAAAACTCTGGTGATTCTGATAAGCTATATTCCACAAAATAGTTCTCTGTATGTTTGAATTCAAACTTTACCATCACTGTCCTACCACAATTTACTAGTTCTTCTTACTAACCCAATTACTTCCTTTAATCATGATTCACAGACTGACCTACCTTGTTTAGTACAAAGCAATGTACAAAATCTTAGTTATAAAATTTCTGTTCACAGAGCAACTTCTCATATGCTCCTTGTTGAACTTTATTTATTATTCTTTTTTTTTCTTTTTGGGTCACACCCAGTGATGCTCGGGAGTTACTCCTAGCTCTTTGCTCAGGAATTACTCCTGGAAATTCTTGGGGACCATATATGGGATGCTGGGAATTGAACCCAGGTCGTCCGTGTGCAAGGCAAATGCCCTACCTGCTGTGCTATTGCTCCAGCCCCTACTTATTATTCTTTAAATTCTCTTATGACTAAGTAAAATTGAAAAGTGAAAAACAAAACAGACTTATATGGAATGATTTGAGAAAAAAAATAATTGACGCGTGTGTTTTCATATATATATATATATATATATATCACTGACACACAGATATATATATGTGTATGTATATGTATGTATGTATATATGTATGTATATATATCTGTGTGTCAGTGATAATAGTGATAAAGTTAGAGCAATGACAGAAGAAGAGTGATGGTACATAGAAGCATATTTTAAGATTTATTGCCATTCCAGATAGGCAAGGAAGAAGTCAAGCTATCACTATTCACAGATCACATGATATTATTATACCTAGAGTTTAGAGAACCCTAAACTCTCTACCAAAAAAACTCCTAGAAACAATAGATGCTTATAGTAGAGTAGCAGGGTACAAAATCAATACTCCAAAGTCGGTGGCTTTCCTATACACAAATAATGAAAGAGAGGAAAGAGATATTAAGAACACGATCCAATTCACAATTGTGCCACAGAAAATTAAATACCTGTTGGATGACAGGTTTAGCTAGTTTGGGATCTTTGCTGTTTTGCCCACTCACAGCTTAATCTAGTTAAGCCAAGTTTCATTCTAATGAGACCTCTCTTCTATGTAAACACTGCTAGAGGGTGTGACAATTACAGAAGTCACCTTGACTCTGAATAACTTCTGACTTATTATACATCTTCTAAGACTTCTATGTTTTCTAGATTGGGCACAGCTCCTCTTTATACCCACTGCACCCAGCATGGGACAGTTAGAATTTACCAGGAGACTACCACCCTGGTTATGTTGAGACTATAGGAAGATTATAGGAAGGATCATACTAGTTTGCCTCAAGCAGGCGAGTGTGACCCTTTCAGTATACGGAGAACAAGATACCCAGAATCACCCTGGTGCAGATAATAAATAAGAAGGACCTTGTGGTACCATCTAGATTACAAGTATCACTGTATCACTGTTTTCCCATTCATCATCTATTTGCTTGAGCGGGCACCAGTAACATCTCCTTATGTCCTATCTTATTCTAGTAGAGCCCAAGGGCACCTGCTTGCTCCAGGAACATAAAGAGTCTCAAACTATTTAATTAGGTCATGGGAATGAGGTCTATAATTGTTACTGGTATTTGGCATATCAAATACGACACGGGTAGCTTGCCAGGCTCTGCCGTGGGTTGGCATACTCTTGTAGTCACCTCTAAATCCAGCATTTATTGATGAACCGGCTGCCGCTTGCAGCCCCACGAGCCAGGCTGTGATAGGCTGGTCTGCTGGGTGGAGTTCTGACGAGAGGGAAGTCCGGATGTGGAAAATGAAGGCCCTCATGGAGTGGGGGGTCGTCTGGCTTGTTGCAAGGCTCTGCTGAGGTGGTGGGCCAGGGCTAGAACCCACCATCCCTCCCAGGCGCCTTGTGGGCGACTGGGCACAGGGAGAGCCAGTAGCAGCTCTGCCCAATGTCTGTGAGTCTCTGGATCAGCATACCTGGGACGGATTTAAAAAAGACTGCTGCAGGGTGGATCTCGATGAGCTGGGCTGTGATAGGTTGGTCTATACGATCACTTAATCTTCAATAAAGGAGCAAAAAAATATTAAGTGGAGCAAGGAAAGCCTGGAAAACTGGGCAGCTAAATGTAAAAAAAAAAAAAAAACTAGGCCTCCTTCTAACGCCATGCACAAAAGTCAGATCAAAATGGTTTAAAGATCTCAACATCAGACATGAATCTATAAGGTACATAGAAGAAAACAGGAAAATTGCTCTGTGACATCGAAGCTAAAGGCATCTTCAAAGACAAAAGACCGGGCCACCTGCCCCTCGAGGTGTTGCAGGTGTGGCTGCAGTGCCCAGCTGCATTGGCAGGTGGCAGACAGGGAGATAGGCTTGTCTACACCCCCCCCAGGGCTCTGACCTGTGGGCCCTGGATGGTGGATGGTCTGACATAGGAAGAACAGTGTGCAGCCACGCAAGAGTCTTGGATAATGAAGTAGGCTGGGACAGGTCCTTCCCAGGATCTTTCACATCTGTACAACATAATGATCATTGTAGTTGTAACAAACTGGGGAGGTTGATGGGGAATTAGGAACTATAATGTCACATTAGAAATCACTGCTGAAGCCGGATGGGACTCGTCCACCACGCTAGCCACCATTTTCATTGTCCAGACGCTGGGAGAATGTCCCACGACCAGAGGACCAGCAAAGCCGGTTCGAGCCCAAGTAGGCGGCTCCAAGAGGCAGGAAGCACTGGAAAGTCGTCAGACGGAGGCGCCGGTCACCCCTTCCCCCTCCATCGTGACTAGCCCGGTTTCCCGCCCAGGAGCCGCTGACGGGCCCGGCATCCAGAGGTCTTGCAGACGGCTCGGGAGGCGGGAGCCTGGCTCGCGCCGGGCCTCAGCTGACTATGGAACCCCGAGGAGGGCAGATGGGCTTTGGGAGTGGGCCCGTCGCCTCCGGAGGGTCCCCGGAAGCAGCCGGATGGGACTCGGTCCACCACGCTAGTCACCATTTTCACTGTCCAGACGCTGGGAGAATGTCCCATGAACAGAGGACCAGCAAAGCCGGTTTGAGCCCAAGTAGGCGGCTCCAAGAGGCGGGAAGCACTGGGAAGTCGTCAGACGGAGGCGCCGGTCACCCCTTCCCCTCCATCGTGACTAGCCCGGTTTCCCGCCCAGGAGCCGCTTGACGGGCCCGGCATCCAGAGTCTTGCAGACGGCTCGGGAGGCGGGAGCCTGGCTCGCGCCGGGCCTCAGCTGACTATGGAACCCCGAGGAGGGCAGATGGGCTTTGGGAGTGGGCCCGTCGCCTCCGGGAGGGTCCCGGAAGCAGCCGGATGGGACTCCGTCCACCACGCTAGCCACCATTTTCACTGTCCAGACGCTGGGAGAATGTCCCACGACCAGAGGACCAGCAAAGCCGGTTCGAGCCCAAGTAGGCGGCTCCAAGAGGCGGGAAGCACTGGGAAGTCGTCAGACGGAGGCGCCGGTCACCCCTTCCCCCTCCATCGTGACTCAGCCCGGTTTCCCGCCCAGGAGCCGCTGACGGGCCCGGCATCCAGAGGTCTTGCAGACGGCTCGGGAGGCGGGAGCCTGGCTCGCGCCCGGGCCTCAGCTGACTATGGAACCCCGAGGAGGGCAGATGGGCTTTGGGAGTGGGCCCGTCGCCTCCGGGAGGGTCCCAGAAGCAGCCGGATGGGACTCGCTCCACCACGCTAGTCACCATTTTCACTGTCCAGACGCTGGAAGAATGTCCCACGAAAAAGAGGACCAGCAAAGTCGGTTTGAGCCCAAGTAGGCGGCTCCAAGAGGCGGGAAGCACTGGGAAGTCGCCAGACGGAGGCGCGGGTCACCCCTTCCCCCTCCATCGTGACTAGCCCGGTTTCCCCGCCCAGGAGCCGCTGACGGGCCCGGCATCCAGAGTCTTGCAGACGGCTCGGGAGGCGGGAGCCTGGCTCGCGCCGGGCCTCAGCTGACTATGGAACCCCGAGGAGGGCAGATGGGCTTTGGGAGTGGGCCCGCGCCTCCGGAGGGTCTCCGGAAGCAGCCGGATGGGACTCGTCCACCACGCTAGTCACCATTTTCACTGTCCAGACGCTGGAAGAATGTCCCACGAAAAGAGGACCAGCAAAGTCGGTTTGAGCCCAAGTAGGCGGCTCCAAGAGGCGGGAAGCACTGGGAAGTCGTCAGACGGAGGCGCGGTCACCCCTTCCCCTCCATCGTGACTCAGCCCGGTTTCCCGCCCAGGAGCCGCTGACAGGCCCGGCATCCAGAGTCTTGCAGACGGCTCGGGAGGCGGGAGCCTGGCTCGCGCCGGGCCTCAGCTGACTATGGAACCCCGAGGAGGGCAGATGGGCTTTGGGAGTGGGCCCGTAGCCTCCGGAGGGTCCCCGAAGCAGCCGGATGGGACTCGGCCCACCACGCTAGCCACCATTTTCACTGTCCAGACGCTGGGAGAATGTCCCACGACCAGAGGACCAGCAAAGCCGGTTCGAGCCCAAGTAGGCGGCTCCAAGAGGCGGGAAGCACTGGGAAGTCGTCAGACGGAGGCGCGGTCACCCCTTCCCCCTCCATCGTGACTAGCCCGGTTTCCCGCCCAGGAGCCGCTGACGGGCCCGGCATCCAGAGTCTTGCAGACGGCTCGGGAGGCGGGAGCCGGCTCGCGCCGGGCCTCAGCTGACTATGGAACCCCGAGGAGGGCAGATGGGCTTTGGGAGTGGGCCCGCCGCCTCCGGAGGGTCCCGGAAGCAGCCGGATGGGACTCGGCCCACCACGCTAGCCACCATTTTCATTGTCCAGATGCTGGGAAAATGTCCCACGACCAGAGGACCAGCAAAGCCGGTTTGAGCCCAAGTAGGCGGCTCCAAGAGGCGGGAAGCACTGGGAAGTCGTCAGACGGAGGCGCGGTCACCCCTTCCCCCTCCATCGTGACTAGCCCGGTTTCCCCGCCCAGGAGCCGCTGACGGGCCCGGCATCCAGAGTCTTGCAGACGGCTCGGGAGGCGGGAGCCTGGCTCGCGCCGGGCCTCAGCTGACTATGGAACCCCGAGGAGGGCAGATGGGCTTTGGGAGTGGGCCCGTCGCCTCCGGGAGGGTCCCGGAAGCAGCCGGATGGGACTTGTCCACCACGCTAGCCACCATTTTCACTGTCCAGACGCTGGGAGAATGTCCCACGACCAGAGGACCAGCAAAGCCGGTTCGAGCCCAAGTAGGCGGCTCCAAGAGGCGGGAAGCACTGGGAAGTCGCCAGACGGAGGCGCGGTCACCCCCTTCCCCTCCATCGTGACTAGCCCGGTTTCCCGCCCAGGAGCCGCTGGACGGGCCGGCATCCAGAGTCTTGCAGACGGCTCGGGAGGCGGGAGCCTGGCTCGCGCGCCGGGCCTCAGCTGACTATGGAACCCCGAGGAGGGCAGATGGGCTTTGGGAGTGGGCCCGCCGCCCCGGAGGGTCCCGGAAGCAGCCGGATGGGACTCGGCTCCACCACGCTAGCCACCATTTTCATTGTCCAGATGCTGGGAAAATGTCCCACGACCAGAGGACCAGCAAAGCCGGTTTGAGCCCAAGTAGGCGGCTCCAAGAGGCGGGAAGCACTGGGAAGTCGTCAGACGGAGGCGCTGTCACCCCTTCCCCCTCCATCGTGACTAGCCCGGTTTCCCCGCCCCAGGAGCCGCTGGCGGGCCCGGCATCCAGAGTCTTGCAGACGGCTCGGGAGGCGGGAGCCTGGCTCGCGCCGGGCCTCAGCTGACTATGGAACCCCGAGGAGGGCAGATGGGCTTTGGGAGTGGGCCCGTCGCCTCCGGAGGGTCCTGGAAGCAGCCGGATGGGACTCGCCCACCACGCTAGCCACCATTTTCATTGTCCAGACGCTGGGAAAATGTCCCACGACCAGAGGACCAGCAAAGCCGGTTTGAGCCCAGGTCGCGCGGCCGCTTGCAGCCGCGCGGGCCACTAGGGGTGGTGAAACAATGATGTTTTTTGGTACACTGCATTCCGCGAACAGCAGGAGGGTTTGCTGAGAGGGAGATATACAGAGGAAGGAGATGACATATAGAGCCCGCCGGGTGATTGGGATTCGGGAGGGGGAGGGAGACAGGACGTTGGTGATGGGAGATGGGTTCGGGTGGAGGGTGCATCTTGGAACCCTGTGGAGCCAGGACTCCACATGAGCATCCTTCAATAAAAAAAAAAAAGGAGAAAAGGTGGAATAAATAAATAAATAAATAAATATCTGCAGGGCTAGCCACAAAGTGTAAAAAGAAGAAGGAGAGAGATGCAGAGATAGAGAGAAAGAGAGGAAGCAGGGCTACCTGCTATTAAGGCAGCCTGGGGGGTGAGTGGGAGGGGGTGGAGTACATTGGTGGTGGAAATGGGGTACTGGTGGAGGGATGGGTGCTGGAATACTGTATTACCAAGAACCAATTGCACCTTTGTGATTGTATGTCTCACGGTGGTATAATAAAGAATAAAAAAATTTAAAAAAAAAAAAAAACAAAGACAAAAGACCACTGACAAAAGCAAATGGAAGCAAAAATAAACAAATGGGATTATATAAAACTTAAAAGCTTCTGCATCTCAAAAGAAATGGTGACCAAGATACAGAGACAGCCCACAGACTGGGAAAGAATATTCACCAGATGCCCATCTTATAAGGTGTTAATATCCATGATACATCAGAAACTGGTAGAACTTTACAAGAAGATAACAGCCATCCCCATCAAAAATGGGGAGAAGAAATGAACAGAAACTTCAAAAAAGAATTCAAATGGCCAAAGGCATATGAAAAAGTGCTCTTCATCATTAATCATCAGGGAGATGCAAATCAAAACAACAATGAGGTATCATCTCACACTACAGAGACTGGCACACATCCAAGAGCAAGAACAACCAGTGCTAGCGTGGATATAGGGACAAAGGAACTTTCATTCACTGTTGGTGGGAGTGTCAACTGGTCCAGTCCTTTTGGGAAACAATATGGACATTCCTCCAAAAACTAGATATTAAGCTCCCACTTGACCCAGCAATACCACTCCTGGGAATATACCCTGGAGACCCAAAGACACACAGAAGAAGTACTATCTGTACTCCTCTATTCATCGCAGTTCTATTCACGATAGCCAGAATCTGGAAACAACCTGAATGCCCAAGAACAGAAAACTGGCTAAAGAAAGTATGGTACATCTACACAATGGAATATTATGAAGCTGTCAGAAAAGATGAAGTTATGAAATTTACCTGCAAATGGATGGACATGGAGATTTATCATGCTGAGTGAAATTAGTCAGAAGGAAAAGGACAGATATAGAATGACTGCATTCATTAATGGGATATAAATATTTACCAGTGTTCTAGTAATTGTGAGAAATGGGAATGCCGGACTAGAACTCAGCATACACAAAGAGATTTACATGATAAACCCTAAATGTCTGTAGGGAAAGCCACTATGTGTAAGAGGAGAGAGAGACAGAGAGACAGAGAGACAGAGAGGGGGAGGAAAATTGCAGGCTGGGACAGGTGGGAATGTGGGAACACTGGTGGTGGGAATGAGGCACTGGTGTAGGGACAGGTGCTGAAACACTCTTTGACTGAGACCCAATTATGAACATCTTTGTAATTGTATATCTCATGGTGGTATAATAAAAAAATCAAATTCAACATCATCTAAAAAAGAAAGGTTTTCCTCCAAATAAATCTCATACTTGTACTCCCTCCCACTACATTCTGTTTTCTATCTTCACTGATTTGCTATGTTTTACGTTTCATGAAAAAAAAAATCTGATAGCATTTTTTTTCCTTTTTTTGTGATGACTCTGTCACTGGCATATTTATTTTCGAAATGGATATGTTAGTGACTCATTCTTTGATGCTAAGGAATATTTTATTGTATGGCTATGTCATAACTGGTTATTCCTTCACATGCTGAGGATCACAAAAGTCTGTATGGGTATATACTTTTATTTCTTTTTTGACAAATGCATAGGAGAAAAAGTATTAGGTTATATTGTAACTTTTTCTTTTGTCACTTGTCACTTGTCTTCCATTGTTCATTGTTGTGCTCAAGTGGGTGCCAGTAACATCTCCATTTGTTGGGAATGAGGTTCATTACTGTTACTGTTTTTGGCATATCGAATACACCATGGGTAGCTTGCCAGGCTCTCTCTTAGCTCTGGGTTCATCCCAGTGGACCCAGTCTTTTTCTGTCCGGCCATCAACCATCCAGGGCCCATGGGGCAGAGCTCTGGGTGTCGACAAGTCTGTCTCCTGTCTGCCATCTGCTGACGCAGACAAGCACGGCAGCCACACCTGAAACACATTGAGGGGCAGGACTGTAACTTTACTTTCTACAATAAGTTGACTGTGCCTTGGTTGAAAATCAGCATGTTTTTGTGCAAAAAAAAAAAAAACCATTTGCATGTATTTCTAGACTTGACAGAATTTACAAGTCAATGTATTTCTTGACTCTGCTCCATTGATCTACATGTCTCTTCTTTTGCCAACACTGCATTGTTTTGATTGCTACAGTTTTATAGCAAGTTTTGAAATCAGAAATCAGGCAGTGGTTCTTCTCTTTGTACATCGTTTTCCATATTCTGCTCACATTTGCCCTTCCATACAAAATCTGAAATCAGACTTGGTATTAACTAAAAATTAGGATTTTAAAATTTGATTCTTCTTGAACATTTTAACTATATTGTCTTCTAATCTGAGAAACTGTGTATCATTCCTTTTATTTGGGTCTGGAGGGCTGCTTTTTAGTTTTTAAATAATAGTACCGATATTACTGTTTCATACTTGCAGTGCCACATCATGCCTACATGATTATTAGAGATCCCTTACCCCAAGTTTCCTCCCCTCTCCGTATATTCAGATGACAGTTATTTGTTGGGGACTGTCTAATTCCTTGTTTTGTTTCTATGTACTCTGCATATAAATGAGGTCATCTGGCATTTGTCTTTTTTCTTTCTGACTCAATTTACTTGTAATAATTCCATCCAAGTTTCAGCAAACTGCAGATTCTCATATTTCTCACAGTTTAGTAGTATTCTGGTGTGTGTGGGAGGTGGGTGTGGGTGTGGGTGGGTGTGTGTTGGTGTATATAGGTGTGTTTGATTTGAAATCCTATTGTTGGGCATTTGGGTTGTTTCCAGACTATGGCTATTGAGGCAGGCATATATGAATTCCATGAAATTAAGATGTATTACTTTATATCAGCCCTCTCTCTCTATCTCTCTCTCCAGTATTTTACGTAAGAGATAATCTCAGTAGAAATGATTAGTTCTTGGTATAACCTTTGTTTATACTTGTAATAGGGTGTGGCACCGCCTTCTACAATTAGGGTTCTTTGTTGACAGGACCCTCCCTGTCACGGATTACTTTGGTGTATATAAGGGGACTGATTTGAGGCCCCCTTCGCCTTTTCCCTTCTTTTGGGTAGGACTCCTCTCGGGAGAGATCCTATCTCTTTGGTGGGAGACTTAGGCTCTTTTGTATGGTCTAAGTTCGGACCAGAGCTAGAGTTCTTTCATTATATTGGATTGCTGTTGAAGAGCTTTTGTACTATTAAAAGCCTTTTTGGAACTGTGCCAGACTCGTGAGGTTTTGTTTTTTTTTTTTTTGACAATTACAAAAATGTTCGTGTTTGGGTTTAAAGCCATACAGTGTTCCAGCACCCATCCCTCCACCAGTGCCCACCTCCCACCACCAATGTCCTGATACCCTCCCCTCTCCCCTAGCCTGCCTCCATGGCAGGTTCTCCATCTCTTTTCTCTCTCTTTCTCTGTCTTTCTCTTCCCTCTCTAACATGTTGTGGATTGTAATAGACTTTCGACAATCATTGGCCCACTGTTCCTTCCTCTGTCTTACCTAAACTCTGCTCCCACACATTCGTGGTAGTTTTGACCTTTGGCAAGACCTCCTGATCCACATTTCACCTGACCTGACCTTGGATATTGGTATCATAATATGTATATATATATATATATGTATATATATATGTATATATATTTATGTTATGCAAATAAATGCAGTCATTCTATATCTGTCTCTCTCCTTCTGGCTAATTTCACTCACCATGATCCTTTCCATGTTCATCCATTTATAGGCAAATTTCATAACTTCATTTTTCCTAACAGCTGCATAGTATTCCATTGTGTAGATGTACCAAAATTTCTCTATCCAGTCATCAATTTTCGGGCACTCTGGTTGTTTCCAGATTCTGGCTATTGTGAATAATGCTGCTATGAATATAAAAATACGGATGGTGTTTCCGCTGAGTGTTTTTGGCTTCCCAGGGTATATTCCCAGGAGTGGTATGGCTGGGTCAAATGGGAGTTCAATTTCTAGTCTTTGGAGGAATGTCCATATTGTTTTCCAAAGAGGCTGTACCAGTTGACATTCCCACCAACAGTGAATGAGTGTCCCCTTTTCTCTGCATCCACTCCAGCACTTGTTCTTGCTCTTTTGGATATGTGCCACAGACTCGTGAGTTTTCATCTGTTTCCCCTGCGTCCTCAGAGGTAGAAGAGAACTTCTGTCCTGACACTGTCGGGGACTCCAGCAGCATCCCGACAGGTCCATATCTGTGGTGTTGGGACCGGAAGGACTTGGGACTCAGGGAGGGAGGTAATCTCCACAGCAGGGAGGAACTTTCCTCTCCAGGGCTTCCTTAGTAGCATGAGTGACAGTGAAGAGAAACACCCATGTTCAGCCTCAGGTGCCCAGATAAAGCACCTAGGCAAGAGGGAATAGCTATGTTTTTAGAAGTTTGAAAATAGGCAAATGCAGTTGGAACTGTGACCTCAGAACCTGTGCCAAGGTGTAACCCTTCTCAACCCTCCCCACCCAGGTAGAACAGCAGTGGAGGGTGTGGCTTCCCCAGCAGTGGCTGCTCATGTGCCTGTAAGTTAATCTTTCCTTCCATATTGCATTGGACCCAAATCTTGGTTTCTTGTACTGGACACTCACAATGGGGAGTCTAGCTACCACAACTACATTATGCCAGTCACCCATTCAGCATACCACCAAAAACTTACAAAAATGCTGGTGAACACAAGAATAAATTTTATCCCAATGTAAAAGTAACAGTTAAGTTCTGGCCAAAGAACATGCCCTCTGAATCAGAATTAGAGGACTCATACAAGTCACACAGGAACACAAAAAAAGAAGGCAACATCCTTGAAGGGGAAAGAGAAGACTACCATTTACTGAGATTCTCCAGAGACCTACCTGGCAGTAAGAGGGGGACGCTGATATTGCACTGGAAGGATCTAATTCTAGACTACCACAGCATCATGGGGAAGCAATGCAGATCCCTACTACAAGGAGTGGATGAAGAAAAGGGTGCTGAAGCCTCAACAAGAAATACCCACAAACACAATCTCTCTCATAAAGGAATTCAGAGAATAAGAAAGAAACAGTGACCAAGATGAAAGACAGTCCATAGAATGGGAAAGAATATTCACCCAATATCCATCTGATAAGGGGTTAATATCCAGGATATATCAGGCACTGGTACAGCTATATAAGAAGAAAACAGCCAACCCCATTAAAAAATGGGGAGAAGAGATGAACAGAAATTTTGACAAGGAAGAAATTCGAATGGCCAAAAGGCATATGAAAAAATGCTCATCATCACTAATCATCAGAGAGATGCAAATCAAAACAACAATGAGATATCACCTCACACCACAGAGACTGGCCCATATCCAAAAGGGTAAAAGCAACAAGTGCTGGCATGGATGCAGGGAAAAGGGGACTCTCATACATTGTTGGTGGGAATGTCGACTTGTACAACCTTTCTGGAAAACAATATGGTCATTCCTCCAAAGACTCTCCAAAGAAATTGAGCTCCCTTTTGACCCAGCCATACCACTCCTGGGAATATACCCTGGGAAGCCAAAAACACACAGCGGAAACACAATCCACACTTTTATTTTCATAGCAGCACTATTCACAATAGCCAGAACCTGGAAACAACCAGTATGTCTGAGAACTGATGACTGGATAAAGAAACTTTGGTACATCTACACAATGGAATACTATGCAGCTGTTAGGAAAAATGAAGTTATGAAATTTGCCTATAAATGGATGGACATGGAAAGGATCATGTTGAGTGAAATTAGTCAGAAGGAAAGAGAGAGATATGGAATGTCTGCATTTATTTGCATGACATAAATATATCAGGTGGTCTTGCCAAAAGTGGAAATTACCGCAAACGTGAGGGAGTCAGAGGTTAGGTAAGACAGAGAAGAGAACATGTGTGAATACATGTCGAAAGGACTGATACCAACATAGAACTGAGCATTAAATACAGGCAAAAAAATGCACATGATGGCCTCTAAGTGTATGTAGTGCAACCCATAATGTTTAAGAGAAGGAAAAGAGAGAGGGGGAGAGATAAAAGAGATAAAGAACCTGCCATTTAGGCAGGCTATGGGAGGGGGGAGTGAATTGGGGATATTGGTGGTGGGAAATGGGCACTGGTGGAGGGCGGGGTGCTGGAACACTATGTGACTGAAACCTCCAAACATGAACAACGTTGTAATTGTATATTTCATGGTGGTATAATAAAATGTTTAATTAAAAAAATAAAACAGAAAGCAGGGGTGATGAGCATAACCCACTGTTATAAAAAAAAAAGAATTCGGAGATGAAATGGTGAGGATTTTTAATGGGCTCAAAGTAAAAGTGAAACAGACATTCAATGAAATACAGGAGGATATGAAACAAACAGTGGATCGTACAGCCAATAAAATACAGGAGAAAATGAAAACAGAAATAAGAAAACTACAAACAGGTGTGTCATTAATACAATTTCAGTAGATGAAATGAGAAACTTTGTGGGTGCCCTCATCAGTAGAATGACAATAGCCAAAGACAGAATCAGTGAACTTGAAGATGAGCTGCAGAAAGCCCTCAAGCAACTACAGAAGGTGAGAAAAAGAACTCAAAATAGCTCAAGGGTTGGGAATAGGTAAGAACAGTTAAAGACATCATTGCTGAAAAGTTCCCAGAGCTAAAGGATGCAGGCATCCAGATCCAAGAAGTCTGAATGGTACCAGATAAAAGACCCTAATAAAAAGACTCCAAGACATATCCTAATCAGAATGATGGATGTCTTAGATAGAGAACACATTGCTACAGAAGCAAGGTCAAGGAAGGAAGTTTCATATAAAGGAGTATACCTTAGGTTTACAGCAGACTTATCAGATGAAAGCCTATGAGCCCAAAGACAGTGGTAGGGTGTTTGGGATGCCACTGGGGTCCCCAACAGTGCCGGGAAGCGAAGTTCCCTTCCACCTCCGAAGCCGGCAGGGAATGGATGAAGACTCAGGAATCCGATGCAGTTTTATCACGAGTTCAGGCATACAAATCAACAATAGGAAAAACCCTGTGCTTAGGATTCCTGGCTAGAACCCTAGCCACGTGTAGGCCAAAATGGCGACCACCACGTGTTAAGGCCCTGTAGAGAGGAGACAAAGACAAGACTCCCAAGAAGGGTGCGAGCTCACAAAGAGAGAGCCCAAAAAGAGAGAGCGAGAGAGGAAGCAGGGTAGTTTTATACCCCTGCAACTCAGACCTCCCTCCCACTATTATGGGGAAGCAGGGAGGGTCAAATGCCCTCAGGTAATTTCTCCCAGCACCTCACCTAGGCCCTTTTATATGCTAATGTCTTGAGCCAAGATCTGCCTGGAAATGCCTTTATAGGGTAGAGAAGGGGTTTCTGAGATGGCATGTCTCTGTACCAAAGACTAATACTAATGCCAGTTAAATATTTCTCCAAGCCTTCACAAGTCTCGTCTACTTCATGGTAGTTTTGTATTTTAGTTGCCTTTGAGTTATCAGGGGAGCCATGCTTGCTTGCTTGGAGGCAAACAGCATTTCTCTCTGGTCTAATTACTTAGAGATCCAACGTGGCCAGGTGAATATGCTGGTAAGATCTAGCTAGTCCCACGATGATTGTGGTAGCATGAGAGAATATTTATACCAGCTAGTACAGAAAACATGGTCAGATAAACTGCCACATTTAGACTACCCCCTTATCTACGAAGTGATTTGCAGGAGACAATCCAGAGCAGATGCAGAGGCTCTTAGAGGAGTCCTGCAACAGTAGGGTATAGTGAAAACACTCAATGAAATGAACGCCTCACCAAGGATACTTTACCCAGCTAGACTCATTCAGATTTGAAGGAACGTTACACAGCTTCATGGATAAACAACTTATGGGGCCTCTACCACTCATCTCAGGAACTTCAAGACTCAGAACCAACTTTTTAAAGAAGAACTAAAGAGACTATTGTAAGACAAGACAAACCCCCCAAACACAACAAACTATGTTCATTGCAGCACTGTTCACAATAGCCAGAATATGGAAACAGCTTGAGTGCTCGTGAACAGACCACTGGATAAAGTAGCTATGGAATACTATACATAATGGAATACTATACACAATGGAATACTATACATCTGTTAGGAAAAATGAAGTCATAAAATTTGCCCATTAATGGATGTACATGGAGAGTATCATTCTTAGTGAAATGAGTTGAAGGAGGATAGATATAGAATGACTGCATTCATTTGTGGGATATAAAAAAACATTACTGTAAGACTAATATCGAAGTCCAGGGAAAATAAGGCCCAGGAGGACTTGTCAATGGTTGGAATCTACCACAAGTATGTGTGTGTGTGTGGGGGGTAGCGGAAGGTGGTAAGATAGAGAAGGCACTAGTTTGACAATAATAGTTGGACATGGTAACAATAGATTAGAATTGAGTATTGAACTTAGGTAAATGAATATACATGTTGGTATTTCAAACTACAATGTGCAAAACGGGTCGGGGCAGGGAGAGAAGAAAAGTGTGAGCCACAGAGGCAGGTTCTGTGTGTGAGCTGGGGTGTGTGTAAACTGGGGACATTGGTATTGGGAAATGTGCACTGGTAGAGGGATTGTATGAATGAAACCCAGTCATGAACAGTTTTATAATGGTCTATCTCACAGTGATTCAATAAAAAATTAAAAAAGTAAAACAAAATTCATAAATAATTTAAAAACATTATAAACTATTCCCAAAACTGTATCAGGTCAGTATATTCTTTTTGTTGTTTGGAGTTGTGTCTGAAAGGTGGAGATAAAGAAAAATAATTTTGGTAGTAAATGAGAAACAGACTTTTTTGATAAGGGAGAGAGTAGACTTGATGAAATCAAGGAGTTTGATAACTTCCCGTAAAGTAAACCTCTGTTGTTGTAACCATCAAGGTTAGGTGTGAGTTCATGATTCTTTTAAGAGAAAGGACTTTAAAAACATTTCTAGAATCCCAACTTCTGGACTGTTAGAGCAAGACTCTTCAAAATTTTGTTTCTAAAAGCAGTGAGGACAATAACAAAACTCCCAAACTAAATTTCTACAGAACTCTTAAGTACTAAAGGTTCATAACAATCTAAGAAAAACATTAAGGAAAATAATGTGGCTGGCGAGATAGCACAGAGGGAAGGCACTTGCCTGGCATGGTGCAAACCTGGAACAGCGTGGTCTCTTCACCTTCCTGAGTACTGCCAGGTATAACTCAATCCGCCCCTCTGCCCCCACCCATTGCCCAAAAGGAAAATGAACTGAGTTTGGGTAAGAATAATGGACCTGGCCGCCCCTTCTCCCTGATTTCATCCTCCTAACTAGCCTCAGGGTAACATGCAACACAAAGAGTTTTTTGAGGACAGATCCAGAAGAAAGGTGACTGGTTCTTCCCCAGGTATGCTCTGAGGGGTTGTTTGGTGCCTAATTGTTTCAATGAGCTGCTGAGGACTCACATGTCCCTCTTACTCTTTGCTTTCTGCCCCCAAAAATCTTGCTTGTTGGAGTGCAGCTGACCTGGCCTGCTTTTAATTCCACACCTAGAAAGTGCGACACAGCAGATGTCTTATTTTCAGCCATTGCCCCAGAGCTGTAGGCAGTCGTCAACTGCCTGAGAAACCTTTTTTTGCTAGGACCGAAACAACCCTTTCCAGCTCCTACTACTTCCCAGCCTAGGTCCGTGTGTGAAGGAATTAAAAATAGCAGCACAAGCTCTAGCCAGTCATTCTTAAGCTGCTAGGTCATAGGAGACACCAAAGGAGCAAAGAGCAGTGTGAGCCTGCAGGAGAGCTCCAAGAAGGGAGCACTCCACGAGTGCTTCTGGCAGTGCAGACCCACAGGTAACTCAAACACACACACACACACACACACACACACACACACACACACACACACACACACACGACCTAGAGTGCGCACACGCACATGCAAATACACACAAGCCGAGCACACCATGCTGAACTTCACAAAGAAATAAAGATTAGTCTCCAAAGGCTGACAGTATGCAGGACCAGGTCCACAGTGAAGGGTACATGTAGGCACATGCAAGGGAAAAGGAGGTCAGACTCCTGCTGCCGGCGCTCACCACTGAGGACAAGGAGGTGGATGGCAGGCAGAGTCCCACAGACACTGTTCCGAATGTTACTGTATCTGTGCGCATTGTATTTTTTTTTTTCCTGTTGAGTGAGGATGAGGAATGCCTTAAAGAGTTGTTGGGATGGGCTGGAGTGATAGTCTAGTAGGTAGGGTGTTTGCCTTGCACGCTGCCAGCCTGTGCCGGCCCAGGTTCGATCTCCAGCATCCCATATGGTCCCCTGAGCACCTCCAGGAGTAATTCCTGAGTGCAGAGCCAGGAGTAACCCCTGCCAGGTGTGACCCAAAAAAAAAAGCAAAAAAAAAAAGAGTTGTTGGGAGGCTGAGGAAGGACAGACAGGGCTGGGGCCGTGGCTCAAAGGACTGGAGCACACATTTTATGTCATCCTGAGTTGAATCTCCATGAACCTCAGTGGGAACACATCAACCAATTTCTGCATGGACCTCAAACCCTTGAGCACTGCTGAGCTGGGAGTAACCCTGGAGCACTGCTGAATGAGAATCCCAAAAGCAACCCCCCAAGGCAAATAACACTCAAAGAAACAACAGATGCACTCAGCACCTGGACCACCTTGCAATGAGTTGAAAATCAAGGGCATTAAATACTACTTTCTCCTTAAGTCGGGTTACTTATCTTCCTGAAGCCCCACCTCATGACTCAGGGACACATGGGACATGGCCAGGGTGATGTAATGCCGTAGAGAGGTTTGGGTCAGTGTTTTTCAGTGACAGATCATATCCCTTTGCGGTTCCAGAAATCAGTTGTCGACTAGAACCAGCATCACAAACTTTTAATGACAGAATACAGCAGAATTAGAACAGAACCAGACAAAACCACAATGGCTGTCTTTGAGTGAACTTCACACAATGTAGGGTTTTGGTAGCATATTTGTGTGTATTTGTATACATATGTGAGTGTATATGTGCTCTGTGTGTGTATGCCTGTGTAACAGGACTGAAATGGAAAATGGTTGTGGTCAAAGCACAGCAACAAGAAGCATGGTCTGGAAGATTTTGTTTAGGGAGTTATGACATCTCTGGGGTTCAGAACTTCTGGACAGTGAACTCTTTATTTTTCAAACTTTTACTTGAATCACCTTGAGATGCATGTTACAAAGTTGGTCATGATTGGGTTTCAGTTGTATAATGTTCCAACACTCATCCCTTCCCAGTGTGCATTTCTCACAACCAATGTGAACAGTGAACTTTTTTTTTTTTAAGTATTTTATTATACCACCGTGAGATATACAAATAAAAAGATATACAATTAAAAAGTTCATGTTTGGGTTTTTGGTCATACAGTGTTTCAGCACCCGTCCCTCCACCAGTGCCCATCTCCCACCACCAACATCCCCGGTTCCCTCCCCCTTCCCCAGCCCTGCTCCATGGCAGGTTCTTTATTTCTTTCCCTTTCTCTCTCTCTTTTCCTTCCCTTCCAGACTATGGATTACAGAACATACATTAAAAGGTTGTCATGTGTATCCTTTTGCCTCTATTTAATGCTCAGTTCTAGGTTGGCATTAGTACCCTCGACTATTATTAGCCCCCTGTTCCATTTTCTGTCTTACCTAAACTCTGACTCCCACACGTTTGTGATAATTTCCACCTTTGACAAGACCTCCCGATATATGCTTCACTTGACCTTGGATATTGGTATCATAATATGTACCTATATATTTATGCCATGCAAATAAATGCAGTCATTCTGTATCTGTCTCTCTCCTTCTGGCTAATTTCGCTCAACATAATCTTCTCCATGTCCATCCATTTATAGGCAAATTTTATAACTTCATTTTTCCTAACAGCTGCATAGTATTCCATTGTGTAGATGTACCAAAGCTTCTTTATCCAGTCATCGATTTTCGGGCACTCGGGTTGCTTCCAGATTCTGGCTATTGTGAATAATGCTGCTATGAACATAAAAGTAGGGATGGTGTTTCCGCTGCGTGAACTCTTGAGGACTGCTTTATATGCTTGTAGCAGTCTCGGGGGGTTTGCTGAGCAGTGATTGAATATATTTCGGGGTAAGGCAGGTGTGCATGGCAGTCTGGGGATTCCCTCTAGTAGCAGAGGGCCGCTGGAATGGTTGACGTGTTCCCACTGAGCATTTCTCCTCTTCAAAGCACCAGCTGGAGGGAATGATAGGACAGTGGGTAGTGTGCTTGCCTGGCACACAGCCAACTAACGTTCAATCCTTGGCACCCTGTATTGTCCCCTGAACCAGCCAGGAGTAAGTCCTGAGTCTTCTGGGTGTAGTCCAACTCCCACCTTCCCTTGCCCCCTCCAAAATAAAGCATCAGCTCTCAGTGCTGGGAAATGAGGACCTGGATATCTGGAGGAGAGGAAGTTTTAGGGTGCGTGGGGAATTAACTGTGCAGGGTAGTGAGGTAGGAAAGATTGTAGGATGAGGCTTCGTTTGTTCCACATGCAAAGGACAAAATATCTTTCAGACTGGGCTTGAGCTTAGGCCTTAGTTACATAGTGAACTAGGTTGTTGGGGGTTAGTCCTGTTCTCATAGAGCATGCGATCTGGGCACAGGAAAGGCTCCTGCCAAAGAAAGCATTTTACCCAATGAGTCACAGTTCAATGACAAAAGTTACCTTCACCTTACCCTGGGTATAACATTGTACTTTAATTTATTTATTATTGGGTCTCCCAAGCAGTAATCGGCAGGCCTGGGGGCTCCTCCTAGCAATTCTGTTGGAGCCAAGGGGTGGTTCACTGCAAGGGCCTGAGGGTGCAGGTCTTCTTGGACCCTGCAGTGCTGGAAATAACTGGGAAAAGCCAGGGGTGGAAGGCCTCGAGTACTGCTCCTGGTGATGCTGAGGGAACCATGTAATACCTGGAATGGAACTAGGGTCAGCCATGTGCAAGAAAACTGCCTTAACCTCTCAAATACCTTTCCAGTCTCATAAGGGGTTTAAAAAACCTTCAAAACTATTTCTGATATGTGAATTATTGTGTTTTCTATTCCTAGATTCTGAACTAGTTGAGACTGGGAGGAATGTGGTCATTCACTGTATCTTCACCTCTTTGTATCTGCCATACACATACATGTTCACATATATGTACTTGCACATATATGTCCATGTGTGGGTATACACATAACATACAATGATAAAGTTGTTTAGATGTTTTGAGGCCCTCAATAGCAGAAAGCTCTCTTCCCCTGCGGTCAGGGGAAGACACTTTATTTTGAGGGGAGCCCTCTGTTCCCCCACTGGCTACTGGAGACTTGCTCTGGAATCCCCCTTAGCCAAAATGCTTGCTGATCTTTCTCAGTGGCAAAAATATTATATTCCCAGGGCTTGAGGGATAGTACAGCGGGGAGGGTATTTGCCTTGCACATGGCTGAGCCAGGTTCGATCCCCAGCATCACATGTAGCCCCTTGAGCACCACCAGGAGCAATTCCAGAGTGTGGAGCCAGGAGTAATTCCTGACCATTACCGGGTGTGGCCCCCCAAACAAATAAAAAGTAATTATATTCACACTTGGAGATAACAGAGAAATGTATATACTCAGAACTCTGGTATATATACACCTGAAAACTGTTAGGAACATCTTTGAAGGGTTATTTTTCCAGGATATCATATGAGGAATGGAAAGGCCATGGGTTGGCAGAACTTGGAACGACTCACAATGTGTCCTTCCCCAGACATTCATCCTTCTCCTCTTGGTTGCCTACAGGAAAAACCCAGTGACCTTTCCTTCTTCAGGCCAGATTGCCACAGGACCACCCAGCACCACTCCTAGTCTTCAAGCACCGTACCCTGCTGGCGGAGCAGGGTACAGGAGACTCAGATGAAGGCTCAGGTGGAGGGAGTGTGGTTTACAAAGCCCGTAGGAATAAAGATACTTGCTAGTGGCTTGAAGGCACAGAGCCTCTAACAGCTGTACTGAAAGGATGAGTGTTTCAGGATTCTCCGGCGGCTCATCCCAAAGACCCATATCTTTCCATTAACTTTAGCATTTCCAGGCACCCGTCCCAGGCAGAGCAAATGTGCATGACTTAGAGAAACCCACAAGTCATTCAGATCCTGCCCCTCTCCTCCTTGCCTGCATTTACCTAGTGAGGGTGCATGAGCCGTGCTAAAGATAGAGAACAGAGAGGAAAATATGTAGCACCACGTGTGGGAATGTTCATTCCCTGCGCCGCATGTCTTCTGGCTGCCTGCTCTCACCCTCCTTGGGAAGGACACAAATTGCTCTGGGTCAAAGGCTCAGATTAGTCTAATCCTGGGCACATGAAGCAATGAGCAGAGCCGGGAGGCTGTCCACGTGGGCTACACTTAGCTGGCCCATCTGTAGCCAGATGATGCAGTGGGTTGTTTCTGCACCCTAGTTCAGGGACCCTGACTGAGCAAGCAAGGGATCTGATTTAAAGGAAGATAGCAACCATTTTTCAGTAAATTGATAGTTTATAAATCTTTTGAATGCTTTTTGTATTTTATTTTTATGATTATTATATTATTATTATTGTGTGTGTGTGTGTGTGTGTGGGGACTGGAACACATCTGGCGATGCTCAGGGGATGTTGTTTCTGACTCTGCTTGGCCTGTATGCAGGGAAAATGTCTTTCTTACCATCTTACTCTTTCCAATCCTGAGTCTTCTGTTTAAACTGTTTCTCTAGTATGTAGCAAATAGCTGGATTTCAATCCTTTAGCTGTGTGGCATATTATGTAAGTGCTTATTTTATTCACATGGTATAGATAGAGAGGGTATCATTCATCATTTGTTTACCCCTCACTTCTGAGACTCCTTTGAAAATTTTAACTTTTTTAACAAACTTTTTTGAAGGTAACACGTTATTCCTAGCTGTTTGATAATGATTGGTCAATAAGTTAACTGTCCTCCTGACAATTCAAGCACCTTTGGACATTTTTCTTCCTTTTGTTTCATGGTTACACCCAACAGTGCTTGGAAGTTGCTCCTGGACCCTTGCCTGGGGTTTACGTCCAGTGGTGTTCAAGAGACCCTGTGGTGTTGGGGACTGAATCCAGGCCTCCTGCATGCAAAGCACATGCTCAGCTAATGAATGCTTTCACTGGTTCTCAAACACTTTCATTGCCCTTGACCCTGCTCCTACCTTGGACTAGATCATTAAAGTTTGGAAACATCATGAAACATTGTGATTGCTAGATATAGTCAGCTTTATTTTTAGCTTACTTATACACATTTACTACTTTCAGTGCTATATATGCATATATATTATATGTCTATATCTATTTATATATAAATACTTTGTTGGTGCTAGGATCTTACACCTGACTCTACACACAGGGATCATGCCTGGCAGTGCTCAAGGAATTCCCAGGGATCGAATGCAGGCCAGTCACATGCAAGAAAATGGAGTAGTATGTATGTGGATTATGTTTTTTTTTTTTTGCTTTGTTATTGCTTTTTTGGATCACACCTGGAGATGCTCAGGGGTTACTTCTGGCTCTATCACTCAGGAATAACTCCTGGCAGTACTCAGGAACCATATGGAATGCCAGGGACCAAACCCGGGTCGGCTGATTGCAAGGCAAATGCCCTACCCACTGGACTATCGCTCCGCCCCTGTATGTGGATTATGGGTGTGTCCTGCCACAGGCAGAACAAGTTAGTGATGCTGGTTCAAGAAAGTGAAGGATAAGTTGTGAACTTTTCTGGCACAGGCGAGTCCAGGGAGGGTTGGTGGATTAAGTTGGACTCTGTATATTATCCTGTAATGAGTATTAAATTCTTTAATCAGGGGACTGCGATTATTAGAATTTTTATCTAGTAGCAGAATGGGAGGGAAGGGGGCTAAATCTAGGAAAATGTTAATTTTTATGATTTTCAGGGAGAGATTTCCTGGTCTAAAATAGGAGTTGATAAAAAGCAACACACGAAAACATTTAGTAGGTAAATCAATAGAACTGTGGGGTTGGTGACTTGCAGGGAACTGGAAAGACAGGTCTCATTTGTGGCTGGCTGAAATTCAGGTAAACTAAACAATCAGGAGACATTTTTGTTTTTGTTTTTGGGCAATACTTGGTAGTGCTCAGGGGTTACTTCTGGTGGTGACCATATGTGGAGCCAGGCATAGAACTGGCGTGAGCAGTTCTATCTAACTGGTCTTACCCATTGTACTATCTCTCTGATCTGAGAATCGGGAGAAATTTAAGTTTGAACCATTCTGCCAATGCAGCAGGATGGTAAAGAAATTCAGAAGTCTGGGTCAGACACTCAAACCCTGAGGTTTTATTAGATCAGCCTTTGGCACCATTGCAGCAACATGGGAAGACGCTATTATTGACAACATCGATGAAGAATACAACCGACTGATTCAGCACCTCCATGACTGTGTGAAGAATGCCGAGAGAGAGGACACAAAAGGACTCCTGTCTTCAAAAATTCTCGAGCTCATTTGCCAATGTGGCTAGGCACGAGCCTCAGGCAACCAGCCTCCAGGCATCCAAGCTTGCAAAGCAGTGCAGAGATGCGATAAAGGAAGACCTCAAAGAGAGAAGAGCAGAAACACTGGAAGATGCAGCAGAAGCCGGGCAAAGCATTGGCAACGCCCGCCTGTCCTTCGCCAACTATAGGACCAAGATGACTGCCCTCCGACATCCTGATGGATCTATCACATCTTCCAGAAAGGCAATGGAGATTATCCAGGACTTCTTTTTTTTTTTTTTTTTTTTTTTTTTTTGCTTTTTTGGGTCACACCCGGCAATGCTCAGGGGTTACTCCTGGCTCTGCACTCAGGAATGACTCCTGGCGGTGCTCGGGGACCATATGGGATGCCGGGGATCGAGACCCAGGCCGGCACAGGCCGGCCGCGTGCAAGGCAAACGCCCTACCTGCTGGGCTATCGCTCCGGCCCCCAATTATCCAGGACTTCTACTCACATCTCTTTGACAGCCACGTCCACCTACCCACATACCAAATTCCGCAGGATGGATGTCGTTCCCAATGTTCTCCCTTCTGAAATTCGAGCATGCCATTTTGTTGGCAAAGAAAGGAACAGCACCAGGCCTAGACAAGATCAGACCCGAACACCTGAAGAATCTGCGGTCAATACTCATTAATACACCAGCTCGGCTCTTCAGATGCTACCTGTCTGAATGTAAGATGCCCTCCCAATGGAAAACCAGCAGGACAGTTCTACTGTTCAAGAAGGGAGACATTCACGACATTGGCAACTATCACCCCTCATTTGCCAGTTGCCTGTCATCTAGAAACTGTTCACTCGAGTCATCCTGAACAGGATTGGCAGAATATTAGATGAAGGACAGCCATGTGAGCAAACTGGCTTAAGAAAAGGATTCAGCACAATCGACCATATCCACACGATAACCAAGCTCATTGAGGTTTATAGAGAGTTTAAGATGCCGCTTTGTCTCACGTTCTTGATTTAAAGACAAAGAACCTCCGGCTCCGGGCACATCTCTTCGACTCCACCGGTCTCCCTGCATTAACATACGCCTCAGAGACCTGGGCCCTACGAAAGCAGGATGAGAATGCTATTCGGGTCTCCCAGAGAGGCATCGAAAGAGCTATGCTTGGAATATCACGTCTCACACAAGTGAGAGAAGGAATCCGGAGTTCTGACCTCCGTCGCTATTCCAGAATCAGGGACGCTGTCTCGTTTGCCAAGGCATCGAAAATCAGATGGGCTGGACATGTAATGCGATTTGGAGACAACCGCTGGACTAGAGCCGTTACCGACTGGATCCCACGGGATGTCAAAAGATCACGTGGCCGCCCACCTACAAGATGGTCAGACTTCCTTGTTAAGACCCTGAAGGAACGGTTTGAGGCTCTTCATATTCCTGAATCAACCAGATGCCATTGGGCTACATTGGCACGTGATAGGGTCCAATGGAAATGTTACTGGCGCCCGCTCGAGCAAATCGATGAATAACGGGATTCAAGTGATCAAGTGATCAAGTGATCTTGATTTAAAGAAAGCCTTTGATTCTGTGGAAACTGAAGCGGTCATCGAAGCCCCTAGCCAAACAGGGTGTTCAAACCCAATACATAAAGATCCTTCGTGAGCTATATTACGGATTCACCACCAGGATCTCACCATTCTACAAGGAAGTGATCATTGATGTCAAAAGAGGAGTTCGGCAGGGTGATGCCATTTCACCAAAACTCTTCAGCATCACCCTTTGAGAACATCATGCGACAATTAGAATGGGAAGGAATGGGAGTGAAGATAGATGGCCGGCAACTACACCACCTCCGCTTCACTGATGACATCGTTCTAATAACACCAAACATTAGCCAAGCGGCACAAATGCTGGCTGACTTTGACCGAGAATGTGGAAAGATAGGTCTATAGGTGAATCTAAAGGAAACTATGTTCATGAAAAATGAACTAGTTCCAGAGGCCCCATTCACTCTCAATGGAACAAACATCTCTGAATGTAGCAGTTATGTGTACCTAGGTCGAGAAGTCAACATGATGAGCGACCTAAAACCTGAGCTGCGCAGGAGGAAGAGAGCGGCATGGAATGCCTTCAAAGGCATCGAAGAAATAGCTAAAAGGACAAAGAACCTCCAGCTCCGGGCACATCTCTTCGACTCCACCATTCTCCCTGCATTAACATACATCTCAGAGACCTGGGCCCTACGAAAGCAGGATGAGAACGCTATTCGGGTCTCCCAAAGAGGAATCGAAAGAGCCATGCTTGGAATATCACACCTCACTCAAGTGAGAGGAAGGAATCCGGAGTTTCCGACCTCCGTCGCTGTTCCAAAATCAGGGATGCTGTCTTGTTTGCCAAAGCATAGAAAATCAGATGGGCTGGACATGTAATGCGATTTGGAGACGACCGCTGGAAAGAGCCGTTACCGACTGGATTCCATCTGATATCAAAAGGTCACGTGGCTGCCCACCTACAAGATGGTCAGACTTCCTTGTCAAGACCCTGAACGAATGGTTAACGGCTCTTCACATTCCTGAAACAACCAGATGCCATTGGGCTATCCTGGCACGTGATAGGGCCAAATCAAAATATTACTGGCGCCTGCTCGAGCAAATCGATGAATAACAGGATGTCAAGTGATCAAGTGACAGCCTGACCATGTATAGGACTATGATCAGTCACAATAAATGAGTAAAGAGGTAAGCTACATGAAAAAGTGTGAAGAGGCTCATAAATAAGTGCCCCTAAGATGTAGCTACACCACAGAGGATGAAGAATTTGTTTCAAGGAATGAATTACTCGCAGTGGCTAGTAATCAGGAGAGATTTTCCCGTGAAGTAAGGCTAAGCAAATGCTAAGCAAGGACCTCTCTGCCAATGGAGAGGTCCTTGGCTTGGCTTTCTAAGGGATGAGAAGCAGCTGGGAAGAGGACAGGAAGTGAGACTAATGAGAGACTAGGTAGAAAGCTTGAGAAGTCTGGACATGAACTGGAGCAGAGGTTCTAGAGCTGCTATTAGCAAGGCTGTCCCCCCCCACTTTTAAAAAAAAGGGATGGGGGAAACAGGAAAAAGTTTGTTTACTGGTTAAGGAGGAAAGAATAGACAGGGAGAGGTTCAAGACAAGTTGTTTCTTCCTGGCTCTGACTTCTGGTAGAAGTCTCTAGGCTACTCAGGAAGAGCTAATCAGAATTAAACTTGTAGCCAGGTCATCAGGAGCGCAGAGTGTTGGTATAAAACCAGAGAGGACAGATGAGTCTACAGACAATAGCCTTGCATAACTGGGACCTCACTCCTCGCTGAGTGAGCAGGCTGGCCCCTATGTGCCTGACCTGGAAAACTATAAGCATGGTTCTCCTTCGCTAGCTATGCATTATCACTAATTATACATTATACATTATCTATAGCACACAACCTTAAGCTCTCTTCTACCTACTCATCCTTTCTCTAGTTTGAACATTAAGCTTTAACCTTCCTCCTTATGCGTGTCCAGGAATGTACAGGCAGCGGGCTATGTGAAAGCTCACAGGTACAGCAGTCTGTACTCCTGTATTCTTTGTTCTTTGCAAGTGACGCCAGTCCGTGCCTACATGTGAATAAAAGGAGGTCATGCAAAGTGCCTGCTATAGAGGCAGCCTGGGGGAAGAGGGTAGGGAATCAGAGGAAATTGGTGGTGGGAAATGGGCACTGGTGAAGGGATGGGTGCTGGAACACTGTATGACTGAAACCCAAACATGAACATTTTTGTAATTGTATATCTCACGGTGGTATAATAAAAATTTTTTTAAAAAAGAGGCGCCATGTTCTGCTGCTCTGTGCTACCAAGCCAGCAGAAGCTGTGGTCCTCCATGCTACTGCCATTCTACTTGCAAAGTCTTATCTCTGCACCTCCGACCAATAGAGATCTCACACAACAGCAGAGACACAGAGCTGACCTATAAGAACTATAGAAAAATAGGCCCCACTTTAAGTTTTAAAGCCAACAGCCCAGGAGCTGTTGGCTGGTTTGGTCTGTAGCACCACAAGCATCACAGGAGGTCCCTGAGCACTGCCAAGTGTCTCTGGTGGTTCCTGGCACAACTGGGCCGGAAGAGTGGTGCTTTACCTTGGCCTATTACTCAAGTGAACAGCTAGATTGGTGGAGAACCACAAGGAGGGGGCCTTGGGAACTACTTGGGCATTCCCAGGGCCCCTGGGATTTCCCCCATCAAAAGAATTTTAAAAATAGGGTTTTGGAGAGAGTACAATGGGTAGGGCACTTGCCTTGCACATGGTTGGCCTAGGTACGATCACCAGCATCCCATATGATGCCCTGAGCACAGCCAGGAGTGATCTCTAAGCACAGAACCAGAAGTAAGCCCTGGGCAATGCTGGTGTGTTCAAAAACTAAAGCAAAAAAAAAAAGGAAAAAGAAAAAAAAAGTGGAGCATTATCTATCCTCTCTCCTCCTCTTGAGATCTCCCTATCATTTTTTTTTTTTTTTGCCTCCAAAGGCTTAGGAGGCCAAGAGAGAAGGGTGTGTGGGTCCCCACTGGTGATATTTGGCCAACTGTGCTTGGCAGTTTAGTGCAAAGGTGAGGAGTGCCTGCCCTGTGGTGCCAAGGAAATCCGAGCACCTCAGTGGTGATGTCTGCAAGAGCTGTACCCAGCAGTGCTCAGGGGACTATGTGCTCTCAAATGTCAAACTGGGATCAAGCACATGCCTAGAATGTGCCCTAACTGCTGAACAATATGCTATTTCAAATTAAATTTTCTTGCTACCCAAATTCTGCATTCTTCTACAATTGGTAGAAATACCAATTGGAAATCTATGTTCCTCACCAAGACATGAGCCTCAGCAGTGCTGTAAAAGCCTCATGCCTCTTGTGAATGCAGCAGTTAAGCTAGCCCATGTGATAGCATGTAGGCAAGATTTCTGATTAAGGACCTATACACATGTGAGATTTTTTATGTGTGTGTGTGAAATCAATCATTTCAATAATTCTAAAAATGCAAGAATTATTTCTGCATAACATTGAGTTGGTTTCCATGAAACAAACCATGAATCACTGAATTGTCCTTCAGGGGAAAGATAGTAAGTAACTTTGAGTAAAACTAAAGAATAATTTAAAATTAGGAGGCTGCATAGCGCTTTGCTAAGTTTCTCTAAAAATAAAAGGTTCAGAGTATAGTCTAGAAGGTAGGGCATTTGCCTTGCACTCAGCTGACCCGGGTTCAATTCCCCGGCATCCCATATGGTCCCCCAAGCACTGCCAGGAGTAATTTCTGAGTGCAGAACCAGGAGTAACCCATGATCCCCGTAATAAAAGCGGGGTGTGATCCCGTAATAAAAGCAAAAAAAATAAAAGTGTTAAGTCTTAAAACACTGGAAACAGAACATTAAAAAATATAAACACTTGAAGTCTTTTTTTTTTTTTTTTTTTTTGCTTTTCGTGTCAAGAAAAAAAAACCCAGCGATGCTCAGGGGGTTACTCCTGGCTCTTCACTCAGGAATTACTCCTGGCAGTGCTCGGGGACCATATGGGATGCCAGGGATCGAACGCCCTGCCCGCTGTGCTATTGCTCAGGCCCCAAACACTTGAAGTCTTGGGCCTGTGTTAGTGAAAGGTTCATTTGTGGCAAAACCAAGATTTTTATCTAGATTGTGTCTTCCGTCCATCTGTTTATTAATGTGACTAATGTGAACTCAGACGTCTGTCAATATAGAAAACCCTTATTAATCAGTTTATACTTATCCACACATGCTTGGTTCCTTCTAAGAGGTGGAGTTCCATCTCTTGAACCTTGCCTGGTTTGGGGTCTCCCCTGCTGATCTCTTTGAGGTGGATATATCCTTTGGAGACCCTTTCCCTTGCTCATTTAACCCTTTGGAGCCTGATTTAGATTTCTGCCCTCTAAAATTCCCGTCGTATTCGAGATGACTAACGGCCACTGCTCTAACCTAGTTGTTCAGATTCCTTGAACCTTTCTTCATTCAGATTTTGTGCTACTCTGGAATCATTCTCCAGGAAGCACTTGCTCCTCTTAAATCAGATCACTAACCCAGCATCCTTGCTTCAGTATAACACTCTGGTCCTTCCAACCTGCTTGTTTGATAACTCTCAGGAGATGACACGTGTCATCAGACAGTTTTCTTAAAGCTTCAGTGGGTTTTCTTTGAAAGGCAACCAAATGTGCCTTTCTGTCCTTTACCTATTAAGTTTAGATTCCTTTTTTTCTTTTTGGGTCACATCCAGCAATGCTCAGGGGCTACTCCTAGCTTTGCACTCAGGAATACTCCTGGCAGTGCTGGAGCACCATACATGATGCCATGGATTGAACCTGGGTTGGCTGTCTGCAAGGTCAATACCCTACCCACTGTACTATTGCTCCCATCCCTCAAGTTTAGATTCTGCTGAAACAGTATTTCAATAGCTCAATTATTCAATATTCAATTATCATCCCTTTGTTGTATCAAAATGTCTGGCAACATCTGAGTGACAGCCACCATTTTCTGTGTTTCTGAAGCCAGGCTATACAAAGGGAACAAAAAAAAAAAAATCAAAGGCAAACTTTCACTTAAATTCTCGATTACCAAGTAGTTGGATCCTTTGTATCTATAGCCCTATTAAACTCCGATCATTCTGTTCTCCATGATAATGATCTAAGAAATCTAAATGTCTGAACCCAGTCCTCTCCCTGAACTCGGGGTCTTATCTCTGCCTTTACAAAGAAAACCAAAGCCTGTTAAACATGCCCATCCTCTCTTCTAATGTGTTTCCTTCCTGATGCCTTCCCTTGATGTGTAGTTTCTTTCACCTGGGCCCCCTTAAATATTCTGAGGGCCAACAATTAGACTGGTTGTGAAATGTTGCTCTAAAATAGTTTTCTCCATGCCTTTGGAATGAGACACAATCACAGAACCCTTAAAAGGGCTAAAGCTCTTTTGAACTTTTCTTTCCTGAATTGTTTTAATAATGTTCTAGCTTTAAAGCACACTACTGCCTCATTCATTCCTCCTTTTCACAGCTGAAACTTTAAAGTTATTATAATAGCATCGCTCTCGACATGAGGAAGTATTTCCAGGTCACCAATTATAATCCAGTAGGATTCAGCTTGTAATTCTGCACTCTATTTGACCCCTCAGCAACATTCAATACCAGGCACACTTTCCTACCCTGGGCTTGGACAAATCCTGGTCTTACTCTCATCTCTCTCTCTCACAGCTCACTGCGTGCTTGTTCTCCTTTCTAGAGTTCTGGAAATTCTGTTGCCTAACTCCTCTTTTCTTTGCACTCAATTCAGAGATGGCTGCACTTTCTGGTTTGTTTTTTGCCTCCACCCAGCAGCATTCAGGGGCTACTGGAGGCTCTGCGTTCTCCCCCAGCAGTGCTCAGGATTGAACATGGGGCTCCCAAATGCAAAGCATGCACTTAGCCCTCTTGAGTCGGCTCTTGGGCTCTATACTTTTCTCTGAAGGCCACGTAATAAATTGTTTGGGATTTTCATTTTCAGAGCATAGTAACTCCTCAGTGCCACTGCTGAAGTACTAATGGGCACGAGAATTTCAGTAAGACTGCCAACAAAACAGAAGATGGCCTGAATTTGGCCTATGCTGTGCTTTGCCTGACGTACTTTCTACCTATGCAATTATCTTTTGTGCTATTGGTGACCACCTATGCATCTCAAATTCTTCTTCAAATCCTGTCACCTGATCTGTACATTCAACTACCTACATAATGTTCACACTAAAATGTCTCCAAGGTCATTCAAATCTTAATACAGCAATTATGCTTGCCCAGAACTATCCTGCCAGTGTTTTTAGTTAAGAGGCACTGCTAGCCAGACTACTGTATGCACCTCTTCCACTCACCTCACTCTCTGAGCTGAAGGCAAGCCTAAAAAGGCTAGAAATGTCATTACTAGAAGCACAGTCAAATTTAACACTCCACTAATAGAGCTAAATTTTATTTCCATGTTTATTACATGTTTACCTTTGATATGAATACATATTAGAATTTATTTAACATACAACTTGGGAGAAAAGCTGACATTCTCCACTGGATGGGCTTAAAGAAATGGAAAAATGGCAAACAGAACGATACTCTGCCATTTTTACCTTTTTAATTTTCCAAGATGGAATTCATTATAAAAAAATTTTAAAAACAATCTAATCATGAAACTCATTTATGTTTAGAGCACAGAGAAATTAAGAATTTCACCACAGCTATCTCCTATTTAAAATGCAAATACTTCAAGATTTTTTAAACTGAGGGGGACTAATTGATGTCATCTGCAAATACGAGTTAAGCAAACCCATACATAATAACACTTGCTTTTGTGGGGACGAGTTAGGCTGACTTAAATAGAACACAGCAGAAGATTTCTATTTAATATGCCTGTCTGTTAACTATTCTGCTACTCAGAAAGGGCAGAGCCAAATAAGTGTGTAATGGTAGAAATTGAGCATTAATTAGTTTCAAGTGGCTAAGAGCTAAGAATGATTATTCTCTCTATAGTTACTGTGATATGCAACTGTACAGATACTGTAAAAGCTTTTACAGAAAGTGTTGAAATAAAACTTTTGATATTGTGAAATGGGTGAAATTCAGAGTATGAAGAATATTGTCTAAAACATAATCCCAATGTTTTCAAACCAAATAAAAATTAAGGGTTTTTGCAAAGTTGTTTCTGGGAATATTTCTTTAAATTAGCATATTGTATGAAAGGTATGTTCTTAATACACTAACCTTTACTTAAATACCTTAAATATCGTATTTAAAAGTATTCTCTATCAGGGATCATGGGATTAAAAATTACCGAAGTGATTAATAACTACTTCCTGTCACGAAACAAATGTTTAGGAACAGCTGCAAAAACCTATCTTCTTCTTTTTTTTGTTTTGGCAAACACCCGGCAGTGCTCAGGGTTTACTCATGGCTCAGCACTCAAACTGCAGTCAGCCACAAGCAAGGCCCTACCTTTTATGATTGGTCTGGTCCCAAATCATCTTTTAATGATGCTTATGAAAGACATTTAACAAATTCACTCCAGATTATTTTACTGATATAAAGCTTTCTCATATCTGTTTATGGTGAATGACAGCTTTTATTTTAAAAAACTTCACATTAACATCATGTTGCTAAAGCTTTTCTAAATCAGTCTTCTAATACCAGTTTCTTAGATGAGAAGAAACTTTTCAACTAAGCATCTTCTCTTCTCTAGAAATCAGCCCTGCTCATACATTTAAAGCACATGCCTTCCTTAGAATAAGATTATTTTTTTCCCTGTATATGGCCTGATTTTGGATTTTGTGGGTTGCTACTAGGCCCAGTCAATTTCTACAGCTTGTGTGAGAAAAACAGCCATAGACAATGTTATTTAAAAAAAAAAAAAAAGGTTGTCTGAATTTTGGTTACGGGTCAGAGTTGGCTAACCTGTCTTAGAAGAAACAACCTAGTAAATACAAAACAAAAAAAAACATGATCTTGGCAAATGTGATAACTGACTCAGAAAGTAGAAAGATTCATTCCTCTTCTGATGTTGAACGCTGAATTTTGCTAACTTTTTTGTTTTTGGTTAAGGTTCTTTCATGTGATTGTTAACTGGGTATAATTTATCATAATTTAAAAAATTGCTTGAGTTTCATTTATTGAGGGCTTCAGTTTAAAATTAATAAATGATGTCCATACAATTTAATATTCAATTTAATTTTTAAAAAACTTAATGAAAAATATAACAGAATCAAAACATTTAAAGTAAGTACACTCACTACCCATTCCAGTAAGTCATTTAAGTCATATCAACTATAGAATAGGAAAAATAAATTCAGGACTGTAATTACTTTAAAATACACTACTTCCACTTCTGTCAATATTTTACATTTATGTATATACTCTATAGTGGAAGCAGAAATTCTCTCTAAAAACATTGTCTCCTTAAAATCTTGAGGTGCATATTAGAGCCACAGGCAATATCTGACATACAAAATTGCAGTACAGGCCTTTCAAATTTGGCATTTCACTGGTACAATACAATGACCAAAGTATATAATCACTGTACAGTGCCTAGACATTCCAGTAAGAACCATTAATTCTTTAATGTAGAATGATTAATATATATTCTACAAGGGGCAGTGAGGTTAGTAATTCTATAGGGTATATCCTGACATAATTTTCAAATTTACAACAACACAAAAAACTTTGTTAAGGCCAGGTTTTATTTGCTGATTAATGGACAAAAGGCAATGTAATTTATTTTCAAGTATTTTCTTGAAATTCTGTGCTCATAAAAATCATGAAAAGTTGGAAAGACTGTTAGTTAAATCACTGAAACTTTAAATATATCTTACACAATCTTGTTTGTACAAAAATACAAGTTAAATATAAACATAAAGCAATCATGATAATTTTATGCAAATCTGTGTTATGTGATCTTCAGTAATATATAAAAGTTTCTTGGTTCTGTTATTTGCGAAAAGATCAATACCAGATTGAATTACTATCTATTGGCAAAGGGCCCTAAAAAGCTTACTTCAGCATTAATCTTTTACATAGTTAAGTATATTTCCTAATTTGAAATCACCTAAACACAGGGGGAAAATGGAAGGGCAGTATGTCCATAAACCAACAAATAATTTGGCTGTAATGTATTGTAACACACACAAAAAAAAAACCCCACACATCTTTACAATTAACATTATGTATTACACGACGTATACGTGCATGCATGCACGTAAACACATACATACGCACACACACATACCCAGTCATAAAAACAAAATCTAATGAGGTGCTGCTTCCAGTTCAATATTCAGCCTTGCATTTGTTCTCACTTCATCAAATGAATAGCTTTTTGTCACTTTCCCATTCTTGAAGACAGTATGGAGAAGATCCTGAATGGATATAAACAGTAATAGAAAAATTTAAAAATTAGACTGCTCAGCAAATACATAAATTATTTTTACCTTTGATGAATGCAGACTGGTTGGATACAAGACGTCAGTGGTCAAAATGTGAAATAATTTCATATAAAGAAAGTTAGTGAGGGGCCGGAACAGTAGTATAGTGGATAGGGTACTTGCCTAGCATATGGCTACCCTGGGTTCAAACCCCTGCATCCAATAGTCTCCCAGCATAGAGCCAAGAACAATGTCCTGAACAAAGCAAAGTGTAGCCCCCAAACAAACAAACAAACAAACAAACAAACAAACAAAACACCCAGAAGACTGGTAGACAGGCAGAGAAAAATTTGCTTAAAATGGCTATGTTAAAAACAAAGGCTGGGTCGGAGTGATAGCACAGACGGTAGGATGTTTGCCTTGCACGCAGCCAACCAGGATTCGATCCCCGGCATCCCATATGGTCCCCGAGCACCACCTCCTGAGTGCAGAGACAGGAGTAATCCCTGAGCATTGCTGGGTGTGACCAAAAAGTAAAAACAAACAAACAAACAAAAACAACCCTACATGACTAAGATATCATACTTTGCTTTTGCTACCCTAAAGAATTTGAGATTATCAAGTAAGGTTATAGGAAACCATCTGTTCTGGATTCTATTATGTTTTTAAAAAGATAATTATCTTTAATAACAATTTAACAATTGTTAAATTCAAATTTAACAATTTGAATAACCCTTTTATTTCAGTCACCAAAACTGTTTTTAATGGTATCTTTTAAGTATTCTTATTAGGCTTCTTCAGAAATGAGTCACTGATAAACGGCTATGAGCATGCTAATATAAACCTGTTGAAGTTCGATCATTACCCATTAAGTTGTTAGTGTTAAAACTTTGTATTTCTTTTCAAATGTTATGAAATATTTTACCCAGTGCACTTTTACTACTCAGTTACAATCTTCCCATTACCTGATTTTCAATTTGTTAGTCAAATAATTAAAATAATTTTATAATAAATTACTTTGTTCTCCAAGAAAAAAAATATACATACATGACCATATTCTTCAAAGTCTCCTTTGCCTTCTTCAAGTGTAACAAAATTTCCTGCTGGTGTCCTATGTAAAGATAATCGGCCCTTTTTTGACCTTTTGTTGGGATCAGCAACTGGGTCCTTAAAGACATTAATCTGGAATCCAAATGAAGAATGAGAAACACAAGATCAATCATCAGAAATATTCAGTCACTCCTGTTAAAAGAGAAAGCCATAAATTTATATTTAAATTAAAAGGCACTGCATTAAATAACACAATCCTCATCTGGCTTTTTGACACCTAACTCTAATTTGCTACAGAACACTAACAAAATCAAAACATTGATCAGCTTTTCTTATGATACAATTCATAAAATTATTTTTATAGTAAGATTTGAGGCTAACAGGTGTAAGCACTATGTTTATCTCCTTTTATATTATATTACAAATTGCCTTTAAATTGATGTTGCCATACTTAAGTATGGTATATACATGAAATAATTAAAAAAAACACATGGCAAATTTTTTAGTTAAAAGGGTCTGAAGGCACATGTCTTGCATGTGCCCAACCCTCAGTTCAATCTCAGCAAGAAACACAATGGTTCTCTGAGTATCACTGGATACAGCCTTGGAGGCCCCAGCACCAAAGAGCTTGAGCAGAGGCGCTCTGAATTCTTGCCCTAGATACAAAACACTTCTCCTGTTTGCCAAGGCTTGCTGGAGGTACCCACCCACCTACTCACTGCAAAAAAATGAAAAATGAAAAAATGAAAAAAGAAAAATGAAAACAAAAATAAAACCCAACAAGAAACCCTTAGTTAATAACTTTACTATAACTGCTACATAACCCTTGGCAAGAGGAAACTGGTTTCCTTTGCTACTCCCCACCCTCCTCCTCCCACCAAAGAAATCCTTTGCTACCTTCTACTCATTTTAGAGAAATGAGTATTTGTTCAAGATCAGAGAAGTAGGAGGGTCTGGAAAGAGAGAGCAAAGGAGGGCTAGATATGGCTTTATAGACTTCAAGGAGCAGCTCTCGGTTAAGTATTGCTAGGAGTATTCTTCACCCCAACAACCTGCTAGCTCAAGAACAAAACCAAACCAAACCAACCCCATAACGCTTGCAACAAGAAAGATGGAAGCAAACCAACTCAGGTGATTTTTAGGAGTTTAGTATTTTCCACCCTCCAGCGGAATCCCAAAGGCCTGTGAAGAATGAGGGGGTCTCTATTCTGTTGTCTAGGAATTTGTGTATATTTCAGTTTTCTGCTTTTGGAACAATTGTTTTTAGTTTGTTTGTTTGTTTTGGTTTTGGGGCCACATCTGGCAGTGCTCAGGACTTACTCCTGGCTTTGTATTCAGGAATCAAAGATGGCAATGCCAGGGAACTCTATGGAGTGCCAGGGAGTGACCCTGGCATGGCAGTGTGAAAGGCAAGCACCTTTCTAGCAGTTCTCTCTCTAGTCACCCTAGAACATGATTCTGATAAAACTCCAAACTCAGTTCTCATTCCTGAAATACTTTTGACAATGTTTACCTCTCATCCATTAAATCTCCCTCCTTCTTCCAAGTCTTCTTTTTATCTACAAAGTAGAACCTGGCAACATATCACAGGTTCAGTACCATAATATCCTTGGATTACTGCATTAAATAACTGCATTTGACTTAGATACAGAGAGAAGGCACTAACAAAGGAATAAAGATTGAGACATACCCCGAGGCCGTTAGTTACAACATAGCTACACTTGAAGGAACAATTCAAGAGGTCCCTGGTTAACTTCTGTAGCAAAGCTCCACCAGAACCAAAGGAAACATTTTCAATACTCCACTTTTTTTGCTTCATGCCTTCTACAATCTAGAAGATTAAAAATAACAACAAAAACAAAGTGCTAAGTAATTTGAAAGAGGAAGGAACTTAATCTTCCACGGGCAATACTGATGAATAAACTACCCTAAAATTGTAAATAATGAGATATAAGTCCTAGATTGTTATATGGAATATACATACATACACATATATATGCATATATATAAAACATATATTTATAAACATATATAAAACATATATATTTTAAACATATATATTTATATATATGTGTGTGTGTGTGTATATATATAAACCTCTCTCACCCAGCATAATAAAGGCAGCCTGAGGGGTAAAATGTGGAAAGAGGATTTCTTTCAAAGTTCTGGATTTGAACTATTTTGGTTAGAGTTAGGAGAAAATGAGGAGTTAAAAATACCTGCAGGTTATTTGTGTAGACTTATTCATCACTTAAAGCTATTGCTCAGATGCCAAGAAGCATTAGCAATGGGGCCTAGACATTTACCCCAAATCATGCGGCTCTACAAATGACTAACAATTATGAATATATCTCAAAACATGTTATTATATGTTGTACTGAATGTCATATGTGGGAGAATATGTGAAAATGATAAGTAACCTAAAATACACATTCCCAACCTGAAAAATACATGTTATATTCTTCAAGTTTATTTAGAAAAAAAAAAACTTTGGTTTTCAGAGGGTAGTTTAAATACCTAACTGAACAATTCAACTCATACTGGCCCAATTCGTTTCTGAAATGGATACAAGTAACCTGCCCATGTTTGCTCATTTGAGAGAGGGTAAGAGTGTGCACCTGCTCAGCTGCGTAAAATGTAGGTGTTGGTAAAGAATTGATGAATGGATAAAGAAGTTTTATGTTTAAACAAATACACCATGGAATGTTAAACAGCTAGGAGATAAACTATAGGTTACTGCAACTTGGATGGAACTGAAGGACATAGAACAAATACCAGAAAATACAGTGACAAGCTGTTGGTTTTGATTATAGAAGTTGGATTACTGGGCAGTGGGGTAGAGAGAGTGTGAGCAAAAGAGAAGGGCTAGAAGTGACACAAGGATGCAGAAAAGCGTCACTGGGGGGTTGGTACTCCGGTGATTGTTCGGTAATTATGTAACTGCTATCCAAACCATAAACTTTAACACCATGTAACCTAAGACCATGTTAACCGGTTATCCAAAACTGCAATAAATAATAACAATTAAAAACAAATGGAGGCATGGGTAATAATTCTAAATGGATAGTTTTTAATTTCTCTGAAGTACAGACTAATAAGCATGTCGGTTGAGCTTTCTTTAGTCCCTATTTTAGTGAAAACTAAAAAACAAACAAAATAGACTTTGGGCATATAAATTGGCTTTAAGTTACTATCACTTAAATATATTAGGCAACAGAAAAGACATACACCATTTTAAATACTTATAAGAAGTTTATGATAAAATAATGAAAACAATATGATGTACCCTATTTTGTTTGTGGTGTCAAAAGACAGAACCCAGGTATGCCTGTATGCAAGGAGTGAACCAAACCACCGAACCACATCACAATACAAGGACTGCCTTATTGGAATTTTTAATGTAAAACACATACCTCTTGTAAAGTATTGATGTCTACTCCATCCCCTTGAATTACTCTAAGATAAGGCGGGAGCAATTTATAGCCCTTTGAATTCTCAGTAACAGGGAACTTCTTACCTAAAATGTCCAAAACCTGTATGGAAAAAATACAACCAACAAAAAGTAACTGAAAGTGAAGAAAAGAAAGCTTTCCAAACTTAAAAAAATTAAGCACTCTTAAGAACATAAAATTTAATCAGGTCATCTGAATTTTATAACACTATATATAAGATTTTATAATATGATATATAAGCCCCTGGCTGAGTCCAACATTGCTCCAAGGGTTTGCTCACATATGCAGAGGAGGAGCCATGCTGGTCGGACTTGGAGCGGGGATTTGGGCTCCTCCGCCCTTTCCTCCACCTCCATGCCAGCTACCCCAAGAGAGACCCATGTCAGACTCACAGCTCCACAGGTGCATGACCACTCGAAAATCTTAGACAGTACTAGATTTTAGGATCAGGTCCTTCCCAGGATCTTTCACACTTATACACTGTATATGTTCTACGTAGATTCTAGCTGATACCCGTCAAACTATAAGCCTAGAAGAAGCTAGAGCAACCCACAGATCATCATTCTCAACATCCAGACTCCACAGTTCCTCAGAGCTCCACCCAAGAGAAAACCTGATCTTTCCCTTTAAGTTTCATCAGTTTAATGCTCGAGATGAGAGCTTCCTACTGAGAGTATACCACCTACATGGCAGAGCCTGGCAAGCTACCCCAGTAACAATTATGGACCTCATTCCCATGACCTGAAGGAATGGTTTCAGGCTCTTCCTGTTTCTGGTGCCTGCTCGAGCAAATTGACCAACAATGGGAAGGCAAGTGATACAAGTGATATATACGATTTCTAAACGTTAACCCAATTTTTTTTTTGACTGTTAGAGACATTTCTGGGGCGGAGCAATAGTACAGTGAATAGGGCGTTTGCCTTGCAAATGGCTGACCTGGGTTCGATGCCTGACATCCCACCATATGGTACCCCAAGCACTGCCAGAAGTTAATTCCTGAGTGCAGAGCCAGGAGTAACCCCTAGCATTGCCATGTGTGACTCAAAAAAAAAAAAAAGGAAACAGAAAGAAACAGACATTTCTAACTTATTTCCTATTAAGCTAATTTATACTATAAGGCAATACACAAAGCCCCCTCCCACATCCACCCGAGAGTAAGGGAAATAATACATTGGTAGGGTGTTTGTTTTGCATGTGGCAGACCCAGGTTCAATCCCTGGCATCATATGGTCCCCTGAGCACCATAAGGAGTAATCCCTCAGCAATGCCAGGTGCGACCCATAAAGCACTCCCTCAGAAAGAAAGCTTTTCCCCTTAGGTCTTTCAAATTATACAGATTAGGAAGAAACTTTAATATACGTAATTAAAAACAAATATAAGGGAGCTGGAGCGATAGCACAGCAGGTAAGGGTTTAGCCTTGCATGCAGTCAACTTGGGTTTGATCCCGGCATCCCATATGGTCCCCCAAGCACCGCTAGGAGTAATTCCTGAGTGCAGAGCCAGGAGCAACCCCTGAGCATCACTGGGTGTGTCCCCAAAGCAGAAAAACAAAAAACAAAAACAAAAAACCAAATACATATTTTTAAGTATGTAAAGTATCATTTAACAAACTCTGCTTCTGGGGCCGGAGCGACAGCACAGATGGTAGGGCGTTTGCCTTGCACACAGCCAACCCGGTTCGATCCCTGACATCCCATATGGTCCCCGAGCATCAGGGGTAATTCCTGAGTGCAGAACCAGAAGCAACCCGTGAGCATTGCCAGGTGTGACCCAAAAAGAAAAAAAGAAAAAACAAACTCTGCTTGTATTTGACAGTTTGTTTCATTGTGTCTAACTCAGACATAAATTCACGGTTCAAAGAAATTTTATAGACAAAGGATATAAACATACATAACTTAAAAGTTTCTCCTTAGGTTGATCTACTTAGCTTAAAGACGACACTTTTTTCAAAATTCACTATGTGTATTTTACCACTGACTTATTAACTATTTAAAAAAAATTATTTGGTGAAATACTTTTTAAGCCCAGATTTTAATTGATCAGTTATAAAAAACATTAATATATATTTTCTCCCAACAATGAACCTTTTCCTAAATAAACTGATTAAAGAATTCTGGCAGTGAGAAAATTTCATATTCAAGACTTAGTTTCTAAGCCTGTATTTTTTTTGTTAGGTAGAAAGAACAAGACAAAAACCCATTATCTTTGCCAAAATGAAGCCTGTGCCAAAATGAAGCCTGTTACTATTCTAGGTTAAGGCATTCATATTGATCTATTAACAGTATAGGAAAAACCCTGATTCTTTATCTCCTTTTATTAAAGACTAATTATTTAATCATCAAATCATTAGCTGATAAAATATGGAAAGAGAATATAAAGATCTACAGTGGACTTTTTTTTTTTTTTTTTTTTTTTTGGGGTCACACCGGCAATGCTCAGGGGTTTCTCCTGGCTCTGCACTCAGGAATTACTCCTGGCGGTGCTCTGGGGACCATATGGGATGCCGGGGATCGAACCCAGGCTGGCATGGGCAGGCCTCGTGCAAGGCAAACACCCTACCCGCTGGGCTATCTTTAAGGCCCCTATAGCGGTCACTTTTGTTTCTCACCTTACATGTTGTGTAACCCTGAGTAAGTTACTTTAATATCTTTATATAAAAAAAAAAGACAGTAATACTTATCACAGGGCTTTTGCAGAGATTAAGTGAAATAGCTTAAGAAAGTAAAATATTTCTTATAGAACTTTTCATAGGAAAAAACCCAATTCATACATATTGAAAATGCACCCTTACTATATACATTAGAAAAAACAATGGAGTCTCTAATAATTACTACTTGATAAGTTTTTTACTAAATTGCTTTTATTTCACATTACTACTTGCATGTATTTTTGTGTATTGAAAACTTCAAAAGCACAGTACTCATTTGCAATAAAGGAAAATAAGACCTGGTAGCCAATTCATAGGATTCTGAGATCTGAGCATCCCTGTTCTTATTGAAAGAAAATAAGAAATGAGACCTTAAGAAAAATCTATTAATCATTCTTGACTACAACACTGAAAAAAAGGGGACAGTCTAGTTTGGGCATCTTTGAGTACTATGTAATAGTTAAAAGCAGTGTTGATGAAGCTTAAGTATTTTAATCATCAAATTATATATTAAAATTTACCTTTAACACAGTGTCAAGAGGATTTCCAGAATCAGGTCTGATTATTAGTGGTGCCTCTGTACTTCTTGAAACTATTAAGTGTCTTAGATCTTCACCCCATATTTTCTCACATGCATTATAAATGTCATAGCTATCGCTGACCACAGATACAGGCACTGATGAAAACTGTGTTACTATATGTTCAAAAGCATCTTTTTCATGGTCCTTCCCCCAAGCTGTTATGGTACTAGAAAACAAAAATGAATATACAGATTTAGGCAGGCACATTATCTGTTCTTGAATTACCCATCATTAATATTCACGTTTATTACAAATCACACCATCAAAACTGTAGAGAAGACAAATGATTTGATGAATGAATATAATAGTTAACTGTTTGAACCAAATCTTTTTAAGACTCTAAGAAATCTTATCCCTCTTCAATAGCTATTTTAGCTTTTAACTTATATTCAAGCAATTATAAACTAGGTCTTACTTTTTATACTCCTGAACCTCCTTAGCAAAAAGCATTTGCTGTATGTTATGCTAAGATGTTAGAAATAAATATATATATGCCTGTTATTTTGACAAGTAGTACATTCACTAGGCTCCATTCTGTGAATTTTCTAAACCACATACTGATAAATAGCAAGGACATACATTTGATCGTTTTAGCTCTCAAAAATCTTACTTAGAGGCAATTACTTAGGCAATTAATTATACTGTATCTTACTGAATCAACTATGTTCAAGTAGCTGGTGACAGGTAGTCATTATTTCATTTACAGATTATCTACTGTTAATATGCCCAGGGAAAGAATTTTAGTATTTTGTTTGAGCAAAACATTATTAAAATGGGAAATTGTGAAAGTTTCTATTAGCAAGAATGGTTATAGTGATTTTTAACAGCGCCCTGAGTAATGGCTCTTCTTACTGAATAGATTAACACTCACTAGGTACCTTAAGTGCGTGTTGGCTAATTCACATGGAACATAATTTTTTCAAATGATTAAATGAAATTTAATAATGAATTTAAAACCTATGATTTTTCTCATGTTAAGCCACTTTTACTTCCCTATATTTTTCTATCTTTTACTTCTACCCCAATTTCCCAAGTCAATTAAATAGAAAATAATGGAAGCGACCCATTCTATTTTTCCTAAAAAACTTGTGTATATATCTCATGCTGCCAAGTGGCATGCTTAAAAGAAGCAGAGCATTTTTGGCTTGAAAACACTTGGCTAACCAGAGACTACTTTTGTTTGAGACTGAGGTATTGCCTACTTGTCTGAGGGTGTTTTTTTTTTTAATAATAAACAGTCCTCCCAACAACAGAGATTCCTAGTAGCAATGATATCCACTCTCTACTTCAAGAAAGACTTTACAGGTGAAGCAATAATTAACACATGAAGAGAGGGTTGTTTAACATACTGAGAATCAGAATTTGTTCTTTAGGGAGCAAATTATGCTCAAAGACCATCAACACTGGGAGGTTTGCAATGAAGAATACCGCCTATAGCTAGAGGTCTTTTCTTATGCAAGTTTTTATTCCTAGTGCTGCGTGAATACAATCATGTACACTAGCAAACTTAACTGTTCATTTTCAGTCTTTATCTTACTTGATTTCTCTATGGCATTTGAACTTTCCTGAAGTTTTCTTTCCAATGACTTCAATGACATCTCCCACATTTTCAATCTTTTTCTATTTCCATGGTTCCTCTTCAGTCTTCCCCAGATGCTGTGCTCTCCTTCAATCTAACCAAGGGCTCTGAACCTGGGTACTTGTCTCCCCTCTATACACCTACCTGTGTGAAAAACACTCAAAACTTTTCAATAAAACCCTTGTCATCAAGACTTCTAAAGAAAATCAGTATCTTAGCCAGGATTTTCTTCCATAAAGAGATCTTCACCTCTTCTGCCCCCAAAGACATTTCCTACTGCATTACCTAAATAAAACCATTATAATACCTATTCTAGTTTTAGTGTTCAGTATGTGAGAATCTAAAGATTTATTCAGTAAGTTCTACCCAGGTGTATTTATTCTGGTACTAGAAATAGAGAAATATCAATTATGTACCTAGAAACCCAATTTCTAGCATCAGATTAAATTTGATACCCTGCCATAATTTGCAGAATAAATTATGGAACTGAGTATTTCTCATACCAGATTCACATATTCTTTAAGAAGGTATTTTAGCACAAATGGCAATGCTCTAAATTATAGCTCTTGTATTTCAAAGCTTCTTTTAGGTGACTGCTCACTTATCCTCAATGGCCTTCTGATACTGAAATTTTTAATTTATTCTTTTTGGTTTTGGAGTACCTGCTGGTACTCAGGACTTACTCCTGGATCTATGCTCGGGACAATATGGAGATACTGGGGAGCAAACTTGGGTTGACTGCGTGCAAGGCAAATGTCCAGACTACTATACTATCGCTCCAGCCTTGATAATAAAATTTAAACGTTTCCGCTTCTCCTTTTATTGGTTGAATAACTAAAGAACAAATGACTTGCCCCAGATGAAACAGTATGTCAATTATAAGGTCACTCAGTTCCTTAAATTTTAGTCCAAAGAATATCTAAAGTATACTTACATGTTAAGTCACATATAGTATTATGAGGTAATAAAAATAAAATGGGTTTTTATTCTGTTTTACATGAAAGTCCTAAGATATTACCTTTGTTCTTAGATTTATATCATACTGGTACTATGATAAACCATAAATGGGAGTTGGAGCGATAGTCCAGTGCGCAGAGGCGTTTTGCCTTGCATGCCCACTGACCAGGGTTTGATCCCCGCATCCCATATTGCCCTGAGCACCACCAGGAGTAATTCTTGAGTGCAGAGCCAGGAGTAACCCCCTGAGCATCATTGGGTGTAACCCAAAAAGCAAACCCCCATAAATGAAGATTTTAATTTATAAACACTAAATTCAGTTTTAAAACTAATTTTTTTTGGGCGAGCAATAGCCCAGCGGGTAGGGCATTTGCCTTGCACGCAGCCGGCCTCTGCTGACCCGGGTTCGATCCCGGCACCCCATATGGTCCCCTGAGCACCGCCAGGAGTAATTCCTGAGTGCAGAGTCAGGAGTAACCCCTGAGCGCCGCCGGTGTGTGACCCAAAAAAAAAAAAAAACCCAAACAAACAAAAAAAAACACCCAAAACCTAATTTTAGCACCTTTAGCTCAAAATAAACATACTCTAATCACAATGAGGATATTAATGACATGGCTATTTTGCAAGATTCATTGATCTTGAAACTCATCTATGAAGGCATTGAACAAGGCTAGGCGAAAGCAATGCTCAGTAACTTTAAGTGAACCCATTATCTAAGAGCCACCTAATTTAAAGTTCAAATTAAGCATTTTCATCTGCCAAGCCACTGTCCATTCTCATTCACTACTTAGCATTCATTTAGTCACTTGGATCTGAACCTGTCATTTATTGACCTGATTATAATAGTTTATATTATATTACAATAGCTTATATTATAATAGTTTATAATAACTATATTATAATAGTTTATATTATAATAGTTTCCTATAAATCCTAACTTCTCATTTATTTTTGTTAAAAATTATAAGCTATATTGTATCAAAATGGAGAGTACCATTTTCATGAGCTATTTATATAAAGATAATCTTCTTTAGAAATACTTCCTAATATTCTTTGTTCAAACTTTAATGCTCACCTCCATTTGAAAATAGAATAAAAGACCCCAGCATGTTATGCACCCATACTTAGTAGTCCATGTCAAAATGAACCTGAAGAGCTTTACTAATCTGCCCTCTCATGTTCCCTACAAAACCTATTTCAGCTTTTATTATCTAAACACACTCACAATATCTTTTGTTCTGGCTCTTTGAGTATAATATGCTTGATATACGGTAGGCACAAAATAAATATTACCCAGAGAAGAAGTGTTTTCACAGAATTACTAATAAATATTACTATTACTTCAAGAGTCAAAATTTCACGAAACATTCTCTCAAATGTGTGTTCATCCTGCTAGTAGAATATGATACTTCCAATCCTTCCATTGCACCATTATAACATTTTAAATTGTCTAACACTCTTAACCAACAGAGCAGAATGTTTGGTAGAGTTACTATTTAATCCTATACTTAATCTTGAGGACAAGGTCAGTTTTTTAACATTTTTTATTATCTTTACATTCCTTCTATTACCAAGTAGATTTACCCAACATAAAAGCTCAGCTTAATTTTAACCTCACACCTGGTTTTAAAACTCCATCATATTCAGAATAATTTTAACAAATATCCCCAAACTGACTATGGAATAACCTTTGTAACAAGAACCAGAAAAAGATTGGAATGATTTTAAAAACTTTTCTGTCTTTCAATAAAGACAGAAAGGACCAGAGAAGCTAGTTACATTACATTAGTTTCCTTTAGCTTGGATTACAATTTCCTTATAGTTTTAACATTAGATGGTTTAGCAAGATCGTAAGGAAGCATAAGAATGTGAACATTAATCCTTCACAAAAGGGAGTTTACTTGGCCATTTATCACTGGGTCCAGATGACAATTCCTAGGGCAAAGGCATGAGGTGATAAAGAAGTGCAGGGAAAAAAGGAAACATGACTAGGTATGACGTACTTCTAGGTTTAGTTTAATGAATAAAACTAGGGACTGGAGCAATAGCAAAGTGGGTAAGGTGTTTGCCTTTCATGCAGCTGACCAGGGTTCGATACCCGGCATCCCATATGGTCCCCTGAGAACCGCCAGGAGTAATTCCTGAGAGCAAAGCCAGGAGTAACCACTGAGTATTGCCGGGTGTGACCCCCCAAAAAAAAAGTAAAATATAAATAAACAAATAAAACTAATCTGCCTATGGAAATACATTTAAAAATAGTAAATAAAAGCATTGCTTTTAAAATGGGTAAGAGTTTTCTATTTTTTCCTAATAAAAATATTAATACAAGGTACAAATTCTGAATTTATATTATTTAAGTTTGAGGATTTATTTTGGTACCTGGCTCTGTAGTTAAGCAAAACTCTGAATTATGAGAAAAAAAAAAACATTAGTTTGAGAGAACAAAATGTTTAGATAACAGAGAAATAAAAACAGAATTTTTACCTGTGTTCTGCCGCTGGCACAGAGTAACCTGGAACAGGATCTTTTGTTCCATAGTATTTTTTAATTAAAGCAATTCCCGCTACTGTATCTGTTCCTTTGAAGTTAACCAAATGAGCAGATGCTCCTATACCAGCAGTCTGGAAAATAAATCACAAACTAAAATCCAAAAAAAAGAAAAAGAAAAGAAAAAGACTCATACTTGAGATGTAAGCATAGCTCCCCAAACAGCTGCTGGTCATTATCCTTAAAGAGATACTGAACTATTGTTAAAGGTGGTAGTTCTTTATGACACAGAACCAATATTCCCTAACTAGTCAGAACTTCAACTACATGATTCTCAAAAAAGAATCTAATAGTCGCCCACCTCTATTTTAGCATTGCCATCTTCCCACCCTTAGTTTAAATCTGTGCTTTTCTGTTTCATTATCTGAGATCTTATATATGTACTGTGTCTATCTGTCTACTACCCATTACCTATTCAGCCTACCAATGTGTAAAGGACAAGGATATTTGTTAAAGCCAATATTATATAAACTTTGAACCAATGGTAGGTACTTAATATATATCTGCTGACTGAATATCAGAACAATATGCTTTTCTTAGAACTATTATAATTTCTATTAATTTCACAACAATCTAACCAACAATCATTTTCATAAAACAGTTCATTTCAGTTTCTTACCTCCTGGGAAGAGACTCCTCTATAGCCAAAATCATGTAACTTGTATTCCAGACCATCTAAGTTACCAGATGTCTCTAACAAGTATTTGGCCAATATTTTCTTCTGCTCTCTAGAATTTGTGGCCACTGTGATTGGATACCAGGACTGGACAAGAATAGTCTGCAGTAACAAAGTCAGTAATAAATATTAATATGTAAAATATTGAATTCTTAAGAAAAATCCGAGCTTTATCTGCAATATCCTGGATTTTCCCTCCCATACTACAAGAAGTATAAATTACACATTTCAACTGCAGTGTAGGATGGCAACCATGTGTTTTTAAGATACATGACATAGCTCAGTCTACAAATGAGCAACACAAATGCTAAACGTGCCAGGTCCTTAAATAATAGAGAACATCAAATTAATAGTTTCTCTATAAAATTCCAAAGCAGCAATAATATTTTTGAAATATTAGTTGTGAGGAAGAATTGTAAAAAAACATTTTTACTCTATCATGAACTTAATAAAAAACTAGTAATTCTTACATCTTTAAAATTTCTATGAAAGTTGTTAGAGATTTCTATAAAAAGTTTATAAATGCCTATCCTTAGTTTTATATGGAATGTGGACCCATATCAAACAGTTCATGAACTAATACTAGGTTTAAAGACTACAGCCTACAAAAGCACTGGTTTTTAAGCTACGGAGTTTACTCTTATTAAGTCTTGGCCCCAGTTTTTCCTCTTGATCCAATATGAATAACACTTGGGACAACTTTTCTTAATACTAGAGATAGAATTCCTTCCTTCCTTCCTTCCTTCCTTCCTTCCTTCCTCCCCCCTCCCCTCCCCCTCCCTCCCTCCCTCCCCTCCCTCCCTCCCTCCTTCCTTCCTTCCTTATCTATCTATCTATCTATCCAATCCACCCATCCAATCCATCCACCCATCCAATCCATCCACCCATCCACCCACCCACCCACCCACCCATCCATCCACCCATCCAATCCATCCACCCATCCACCCACCCACCCACCCATCCATCCATCCATCCATCCATCCATCCATCCATCCATCCATCCATCCATCCATCCATCCATCCATCCATCCATCCATCCATCCATCCATCCATCCATCCATCCATCCATCCATCCATCCATCCATCGCTTTTTGGGTCACACCCAGCGATGCTCTCCTGGCTCTGCACTCAGGAATTACTCCTGGCGGTGCTCGGGGGACCATATGGGATGCCGGGATCGAACCCAAGCCGGCTCAGTCCGGCCGTGTGCAAGGCAAATGCCCTACCTGCTGGGCCTTGGCTCGGTCCCAGAACTGTATTTTTGTTAAGTTTTATGCCCTTTACTGTTGTCAAGGATCACTAAAACAAGTCACAAAGAACATTTCTAAATATGAAAATTGTCAGGTTGGTGTCAAAAGACAAATGTTTGAGGCTTTTATGATGCTCTTATCTGGTAGGCCCCACTTCTACATTTGTGAGGGGTCACTATTTATGTTTACAATTCAATGGTTATTACATACATGTTTAAATGAAGAAACAGGAAAATTGCTAGGTAGGTTCCTAAGTTCTAAAAAAGAACTGTCCCTTGGTTTCCCCCGCTTTTCCTTTTGGTTGCCAGGAAAAGTTCAAAAGACATCTGACACTTAAATCACACACAGCAAATGTTTCTTCATAATTCTGTAAACTAAACTGATAGTTATTATAGGCAGCTTAAAAATGTTTTAGAGATAACTGCTAAGATGACAACAAAGTCTGAGCTCTTGAAGTAACTAATTTTTTTTAATGAAAAAAAAAAGCTTCTACTGAATACCAGCTTAGCAATCAATAAGGTAAAGATAAGTAAAAACTTGAGAGTTCTACTCCAATTTTTAAAGAATTTTATTTGGAGACTAGGAGGGAAGGGGTTTGGGAGGGAGCGAGAGTAAAATAGAGGGGGAGAGGGGGAGAGGGGAAGGGGAGGGAGGGGAGAGGGAGAGAGAGAGAAAAAGAGAGAGAGAGAGAGAGAGAGAGAGAGAAAGAGAGAGAGAGAGAAACAAATAACATTCTTTGACTTTTTGGGTCTCACCCTGCGAAGCTCGGGGTTATTCCTGGGTCTGCTCTTAGGGTTACTCCTGGGTCTGCTCGGGAACCAGATGGGATGTCAGGGATCTATCCTGGGCTGGCTGCATGCAAGGCAAATGCTCACCTGCTGCACGCGGCTGGACTGAGCCCCAGGCTTATCCCAGCCCCCTAGGTTGAACCAGTGACATTCCCATTCCTAGCAACAGTGGATGAAAGTTCCTTTCTCACCACCTAAAGATCCTAAGTGGCTTTCCAGAATTAAGTTCAGGCTCCTGGAGTTACTTATAGTACTGTATTATGAACTGTTTTGTATGGATTTTCTATGATATGATGACTTATGACAGATGGAAAAAAAAAATCAATAATGTCATTAGACAGATCCCAACACAGGCTATTTCCAGATTGTTTGATGTGTCTTTCTCACAAGTGTGACATGGTACCTCATTATTGCTCTGTTTTGCATTTCTCTAATTATGACTAGCCGCAAGCGTTGGCCATCCATATCTCCTCTGGGAAACGTCTATTCATCTCCTCACTCCATTTATAGAAGGGGCCATTGATTTTTTTTTTTTTTGTTGGTGGTAAGCTTAGTGAGTGCTTTGAGGGCTCTACGTGAAAGGGACAGAATGATCCAGATACAGAATGATCTAGCTCATATGCAGCACTTAGAGACATACAGCAATATCAAGAAACAAAGGCAACATAACAAGGGAACTCATGTACATTCATTTGAGGGGGAGAGGGTAGAAGAAGTGGGGGGCTGGGGTGTTTTGAGGAGGGAGATGGGTACACATTGGTGATTGATGAGTTTGGCGCTGGAATTATATAAATAAGTCCATGTAAAACCATTAATAATACTATAAATCAAAATATAAAAATGGTAACTTAAAAAAAAAACAAATGTTATTACTTAACCTTATATTTTCCAATTAGGCTACCTAAACAAGAAAATAAGACTGTAGTTATGAAACTTCTATTGATTATAGCTATAGATTAAATCATTACAGCTCTCTCAAGGGACGGAACGATCGAAGTTATGGAGAGAGGCCCTATAGTTACATCAATGGGAATAAGGTCATTTTTGACTGTCCTTTCCCAACAGACCCTCAGAGATGACGCTAGAAACCAAATCTAAGCAAAGCAGTCAGCCTATCTAAAAATCATGAGAATAGTTATTTATAGAACCATAGAAAATTTTGCAAACTCCTGAATTACATAACCAAACACCTCTATTCTACTTCTGAAACTATTCTTAAAAAAAAACAAACAAGGGGCCGGAGTAATTGCCCAGCGGGTAGGGCATTTGCCTTGCACGCAGCCAACCCGGGTTTGATCCCCAGAATCCCATATGGTCCCCTGAGCACTGCCAGGAGTAATTCCTGAGCAAAGAGCCAGGAGTAACCCCCTGAGCATTGCTGGATGTGTTCTGAGCTTACTCCTAGCTCTGTGTTCAGGGGTCACTTCTGGCAGTGCTGAGAGGACCATAGAGTGTTGAGGATTAAGCACTTAGATTGTTTCTATATTCTGGCTATTGTACTAAGTGCTGCAATGAATATAGGTGTGTAGATATCTTCAATTAATGTTTTTTGTGTTTTAGGGATAGATACTAGAACTGAAATTTCTGGGTTATATGGAGACTTGAAGATTCTAAATTTTCTTTAGAAGACTATACTGTTTTCCATAGAGGATGACACAGATTAACCACTGGTCTGCAGGTGCAAAAAGGTTGAAACCACTGGTAAACTGCTTTGGTTGTTAACAGCTGGATGATTAACTGGTATGACAGTTCTCCTTAGTGTAAAAAGATATGGTAGAATACATTCGTGCCAACTGTGAATGAGGGTATGTTTGTTTACTGTATACCCGCCAACACTGGTAGTTGCAAGTCCTTTTGATATATGCCACTCCCGATGGATATGACACTCTCAATCATGTGAGGTGTTATCATTATTGTTTTGACTTGCATTTCTCCGAAAATAAGGGACCACGAGCAGTTTTTCATATGCCTACTCTCTGTCCATATATCTTCTATTCACCTCTTCTCCCCATTCTTTTGCTGGGATTACGCGCTTTTGTGTGGCTGGACTTTGTGAACATTTTATACATCCTGTATAGTAGCCCTTTATCTGATGAATGGTGTGCAAATGTTTTCTCCTATTCAGTCTGGTATCTTTTAATTTTAGCCCGAGTGTCCTTTGCCACACAAAACTTTTTTAAGTTTGATGTACACCCATGTATTTCTGCTTTTCTTTGTCAATGGAATCAAGTCATTGGAGGTCCATATCCTGGAGAATTCTAGTAACTCCTCAATTTGTTTTAAAAAATTCGAATATACTATGATTATGTATGGTGTAATAAAGATCATTTCATTTTTTGCATGTGGTTATGCAGTGTCCCTGACATTTGTTAACGAGGCTTTCCTTGTTCTACTTCATATTCCCAGCTTCTTTGTCACGGCACGTCTCATATAGCTGAGAATTTCTCTCTAGACTTTTTTTATTTTTGGGTCACACCTGGCTTTGCTCAGGGGTTACTCCTGGCTCTGCAGTAGGAATTACTCCTGGCAATGCTTGGGGAACCATATGGAATGCCGGGGATGGAACCCAGGTCAGCGCGCATACAAGGCAAACGCCTTCCTGCTGTAATATTGCTCTGTCCCAAGACTCTAAATTCTATTGATTGGTCTGAGAGTCTGCCTGTATTTCAGTACCACACCATTATGATTACTGTAGTTTCTAGGAAATATGATACCTTTTATCCTTTTATTCCTCCCACCCCACCCCACTGCAGGATAACTGGCTATCTCGGTAGTTTTATGATTATATATACTAAAAAAAAAGTCAGTGAGGGGCCGGAGTGATAGCCCAGCGGTAGGGTATTTGCCTTGCACACGGCTGGCCTGTGCCGAACTGGGTTCGATCCCGGCATCCCATATGGTCCTCCAAGCACCACCAGGCGTAATTCCTGAGTGCAGAGTCAGGAGTAACCCCTGAGCATTGCCAGGTGTGACCCAAAAAAGAAAAAAAAATCAGTAAATCAGTGAATCCTGACTGTATATAGGTAGAGATATATAGTGATAAGGTCTAGGTTCTAAACTAATGATTATGAAGTAGTTACTGAAATTTAAAAAATTTCTTTAGTCTCATTTAGAACAGACTATCCATAAAATGTCCATCGTTACTAGAAATATACCTGTACTTTTTTTTCCCTATTTTTTTTCCTACAGTAATAAACATATAGGATTACAACAAGTAATAGGGAAGTTAACAAAACTTAATAATTATTTGGCTAATATCTCAGCATATTAATTTCACTAGAAGAAGACTTATGTTTACTTAGTCTTTCATTTATTTAAAAAAAATTTTTTTTTGCTCTTTTGGGTCATACCGGTGACACTCAGGGGCTACTCCTGGCTCTTCACTCATGAATTACTCCTGGCGGTGCTTGGGTGACCATGTGGGATTCTGGGGATCGAACCCCAGTAGGCTGCGGCCAAGGCAAATGCCCTACCCATTGTGCTATTGCTCTGGCCCCTAGTATTTCATTTTATAGGTAAGGAAACTGAGGCCTGACAAAGTTAAGTAAGTTAAAAGTGATGATATAGCTTTATTAACAGTAACTCCCCGCCCCAAGTGATGATATAGCTTTATTAACAGTAACTCCCCCGGCCCCGTCATGCTGATGACCAAACTCAGGCCTCACCCCATGGTAACTCTCATACTACAATTCCCAGCTGAATGGTTTTTACATCTTCAATTAATGTTTAAGAACTACAAACAGATCAATTCACCTCAATCCACCTCGTAAGCCAGTAACACTCTGGATCTGTATTTTCCACTGTGAAGAGAACATTTCCTCTGGGAATGACAGAACCCTCAGGAACAGCTTTTACTTCTATTGGAAGATGTCCATCATACTTCTGGTAAGAGACAATAATAAATGTATTCATTCAACCGATTTCCCTATTTTAGTAAGATTTTTTACATTTTAAAGAAGTTGAATTTACAATCAAAGGAACTTCAATTATAGACACCAACTGCTAGTAATTTTGTCAGAACACCCTTATCTGGGGTAGGAACAATAGTCTAGAAGATAGGGCACTTGACTTGTGTGGGCCACCAGGTTTGATCCCTGGTACCCCACATGGTCCCCAGAGCCCATAGTGACCTCTGAGTGCATAGCCAGAAATAAGCTCTGAGCACCTCTGGGTGTGCCCCCAACCCCCACAAAAAACAAAAACAAACAAAAAAAAACCCTTTCTCCTCCTCCTCCTGAAATATAAATGATTAACAGTTGAGGTGTGCACTGGTTGCCAATTTTTAAATTGTAAACTCTCAAAGGGTTTCTGCTAATATTTATTACAAGATACAATTAATTTCAAACGGATACAAACAAAAATGTTTTTTTTCCATTTATTTAAAGTAAAAGTATCCCAACATACTCAAAAAGTATTGAAATAGCATTCCTTTTGTTCTAGGCAGGTCACTCTTTTTGGGGTAGAGGGAGGAGAGCTTTCCAAGGAGCCAAGGGACTCCACTAGTAAAGTCTTGGCCACCAGAAAGACTTCAGTGAAACCACCTAAGGATATGATGGTGGCCTGCCCCTGTGGTGACAGGTATTAAATGGGCATCTCTGGCAGTGTTTGGGGTTCCCCAGCAAACTTGGAGTGGGGGTGTCTGTGTGGTGCGAGGAATTGAATACAGACTGGGTGCATGGCTAGCATGTACCCTAAACACTATGCTATCTTCCAGCCCCTAATCAGGTCATTTTCATTAAGAAAAGGCTAAAACTGAAAGACAAATTAAGAGACTACTTAAAAAGAGCAAACACAAAACAAATGAAAGAAAAGGTCCCTGTCAGTACAAGAAACTAATAGGGCGGTTTTCCCTTATTTTGGCAGTAGAAGTGAAACCAATAACTTTGTACTGAAAAAACCAATCATTACCATTTTTTTAGAGCTTTGACGATCACTAGCCAATTTCAACAATTATCTCCAAAATCAGGGAGCATAAATTTGCACATTGTGTGTTAGTAGAGACTTACAAGAGTCCTCCCTTTTAGGTCTCATAGTCTGTGTGTGTAAAATGGGTAAGACAAGATTACATATATCAAGACCACAGGAATACCTAAGAGTCTCTAAACAAACAAACAAACAAAAAAACAAAGATTATACCATCTGTGGGAGTTATAGCAATAAGCATTCTACCTAGTTAATCTATTATCCACACAACAAACAAAATAAGGTTAAGCACAGGAGTTAGCTAATTGATGTTACTAGCCTTACTCAAATAGGAAAGTTTCAGCATAAACTGTTAATTTAAAGACCCATAAGTACCAAGTAGCAAAACAGTATTACAACATAAGCATAATATCGTACTTTTAAATATTTAGTATTTCATAGTCTATCACTTGTATCACTTCACTCCACTTGTCTTCCTGTAGTTTATCGATCTGCTCGAGCAGGCACCAGTAACATCTTCCTACGTCCTGTCGCCACAAACTAGTGTAGCCCACAGGCATCTGCTAGTTCCAGGCACAGGAAGAGCCTCAAACCATTCCTTCAGGTAAATTTGATAGTCTATAATAAAACTATCTGCATTTAGGGGCTACACCTAGTAATGCTTACGGATCACTCCTAGCGGTACTTGCGACTAAACCAGGATTGGCTGCATGCAAAGCAAACATTTTAAGCTCTGTATTATCTCTGACCTCCTATAATGAATGTTTTAAAGACATAAATTAACACTTAGCATCACAAGATACCAACGGATCAACAGGTCCTATCCCATTAGAAGTATGGGATGGGACCCACTAGAGGACATACTTCTGGTAACTCTAATCTCAAGTCTCTAGATGTCCAAACTTTAAGCAACAGAGCCAAAATTACTTGATGTATTACAGTACAAAAAATGGTAAGATGAGTTTAATTTACCTGTAACAAACCATTCTAAACAGTAAAAGAAATCTCCCAGAATTATTAGGTAGTGATTAAATTCATACCATCTATTTCTTTGATAGTCTAGTCAATGGAATTGAAATTTGAAACTGCCGAATAACAACCATGCCATTTCTTAACATATTTCACTATGCCATTTTTAACAGATTTTCAAAGAAAATATTAAATCACTTTAATGAAAAATACCAGTTATTTGTATTTTAATTCACTAATATTGTAACAAATTATGTACATCCATAAATACTAAACAGTGATGATTAGTCAACAGAAAAAAAAACCCTAAATACTAGGGAACAGTGACATAGTACAGTGGGTAGGGCCTTTGCCTTGCATGTGGCCAACTGGGTTCGATCCCTGGCACTCCATCTGTTCCCCAGCGCACAGCAAGAGTGATTCCGAGTGCAGAGCCAGGAGTAAGCCCTGAGCATTGTTGGGATGTCCAAAAAAAAAAAAGAAAGAAAAATAACAATAGTATTCTTAACAAATCATACTTTGGTCTTGAACAGAAAAGAACTATACTTACATTTCTATTCAAATACCTTTGGAAGAAATTTTGAACTAAAAACAAACCAGAGTATATCAAACATCAATCACTTTTACCTCAAGAATGTAGTTCCATCCCTTTTCATTAAAGACATCATCTTGAAAATGTTCTTTGTACACCTCTTTGGCTTCCTGGATCTTCTCTTTGGTCACTACTTTACCTACAAGGATAAACAGCTCTGCTTACATTTCTATAGGCATAAATTGTCATCATAGGATTAGAATCTCTAGTTATTTCACTATTCTACACAACAGGGAAGAAATTGCCATCCTACAGAGATCAAGTAATTCATCCAAAGTCCACAGTGGACCAAGAGAGGAAGTTAGACTTCCAGTTACTCACTTCCAATCATTTATCATTCCTGAGTGACAAATTTTTTAAAAAAATGTATTCGAGGCACTGTGATTTACAATACCATTAATGACAGGGCTTCAAGGACAGGCTGTTTTAGCAACACACCATCCACTAAAGTGTCCACTGCCCTCCACCACTGTCTCAGTGCCCCTCCAACTCAACTTTCTGCCCACTGCTGTAAACTCAATTCTGAAGATGAATTCTGCTGCCTTTGGTCATTTGTTATTCCCTTACTGTATAAATTCTTATATGCAACCACATGGTTCCCAAACCGGACATAGCCTGAAGCAAAGCTGCTATGGCACAAAAAAAACACACAAACAAAAAAAACCCAAAAATTTTAAAAGTTGAAAAACAAAAGCAAATGTGCAGTTGAAAAATTAATATATATACAGTACTGATGAACATCTAAGATACTTTTCTATATTTGTTAATTTATATACACTTCAAATTTGGGACTAATATTCACTTTACTCAAAAATGTTACCACTGTTAAAGATCTTTGTAAACTATCATTTATTTTTATTTGCATTTAAAATGTAGAGACCGGATAGCTCTCAAGGGCATGCTTTGTATGAGGGAGGACCAGGTTCAGTTCCTGGCATCACTTGATCCTCTGAGTACTGCCAGGTGTGGTCTTCCAAATACATAAAAAATTAAAATAAAATATAGTGATTGCCTGTTGTCAGTCTGTATTTATTTATTTATTTATTTATTTTTTTTGCTTTTTGGGTCACACCAGCATGCTCAGGGGTTTCTCCTGGCTCTGCACTCAGGAATTACTCCTGGCGGTGCTCAGGGGACCATGTGGGATGCCGGGGATCGAACCCGGCCGGCATGAGCCGGCCCCGTGCAAGGCAAACGCCCTACCCGCTGGGCTATCTCTCCGCCCGACAGTCTGTATTTATGTCAGTCTGTATTTATTTTAACTCCTTTGCTTCTCAAAATCATAAGTAGGTAATCTACTTTTATCCTCAATTTGCTGATTATTGAAAGTACATTTGAAGAACTAAAATGAGTAATTGGGGAAAGACTAACTGGGTTATCTAGCACTGAATCAGACATTGGTGGTGGGAGCTGGGCACTGGTGGATGAACATTTTTTAATTGTCAAAAAATAAAAAAAAGTATACAAAAGAATTAAAAAAAGCCTCTAAGTTTTGCTGCAAAGTAGTACTTGTAATATCTAAGTAGGCTTCCAAAACTATAAAATTATTATTTCATTTCTCAGTCAACTCAATTCATATTAACTGTAGTGGTTTTGTTGTTGTTGTTTTTTAAATTCTGTACTGGGGTCAAAAAGATAGTACAGTGCGCAAGGCGCTTGCTTTATACAAAGCGGGCCTGGGTTCAATCCCCCAGTACCACATACAGTTGGTTCCCTGAGCACTCATAGGAGTGATCCCTGAACATCACTAAGTATGACACCAAAAACAACTACAAAAAACCCAGAGTTGAAAATTTCCTAGATGCATAAAATATTTGGGAATTGTTTCTCCCTTATCAACCTCATAGACTTTCATATAACGAATCACAAAAAATTACTTTGGGGATTTTTCTGCTTTAAAATAAATCTGAGGCTTAAGTTTACAGTTACTAGTAGTGTTCAATCAAGTCTTTAATATAAAACTGGCATGAAAGTAATGTAATTATAATTGCAACCATAATTTAAAATTACTTCTGACATCAATAAATCCTTTATTTCATAAGCAAACTAGATTAGCTCCAGAAAATGAACTTTTCTACAATTATCCACAAACTTAGTTTAGAACTTAAACACTGATACCAAATTGTAAAATTAAATATATGAACATATTTTTAAAATTCACCAGATTATCAAATTTCAAGGAAGTGTAAAAAATATTTGACTATCAAGTCAGACTACTCCAAAAGTTGCTTCAATGAAAAGAATATAAAAGCAAAGTTTTAACTGTACCACGAAAAATAGTACCTTTTAAGTACTTATTAAGAATATACTGCAGTCCATAAAATACTGTTTCCTCATATTTCACCTTCCTTATTTTTGAATTTTCTGTCTTCTTTTCACGGCATTCAAAGTAAGAGTAAACTTTGCTTGTGTTCGGTGGATACTGTTTATAGTGAGTAACCTATGTGAAAGATAAAACACTTGAGTTAGAAAGTGTAAGAGATTATAAATCACAAAAGAAAGGACTTGAAATGATTTAAAAATCAGAGAAATTTTGTTTTTCACTTGTGACTAATGAACTTTTTCTTGGCTTTAAGAAATATACTAATGGGGTGGGCCTGCCGCCCCAGCAGAGCCTCACAACAAGCCAGACGACCCCCGACTCCATGGGGGCCGCCATCTTCCACATCTGGACTTCCCTCTCGTCACAACTCCACCCAGCAGACCAGACTATCACAGCCGGCTCGCGGCTAGCGGCCATGTGGTTCATCAATAAATGCTTTATTCAGAGGTGACTAACAAGAGTATGCCACCCGCACGGCAAGCTGCTTGTGTCATATTTGATATGCCAAATACCAGTAACTTTTATATTAGGTCATTCCCATGACCTAATATAATGGTTTGAGGCTCTTTATGTTCCTGGAGCAAGCAGATGCCTTTGGGTTCTACTGGCATGAGACAGGACATATGGAGATATTACTGGTGCCCGCTCAAGCAAATAGATGAATGGGAAGATAGTGATAGTGACTAATGGGGTGTAGGGCACTTGACTGGCATGCAGGTGACCCCACAACTCCTAGCAGGGCTCGGGAGACCATGCACTTGGGTTGGTCAATGGCACATGCAAGGCAAGCACCCTACTAGCTGTACTATTGCTCTAGCCCCTTATTAAAACATTCTAAATTCAAAACCAAGGGAAAGTACTTAATTTTATAAGCAGATTGAAGGTAAAGAAGTACAAGGTCTCTAAGCTGAACATGTGAAATGAAAGTATAAAGAACCTCATTTGGTCTTGGGGAACAGTTTTAATTCAGGGCAAGAGAGAAGAAGCTGCTTAGGAGGCATACATATGATATATAAGAGTAAAGTGAGAGCAGAAGTTGGTCTAATCACTAAATATGGTAAGTCTGCTCAATCAGTCAATGACATCCAATGACTACTCTGCTACGAGGTGCTGAGAATCATCCCCTTTGTTCTTCAGTTACAGCATAAAAACCTGGATGAAAGAAACAGTAGCTAGAATACTGCTTTCTAGTATTTATTTTTCTGAGTTGGAAAATAAATACCAATACAAAGAAACAGTAAATCCTTATGATTTTATGAATATGAAAGCATCATAGATTTACCATGGTTTTGCTTAAAAGCCACTGTTGAAAAATTTGTGCTTTTGTTTAAGGAAAGGTAAGTGTTCATTGTAATATGACTATATTCTATATATAGTAAAAACTCATGAGTTTAAAATAGGTTTTCTCTCAATGAAATCAACTTGCGATACTATAAAAAATAGCACTCTTTGCTGTTCAAAACAACGTTGGAGGTGAATCATATTAACGTATGATAGTCTACGTCAGAGTTGGAACTTTGTATTTTGCTACTGAAAAGGGATACCCATACATGAAAAAGTATAAAGAAGCCTTATTAAATCCTAGAAGTATTAGGTTTTTTTAGATTTGCTTTTTTAACTGCAGTTCCTTGGTAACACAGGAACTGATATCACTTAAGATTTAAGAGCAGATAAACACAGCCTTGGCATGTGCAAGGCCCCAGATTCAATCCCCAGCACCTCATTGTTCCCTGTGTACTGCTGGTATAGCCCTGGTGGCCCCTGAACACCCCAAGGTCTGGCCCCTGCAAACCCCTCACTGCAGTGCCTGAGTAATGCTGCCATTAGGCCCAACACCACTGGACCAGGATCTAAAGGGTGACTCACAGGGTCCTCAGCATGCCAGGAAGGACCCCACCAAAACAGATTTGAGCAGCTAAATAAAACAGTTTTGGAGTAAATTCAAACCCATTAGTCAATTTATTATTTTAACTACTTTCTCACTAGAAAATTATCATTACCTAAAAACACATCCAACATGTAAAAATGAATGAAAAACAAAAAAGTCCAGTTTTTTGTAAATCAACTCCATCTCCTTCAGACGAAAGAATAGTAAGATAAAAAAGTTACTCTTTTTGATAATGAAATCTGAATGTTTCGATGTCCTTATACAAATTTTTGAAACTCAGATGCATAGTTGTAACTCAGCAGTTATTCTGACATCAGTTTAGAACTTTAAAGGCACACTTTTACAAATTTATTTATTTATTTGCTTTTGGGGGTAATACCCAACAGTGCTCAGGGTTACTCCTGGCTCTGCACTCAGGAATTACTCCTGGTGGTGCTCGGGTGACCATATGGGATGCCGGGGATCGAACCCAGGTTGGCTCCATACCCAATGAGCTATCACTCTGGCCCCTACAAATTCATTTTCTCTATCCACAGAAAAAGGAGATAGCTCAGTGTTCTGAACTGCATGCCTTACATGTGGGAACACAACAACAAGACCTGTCTACATAAAAATACTAAAAATAACTTGTGTTGTGAGCAAAGGTATAAAGAAAAGGGAACTGTCAGACAGTGTAAATTGGTATATCCTCTACAGAAAACACAGGATGGAGATTCCACAAAAAATTTAACATAGGTACAGTAGGTAAGTTACTGCCTTGCACACGGCTAACCCAGGTTAGATCCCTGACAGCCCAAATGGTTTCCTGAGTCTGCCAGGAGTAATTCCTGAATGCAGAGTCAGGAGTAACCCCTAGCACTACTGGGTGTGGTCCCATGCCCCTCCCAAATATGAATAAAAATACATTTAAAAATATAAGAGATATCCTATAACCCGACAATTCTACTCCCACTCATCTAAAGAATATGAAAACATCATTTAAAAAAGATATAGCACAATGATGTTCACAGAAGCATTATTCAAAATAGCCAACATATCTAAATTCCCATCCACAGATGACTGGATAAAGATGCTGTGGTATGTATACTCAGTGGACTACAACTCAGCTATAAATAAAAGATGCAATGGCACTGTCTGTCAAAACTTGGATGCAAACTGAGGTCGTTAAGCTAAGAAAAAAATGAACCAAAGTAAAAAATTCCCAGATGGTTTATCTCATTTGTGAAAAATAAAAAACGCAAATTTACAAAACAACCAAAAAAACTTGTCTTTAGGAAAAATATAGCAGTTACTTAAGGGGAAGAAAAACTGGGAGAAAAGTAAGGAGAGAGATCAAACTGCTAGTGAGAAGACAAGAGAAGTCTGGTGTCAGGTTTATTAAGCCATAAATACACATATACGACAGTATGAAACATATATACACCTATGATAGTATGAAACGTACTCCCAAAATTTATATAGTATTGCAAATTAATAAATCAAAATTGTTTTTATCAAAAAATGAGAGTGATAGGAATGCTTCTCTGGAATGCTAATACAAGAGCAAAACCTAAATGACAAGTACATAAAAAATACTTTGACTTGAACAAAAGACTGTTTAAAGACTAGCTGGAGTGGGTGAGGATAGGTAAGTAAGTATACTAAGGTCAGGTAAAGAGACAGTAACGTGATCACATAAAGCTTTTATTTAGGCAATGCTCGGGGTTACTCCTGGTTCTGCACTCAGGAATTACTCCTGGTGGTGCTCAGGGACCATATAGGTTGGCTGTGTACAAGGCAAATACTCTACCCTTTGTACTATCACTCCAGTCCCTAAGATCATAGAAAGCTTATAGACTACAATAAGGAACTTGGATTTTACGTTTAAGGCAGCAGGAAGACAATACTGAGTATGTCCTAAGCTTGAGTGAATATGCTCTAACTCACACAAAAGTAGTGAGCAGGGTGGAGTGGGAGCATCAGGTCAGAGGTAACTGTCGAAGTCTAGTTAGGGAAAAGAACTCAGTATTTCTGAAGTGAAGGTAAATGAGAATTAGACTGCTAGATGAAACTGGAGGAAAAGTGAGGGAATGAAATAAAACGCAACAATGTCGCCTAGATTTTTGTAATGAACAACTGTGCCATTTACTGAGCTGGAGAAGACTGTGAAAGGAATGTGTAGGGATAGCGTAAGTTCAGTTTAATACTAACAATAACCTTCATAGTATTTAAAATTAAACTACAAAACAGAAGCTCTAAAATGAATTGTGTTACATTTTCATTTTCTTTAGCATTGTCTTGATTTCTATTTTCATGGAAAATAAGTTTACAGTAAATGTAAAGCACTTCACAAGATGAAGAGAAAGACAACGGATTTCATTGAACATCCTTGGTAAGTCTTAACTCTGAAGATGTTTCCCGGGTACGAAGAGACAGTTCAACAAACTGAGCCCATACTTTGTATGAAAGAGGCTTGGGTTTGATCCTGGGTCCTTCAAATAATGTCATTTATGACCCCAGAGCACAGAGCTAAGAGTAGGCCCCAGCACCACTGGGTATAGTTCCTAAACAACAAAATTACTAAAATGGCAATTTTTCTTAGTTGAGAGAACAATGCCTGTCATAAGGATATGTGGTAAAGAACACAGGTACATATGGGAGAAAAAAGCTCTCTTAATAGAACTTAATTTCACATATATGAGAGACACATACACAGAGCAGAGCTACTACTTGCTCTCCCTGTGCCCAGCTGATCACGAGGCATCTGGGAGGGATGGCAGGTTCTAGCCCTGGCCCACCACCCTAGCAGAGACTCACAAGAAGCCAGAGGAACCCCCCCACACCATGAGGGCCGCCATTTTCCACATCCAGACTCCCCTCTAGTCAGAACTCCCCCAGCAGAAGAGCTGATCACAGCCTGGCTCTGCGGCTGCACAAGTCATCAATAAATGCTCGAGTTTTGAGGTGACTACAAGATTATCCCACCCGCACGGTAGAGCCTGGCAAGCTACCTGTGTCATATTTGACATGCCAAATACCAGTAACAATTATAGACCTCATTCCCATGACTTGATGGAATGGTTTGAGGCTCTTTATGTTCCTGGAGTGGGCAGAAGTCCTTGGGCTATCTCGCATGTGACAGGTCACATTGAGATTTTACTGGTGCAAGCTCGAGTAATAGATGATCTATGGGAAGTCAAGTGATCAAGTGATCAATTTCACATATAAACAATGAACTCTCTTTGCAAAAACCATATTAAAAAACTATAACCCTAGGGCCAGAGTGATAGTATAGCAGGCAGTATGTTTGCCTTGCACACTTCTAACCCAGGTTCGACCTCAGGCACCCCATATGGTTCTCTGGGCATCATCAGACAAAATCCCTGAGAACAGAGCCAGGAGTAAGTCTGAGCACTGCTGGATATGACTCCAAAATAAACACAACAAAAAGCTATAATCCCCAAGTAAAATATCTTTTGTAACAATTATGACTGTTAAGAGGGACAAGGCAAGAAGCTAAGCATTAAAGGAACAGCTTTTGCATGTGTGAGGTTGTAAGATGAATCTCCAACACCACTAGAAAGTAAGAGAGTGTTAAGTTTTTACAACTGTTCAACTCTTTCTGTAAGAAAAGCAGACTTCTCTACAGAGCTTATTTAAGATCTCCCTCAGGCTGATATGCTGTCCAAAAAGAAAAGATTTCTTCTCACAATAGGTCCATATATGCAAAGACAACTACTACTAACCTACTTTTCCACTTATACTTTTATATTTAACTGCAAAGAAATAATCACAAATCAACATGCTAACAATACCTTGTGTACCCTAAAGCAAAGGGAGTAACGTGGTCACAGAGTGAGCTGACTTTCCTATGTAATATTATGACCTCTTCAAGGCTAGAAATAGCAAAAACCACAGCATTCCTGCTTCTTTTCTGTCTTATTAAAGACAATATTCACTTCTGTCTCTAGAAGAACCTTTATAAAGTCTTAAATTATATTATCTTGGGCAGGCAAGAAATTATTAAATCAGCTACACACTCTTCAACTAATACATCCCTGACAATCCGAGCCTTCTTTTTGGGAGGGGTCATACCTTCTAGAAAGATTTACTCAACCTATACAGACTACTTTTGGTATTTTGACCTGAAGGGATTTTTTGAGGGGGAAGAACAAAGAATTAGGCCACAATCTTCAAAGTAAGGTTTCATATCAGAAAGGGATCATAAAATACCTAGACAGGAATAAACGTTTTCATTAACACGATGCAAATTCTACTAGTGGAGTTGAATATGCCTTACCAGGAGATGAAGGGGGAAAAAAGGTTTTGTTTGGGGTTATATGCTCAAGGCTAACTCCTGACTCTGAGCTCAGGGATCACTCCTGGTGGTGCTCAGGGGGAGACCGTATGGGACTCTGATGATTGACCAAATGCAAGAGCTCTCCCTGCAATAATACAAGAGCGCTTTAAAGTAACAGACTCTTTTAATGAGCAGTATCCTCCTGAAACAATGTCCAAACTACTTTAGATCAGTTGGAGAGACAGATAATACAGGGGGTTAGGACCCTTACATGTAGCTCACCAGGGTTGTATCACTAGCACCACATATGGTGTCCCTGCAGAGCCAGGAGTAAGCCCTGAGCACACGTGTTGCTCCCCCACAAAAACCAATTTTACATTCCTTATGTATAATAGCGTGGGGAGCTAAAACCTAAGAGAGCAAGCGCTGTTTTGTTTCTTAAAAATCTGTACCCATCAACTACCGTTTATACCTCTCATTTGTAATTCAATTACAAGTTGATACATAAAAATATTTGACCATTAATGGCTTAAAGAAAAAAGTCCACAAAACTGAATGACATCTTCTAAAATCACTGTTAAAGATACCTGAAACCCTGAAATTAACGAACAGAAGAGAATGTTTGTTTTAGGGGTCAGATACACAACACTTGATCACACTATGATCTTGCATTCCAACTTTGAAATTCAACTAAAAAAAGACCACTGGGTAACAACACTTGGTTCTGCTTTAAATAATAACCCATCTAGATTTTAAGGAGAAAAATTAAGCTAACTGATAAGAAGTGGACAAGAAAGTACCTAGGTACAATGGGATTCTGCAAAATACTTTCTTGGAATAGTGAAGGAAAGAAACACAACACAAGTGATGTAGCTCAGTGGTGGTGGGCTTCTCTAGCACGTGCCCACCTGGGTCTGGCAAAAAAACCCCTGTCACAACAAAACACAAAATGTGAGCACATTAAACCTTTACCACTGTATTCCACGTGCCCAGTTTGCGCAAGTGAAGCACTAAAACATATTTTGCGCTAAGTGGAGCTTCTGGTGCGTTGTTGCTAACAAAGTTTGGCTAACTGTAGTGCAGTTTTCTTGCTACTGGAAACCAAGGGTACAGAAACATTTGCCACAGTTCCCTCTAATTCTTTGCTTTACTGAGGCGTCTCCGAGCAAATGAATGGGGAGCAACAGATTCGAGGGTCTAAGCTGTCTATCAAGCCAAGCTCGTGTCCTCTCTCTATCTCTCCCGGTTCTGCAGCATGACAATAGTTATCCAACTCGCCGTTTCACTTTCCGTTTCCCGAAATCTTACAGTGACCCGAAGGGACTAAGGGGGCAACATCATCGGCCTTTGCAACCAGGGATAAAGGGCACGAGCGACCCGCAGGGGGCAAAGGAGTTTGGACAGAGCGCGGGCGAGCGGCGGCGCAGCCAGCCCCGATCGTGGGGGGGGGGGGGGGCGCCTGTTAGGTGTCGTCCGCGCCGAGGGGCACAGGAACGTGGCGGGCGGTTTCCCAGCACCCCTAAAGGGCCCTCACCCGCCCCCGGTCTCGGGATGAGGGAGAGGGAGCAGGCGCGCCTAGTCGGTACATGAAGCGCGCGGAGGAGCCCCAGGAGCCATTACCTAACTGACCCACTCCCCAGGAGAACCCTCCGGGCGAGCTCCGGGCCGGCCCAGGGCAAAAGAGGCCGCGCGCTGCTGAGGACAGTCGTGAGCTCGGTCGGAGTCGCGTCAGCCCAGGACCTGCAGCGCCCGCCCAGGCTCCGAAGCGGAGGGTCCAGCGGCGGGCGGGGAGGGGCGGCTCGGCTCGGCCCGCCACCGTCCCTCACGCCTCGCGCAGCCCCTGCAGGCCCCGCCTCCTGCCGGCCGGCCCTCCATCCCGGCTCCACTGCGGAGCCGGCTCCACCTGCCCCATCCCTCCGCCGCCCGCCGGCCGGCCGCGACCCCCTGGCCCCCTGCGAGTCCTGCAGCTGCGCTCCCGTCCTCCAACGCGCCCTCCCCCAACGTCACCTGCCCCCGCCCGAGCCGAGGCCCCCCACCCCCCCCCGCCTCTCTCTCTTTCTACCTTGTACGAGTCGGTGGCCAGGAGGATGTTGAACTCGGCTTCTGCCGCAGCGTTCATCTCGGACCCGTGTGTGTGGGGGCCGCGCGCCGCGGGCTCCCCGGCGCGGCGCTGAGGGAGGAGAAAAATGGGCTTCAGCGCGCTCCGTTGCTTAAGTCACCGCTCGGCCGGAGGCGGGGGAAACGGAGCGGGAAGGAGGGGCCAGGGGAGGGCGGGACACGGAGCCGTGACGCGACGAGGGGTAGCAAAGGTGGCGGGGGGTGGAGGGGTGGTGGCAGCGGCGGCTCACGCGGCCGGATGGTGGAGACTCTGGCGGCCTCCTCACCTCAGCGCCGCGTCCCCGCCCCCGCCCCATCACCCCGGCCGGGACGCGGGGGCGGGGCGCGGCCGCGCGTGCGCAGCGCGCAGGGGGGCGGGGCAGGGCGGACGTGAGGCACGCGCGGTCTTTTGGAGACGCCCACCCTGGGGAGCCGGAGGCTGCGGGGCCGCCCCCCAGCTCGTGACCCGGCCGCTAGCCTGGGTTTCTTTTTTCCCGCCCCTCCTGGAGCGGCGCGGGCCAGGGCCGGGGGCGTTCCCAGCCTCGCCCCTCCTGCCTGTCGCCGGTTCGCCCGCCCCGCTGGCACCTTCCTGTCCTACCCAGTCCGGGCCCGTTCTCTGCGCTCCCTGAAGTCACGCCACCCCTGCTGGGGGCTGGAGGAGCCTCCCTTCTGCCGTTCCCCCTCGCGCACTTAACTCACCTTTGTGTCTGGCCTTAGAATAAAGGTCGAGCCTTTTGGCTCTAGTCGCTCCGGATCCTCCTTAACCTCCTCCTTTACAATCCGAAGAGTAGCGTTGAGGAATGGGATGCGAGGGGCCCTTTTTACGGGGCTCGTACCCGCAACTCTCTGGCTGAGCTCTTTGATCTTTGGGGAGATGTTTTGACTTTCCCAGGGTAAACTGCGCCCCAAGAGGGAGGTGTTGAATTCAGTACGCGGATAACGCGCGTGCAAGACCTAATTGAGTCTAATTGGGCCGGGAAATAGCCTAGTCTTTTTGATAAGGTGGGAAATCGACTTTGATACATGATTACTATCGCTGAACCTTAGGAAATGGGTTTGGCGAACGCTGTGTGATGACTTCATCTAAGTGCTTACCATCCACTTGCTTGCAATTTTTTTTTGCAAAACTACGGATTCCCTTTTTGCACATGTTCGTTCTCTAGCGTCCTTTCAAATTCGAAGGCTTAATTTCATGAAACGACAACAAAAATTGTCTTTCAAGTGAGTGGGGAGGTTGGACTAAATTGAGAGATTCATCCCCAGAAAACTCAGGCTTCAATTAAAAGCAACTTCGGTCCATACTGTCATGGAGTCAGTACAGTTTCTTGACAATCGATTCCGTCTTAAGCTAGAATCAATGCAGGCAGAGATTACAGAAAAGGGGAGTTACTCTTCTGGACTTCCCTAGCCAACAAATAACAATGCGTTTAGGGATTATTTGCAGCCAAGAGCTTTAAAACAAAAGGTTTTCTTTTTGGTCGGCCTATCATCCCTCGGTTTATTTAGGGAAGATTACTTTCCAAAAACAAATTTTAATAACTGGAGAGGGAAACTAGTGCAAGTATAAAATAATGATTCCATTACTGCATTACTATTGTCAACTGTAATACCTCAATTACACAACTTTTTAAAAAGATAAAGGGAAAGCGGGAAAATTACAATAAGCTTATTTTGGTAATTCTGGGGAGAGTCTAATATTGTTTCATTTGTTTGAGCCCTACAATTCAAAGAAGGAAAATGATTTATCGTTTACCTTGGCCCTTAGTTTTCTGCAATTTCAATAAGTTCTAAAATTATAGAAAATTTAAAAGATCTGTAATCTAAGTAGATTATGAGCGAGTTCTTTTTTGCATTGTTTCCTGACATCCTTGTATTTATAACTGACCATTGTTCCATGTTACTCTATACAGGGAGAAAAGTCCGATTCTATTACAAAGTAGGCTTTGTTTATGACAACATTGTTTGCTTTTGTTTTCATAAGCAAAATCAAAAATTTGATCTTGCAATCTTTGTGTTCAGTTTGCAGTTTTAAGAGGAAAAGTGTAACGTCAGTGCAAGTAAAGTATGTTAACATTTGTATTAGCACTGTTTTGTTAATTTATGGCAGAAACATCCTTAATGCTGGCAAGTAGATTAGCAATTTAAACCTATGGAAGTCCATGTTACTTTGGAACCTATGGAAGGCATGTTACTTTTAGAAAATGATCCTTTGCCTAAGGTCGACATTCTCTATAACTATATAACTATATGCATGACGAGTCCTGACGAACTCATTTGCTTGATCTGATCTGTTAATGGGGCTTTGGGACTATGAAAATATGAATCTTTTTGCTGAATTTGTACTTAAAGTTTATATTTCATTGCAAAATGGCTTTCCTTTAAAGACAATTTGCATGTAGACTTAGATTTATTGAATTGCAGGTACATGATCCAAGAAACTTTCTCATGGGTCCAGCACATGACATATAATAACTAATACAAAGATCAAAGGGGCCCCTTCACTTAATTCAAAGTCTTGCATTAAGCTACCATTAACCTGGTAGTTTCGGCTCCTTAGCAATGTTTCTCCGAGTTCCCTGAAAGGCCTGCAGCTCATCCTTTGCATCAGGCAATGTTCAGGTCACTGTGCTCCCTCCTAGGACTGCACACCATTGCTGTCAGCCGCTGGTACACTTTCATATTTCCAAGTTGCCTCATATATTCCAGACAGATTTGATTTCACTGAGAAGTAGGTGTGGGACTCACTGACATGCAACTCTTAACTGCGGTTGTAGCTTTCACCCTTCCTAGCTTTCTCTCAACTAGTGAGTCAGCAACAATTTTCACATAAAAGGGTAGCCTTTAGTTGAAAGGAGTTTTTCTTTCCTATTCAGACTTCTGTGGGTCTTTGGGGATCTCTCAGTTCTAATTATCTAAGGACACAGCTTCATGTACCAAAAGACTTGGATCTTCATGGATGTCATGCTCAGAGCTGGGCACCCTCCAAGCACTTGTCGGTGGCTTGGTATCCTTGCTCCTCTCCAGTCTCACAGTAGAGGACTGTTGAGTCTGAGACTAACAGGGGCACAGAAGAGACTGAGTAACTGTAATGTACATCCAGGAAGAATCAATGCAAGCACATAGATTATTTACAGAGATCCCAATGCTAAATGTTCTTGCATACTTTTTATGATGTCCTTGAGGTCTGACTGTGCTGTATTCCGACTAATCAACAATTTGCTTGGGCTTAGCTGGGCTGATCTCCAAATACTAAAACTTGAATCTCATATTTTATAGGAACTCTATTTTTTTTTTAATGGTTTGGAAGAATTTATTAGTGAATCCATCTGGGCCGGGAATTTTGTTTTTTTTTTAATTTTTTATATTAAATTTATTTAAACACCATGATTTTCAAAGTTGTTTACAGTACAATATCATTCGATATTCCAACACCAGTCTCACCACCAGTGTGCCTTTACCATCACCAAAACCCCTTGTTTCCCACCCATACCCATCCTCATATCTGCTCCACTAGCAGGCACTAATTATATTGCTTATTAGAAAATATATCTTGGAATGTTATCAAGTTTTTTTAAATGATCTTAGTGACAAGCCTCCCTCTCACCCCCTCCAGCCCTGCTTATTTCAAAAATTATAGCTGCTGCTCTGTTGTTTGGAAGAAGTTTGCTTGGGTAGGAGGAAGATGTGGGTGTGTTTAAACTAAAAGAGTAATTTTAAATGTAAGATTCTTTTTTTTTTTTTTTACAATTACAAAGTTCATATTTGGGTTTTGGTCATACAGTGTTCCAGCACCGGTCCCTCCACCAGTGCCCATCTCCCACCACCAACGTCCCCGGTTCCCTCCCCCTCCCCCAGCCCTCCTCCATGGCAGATTCTTTATTTCTTTCCCTTTCTCTCTCTTTCTCTTTTCCTTCCCTTCCAGACTATGGATTACAGAACATACATTAAAGGGTTGTCATTTGTATCTTTTTGCCTGTATTTAATGCTTAGTTCTAGGTTCGTATTAGTTCCCTCCACAATTGTTAGCACATTGTTCCATTTTCTGTCTTACCTAGCCTCTGACTCCCACACGTTTGTGATAATTTACACCTTTGACAAGACCTCCTGATACATGTTTCACTTGAACTTGGATATTGGTATCATAATATGTACATATATATTTATGTCATGCAAATAAATTCAGTCATTCTGTATCTGTCTCTTTCCTTCTGGCTAATTTCACTCAACATAATCTTCTCCATGTCCATCCATTTATAGGCAAATTTTATAAGTTCATTTTTCCTAACAGCTGCATAGTATTCCATTGTGTAGATGTACCAAAGCTTCTTTATCCAGTCATCGATTTTCGGGCACTCTGGTTGTTTCCAGATTCTGGCTATTGTGAATAATGCTGCTGTGAACATAAAAGTAGGGATGATGTTTTTGCTGCATATTTTTTGGCTTCCCAGAGTATATTCCCAGGAGTGGTATGGCTGGGTCAAATGGGAGTTCAATTTCTAGTCTTTGGAGGAATGTCCACATTGTTTTCCAGAAAGGCTGTACCAGCCGGCATTCCCTGCAACGAGTGTCCCCTTTCCCCACAT
>JAJIBD010023065.1:20000-145425 GCA_021461705.1 Cryptotis parvus | reverse complement strand
TAGTTTTTTGTTTTTTTTAAGTATTTATTATACCACCGTGAGATATACAAATAAAAAGATATACAATTAAAAAGTTCATATTTGGGTTTTGGTCATACAGGTGTTTCAGCACCCGTCCTCCACCAGTGCCCATCTCCCACCACCAACATCCCGGTTCCCTCCCCCTTCCCCAGCCCTGCTCCATGGCGGGTTCTTTATTTCTTTCCCTTTCTCTCTCTTTCTCTTTTCCTTCCCTTCCAGACTATGGATTACAGAACATACGTTAAAAGGTTGTCATGTGTATCCTTTTGCCTCTATTGAATGCTCAGTTCTAGGTTGGCATTAGTATTCCTCGACAATTATTAGCACCCTGTTCCATTTTCTGTCTTACCTAAGCTCTGACTCCACACGTTTGTGATAATTTCCACTTTTGACAAGACCTCCTGATATATGTTTCACTTGACCTTGGATATTGGTATCATAATATGTACATATATATTTATGCCATGCAAATAAATACGGTCATTCTGTATCTGTCTCTCTCCTTCTAGCTAATTTCACTCAACATAATCTTCTCGATGTCCATCCATTTTATAGGCAAATTTTATAACTTCATTTTTCCTAACAGCTGCATAGTATTCCATTGTGTAGATGTACCAAAGTCTTCTTTTATCCAGTCATCGATTTTTGAGCACTCTGGTTTGCTTCCAGATTCTGGCTATTGTGAATAATGCTGCTATGAACATAAAAGTAGGGTTGGTGTTTCCGCTCCGTATTTTGGTTTCCCAGAGTAGATTCCCAGGAGTTGGTATGGCTGGGTCAAATGGGAGTTCAGGAGTTCTGTGGAGTCTTTGGGGAAAGTCCGCATATTGTTTTTCCAGAAGGCTTGTACCAACCCGACATTCCCACCAACAATGGATGAGTGTCCCCTTTCCCCACATCCCTTTAGCACTTGTTGTTTGAAGAATGGTTGGGCTCCTCCCTGTCCCTGTAACAAGTAGATGCCCTTAGGTTGCTGCTTACGACAGGATTAAGGCATGGAATGTTATGTGGTGCCCCTCGAGCTCGTCTTTCTGTGAATAATGGGAAGACAGTGATACAGTGATACCATTTTGTAGGTTGCTTTCATATGATCTGGGCCATACTCTTGAAGTTCTTTAGCACTTTTGTCAAGGCAGCAAAAGGATATGTTGAGAACAATCCAAAATTCAGTTTACTGTGGTTTATACCTTCTGGTTTTCAAAAGCACAAAGGTATAGGAACTCTAAATCTTAGTTAGCAGTTCTGAATGGGGGGGAGGTAGGGATAAAGACATCTAACAGAAGAGACGGCCACCTCCTAAAAATGGCTGATGTTCACTGAGAAGTTTTAGTGCTGTCACTATTCTTTCTAAGACAAAGACATCTGGTAGTTTCATTTGACAAATGAGGAAATGGGCCCATAGGTGCATAATGAGGCCCATTAGCGCGGACTTGCTCAACAGGAGCACCCGCTTCATCCCCATCCAGAGGGACGGGACACTTTTCTATAAATTTGCGGCCTCCTGGACGGTATTGGCTTTTTATGAGTACCATTATTTATTTCGTATTCTTCTTTTCGTGCCCCTTCAAGATTCTATCCCACTATGACTTGTGGTATTCCTACTAATTAAAAGTCCCGTCTTTTTGTAGCTTTGTTTTTTATCAGTACCTTATATTGGAGCCTCATTCCCACTTACCACAGCATGTTTATTTATATATTACTTTATTATTCTCTACGCTAAGATTATAAGTTTGCGCACTCTGACTAAGTCATCAATAATATCATTGGCTGCTTTGATGTGTCATAGCTATGGGTGGGGGCTAGGGGTTTTTACCGTAGTAGGTTGCTCTCTAATAGGTCTATGATTTCTATGCTTTTACACTGTAGCTTTAGTTCTTTTTCTTCTGTGAATTCCATATAGAAACATACCAAAGATGGATCATGCGATATCCTAATTGTAGAGCACTTTTGTTCCGCATCACGTGAGACCCTAGTTTGGGCTATTTTGTCCCCGAACAGACAGATACTTTATGCACATACTTTCATTTACTCACTTTGACCAGGAACTAGCTTAATAAATACTTTGCATGAGGGATGCCAAGTTCTGGAGTTTTCTTGCTGAAACATACCCCCAAACATAAAATTAGAGATTTGGCCCCAAACCAATAAACAAAAAGAATAAATGTGGATGCTTCAGGAAGCTTTATAGCTTTCCTATGAGGTCATTAATAGTGGAATTGCAACCTTTGGGGAAAATATATAATTTTTGGTGTTCTCTGAACACTCTACCGTAGAAGGAAGAAAGTGACTATGGTGATGTTTGTGTATTTCCCTTCTGGACTGAGCGCTATCTTGAAGATTCTTTTCTTTTACTCAGAAGGCTCTATCTAAAACTGACCCTGAATTTGTTACTGTGTGATGAAAAAATTGCCATCCATGTTTCAAGGTTTTTCTTTGAGACTGTTGCCCACCAACAAGTTTTCCTTGAGACCTAACTGGTACGATGGGGCATACCTAGAATGCGATGGCAGCTTTGGATGAAGAAGTGGGGATAAATGACACCTATCTAGGGCTGCCGGAAGTGGGGATCATAGGGTAACAAACAGAAATAGACTAGAGGGAGTAACAACAGGCTCAACCCTATCATTACTTAATGTTGCAAAGCCATCCCTAGGTTCCATGAAAAGCTGACTTCACATATTGAATTAGGTTTCTTTTTTGGTAGCATATTTGTTTGGCACTGGGGTAGGATTAGAATCTTGCCTTGCAAAGGAAGCTAGTTTGGTCATTTATCACTCATCACTCTGACCTGTTCCCCTTCGATGTGCCAGTTGCTTACAGAACCACATTAATCTCTCATCACTCAGATAAGGCTCCCTTTGTTTCTCCCAGTTCTTTATTTTATTAAATTTTTGTTATCTAGTCTGTTCAAGGTACTCTAAAAAGATGCCCAAGAAATACCGAACACTTCAGATCTTCAATGGACTTATATTCAAGTAGTTGTGAGCTATGGAAATCCAGGTGAAATAAAATTTACATAAATGTCTGCATGGAGACACATTTAAAGAATGTTTGGACTTAGCTGGTGGGAGTCTAGATAGAAGTCTTTTGTACTATCTTCATCCTAGTGCTTGACCGTCTGTAGATATACTACCACAGTTCATTGTTGAAAGTGGCTTACTTTTATAATCTCATTCAGATATCACATAAAAACAAACCTTTACCTTTCCTAGAGTATGTGCCCAACTCCTTAAGAGAACAAGGTTTAGTTTAATTTGCCATACCTAGAAGAAAAATGCCTTCATAACAATCAGTTATGTCCTCCACCTAACAATCTTTTTTATGCTAAAAAGGATTATTTGCCAATGATTGGTTTTCTTCTGCTGCTGCTCCTGCCGTTCAGGTGAGGGCACGCCTCTAACATACATCACTGGGGAATCTAATCTAGGATCGGGAGGCAGAGCTCGCTCTTTCCAGCTTCCCAGCAGTCTGCACACTCCCCACATGCCATATAAACACACAGACCCATCCCACAGGCCCTGAAGCTTGAGACCACTGGCCAATGGAGCTATGTGACAGCCTATTCAAATTACACAGGCAGAGAAAGAGACCAATGTCAGCTTAGTCCCTCAGCATCTTCCAGGGATCTTGCTATAAGGTTCACTACACACAGCAAGAACACTAGAAAACCAATGGGGAAAACTTGTAGAAGCCCAGTAAGCCTAATGGTGGAAACAAAAATACCTGAAGATTGAAGTGACACAAGTAAATCCTCACACAATGTCATTAGTGACACTATGATGAGGGTTTTTCAGCAAGTTCAATAAAAGCACTAGTCAACAAGGCATAAGAAAGTATAAGAGTAAAAAGTGATAAAAGCTACTGCAATAAGAAATGAACAGGAAATGAAGAACATGGTAGGTGGTATAAAAAATCATTAGAAACTCTGAATGGTAGAATAACAGAAGATCAGCAAAGATCACAGTCCAAGATGAGAATGAAGAAACCACTAGAAAACAGAAGGTGGAATAGTCTGAAAAAGAAACAGCATACTAGAAAACCATGGGATGAGTTCCAGAGGAATAATCCAAGAATCTTCAAGGTCTACTGAAGGGCAGGAAGGCCTGATGAAGAAACAACGGTGAAAGAAATCATGGATAAAAATTTCCCAGAACCGAGGTTATAGGCACTGAGATCTAAGAGGGTCTGGAAGGTTCTGGGGAAATAGAGTCAACTAGGAAAACTCTTAGACACATTTCAGAATAACAAAGTCCAAAAAATAGAGGCAAATTTTACTTTCAGTTGCAACAACAAAAAGGAAATTACATACATAGGAAAGCCATAGTGTGTAGGAAGCAGATCTCTCAAGTGAAACCAAGAGCCCAGAAGATTATGGAAGGATAAAGTACAAAAACTCAGTGAAATGAAGGCCTCACAAGGGTACTCTATCCTTCCAGCTTGATTCTCATTCACATTCGAAGGAAAGATACAGGGCTTCATGGATTGGCAACAGCTTAGGAGATTTATAGTCTTGACATCAATTTTGCAAGAAGTGTTAAAAAGCTTCTCCAAAGAACTGGACAAATTTCCCAATATGTGGTACTGAGTATGGTATGTTATGACTTGTATATTGTTGCTCTCAGCTAGAATAAGGTCTGTTTATTCCTGGCTTGCTAAGGGATCTTACACAAATGAACTAATATCTCATTTATATTAGTTAAAACCACTTAGTGATCAGTCATTATAAATTGACTTTCATTGATTTATTTTTATAATTCCATTTTCCAAGTTTTGTTGGGCGGTAATACGAAATAAATTTATTGTTTGTGGGCCAGAAGCAGCCTGGGGCTAGGAGGGAGACCTGAGGTCACTGATGGAGGGAGGTGGAGAGGATGGCTGGTAGGATTGTGTTGGAACATTGAAGGCCAGAAATAACTCTGTCATGAACAACTTTTGTGAACCATAGTGTCTTAATACAAATGAAAAGAAATTTTCAAATTTTTTAAAAAACAATGGATGATTTCAATTCTAATAATTCTTCCTAATAAGTTCACACTCAGGAATGAAGTTTTAAAACTCTTTCAAATGGACTATTGACTTTGGAATGTCAACATGTAAGCTGTGAAGTCATTACTGGCAGAATCATATTTATATATCTGGGCGGCTAATAATTTAAGATCCTTTAGACCAGTTTGTGTGAAATTTGAATAAAATATTGTGCATTTTGACTGGCACTGACTACATTATGTGTTGAAAGTGATTTTTAACAAGTTATAAGGGAAAGTAACTTTAAAGATGCTTTTCAAAATTCAACACTGTTGTATTTTGTCTCAGAGGGTTTCCGGCTTAGTTGACACTTGAAGAATTCTGAAGCATTGTAGAGACTCCCAGGCACTCTCCCACACTTTTTAGATCAAATTGGCTTTGGGTATGAGTTTGGCTATCCTAGAGCCTTTCAGATAGGTCTGCCCACCCTACAAGGTAAAACTGTTTAGAGCTAAACAAAATGAATTAATCAGGCTGAATTTGTTTCACTTTTCTGCTCCGATTCTTTTCTTGCGTACAACCAGCAATGTTTGGTGCATGAAGGAAGATACTAATAATCTCTATATCTAGTGAGGTTATCATTTCCACTCATTTTTGAGGTACCAGTGAACCTTGGTTCCTACATCCTTACCACTTACCCAAACTCTGCAAACAGACCAGACACCTACTTTTTGTACAATCTAGTCCCCCAAGACCCCATATTTGCATCCTACAATAGTCATAATGGTAAACAAGCAAAATTCCATCAAGCTCTGTGGGTGAAGTCACTAGTCCAGATGAGCCAAGCAATACCAATGAGTTGTATAACCTCTCTGAAAAAGAGGCGTTTGCCTAGCACTCAGCCTGCCTGTAGCGAGCCCGGGTTCGATCCCATATGGTTCCCGAGCACCAGGAGATTCCTGAGTGCAGAGCCAGGAGAAACCCCTGAGCATCACCGGCTGTGAGCCAAAAAAAAAAAGACTGCAGCAGGGTGCATCTCGATGAGCCGGGCTGTGATAGGCTGGTCTGCTGGGTGGAGTTCCATGATGAGGAGAGTCGGATGTGGAACATGGAGGCCCTCATGGAGTGTGCAGATCATCTGGCCACTCCAGATGACTAACTGGTGTGACTAACTGGTGTTGAATATTATATGCCTAAACTCCAGAACCTATAAATGCCTAAAGGGCTTAAAATAATATAATCATTTAAAGGACAAAAACTAGTTTTCAATGGTGATAAAGAAATTTTTACTATCAAAGCTGCCTTATATTCTATTTCTGATTATATTATATAGCATGATTCTGTCACATACACAAAATTTACTTTCAGTTAACTTTGAGCTTAAACTTTACTTAGCCTACAAACTTCATTATTATTGACTAGGACTTTTTTATTGCCATAGAATTAAAAATTTCTTTTTTAAAAGTATATTAAAATTTAAAAAATTGCATTTCTAAATCTATGATTTAAAAAAATAGACTTCAGATATAAATTAGACTGTGTTATAACTTAAAAGATAGTAACACTTTATGTATTTCAAACTTAGCTGTATTTTGTTTTTATTTTTGGGTGGGGACTCCACCAGATGATCGTCAGGCGCTCAATGTGTTCTATATTTTACATGCACAGCATGCACTACAGCCCTGACCCAAGCTGTATATTTTCAGTAAGAAAAATTATGCGAAGAACTGCCACACATCTGTCAAAATGTAATTTCCAAAATACTTGCTATGGACCAAAAATATTAATTTTGATTTATCTATGTTCTTTATGCTCTGGTGTGATTTTCCTTAGAAGATTGAATCTTGTTAGATTATTTACAAGGCTCTCTTAATAACTTACTAAAGTGCCATCAAATTGGTGTGAGGCTTAATATTTTTTCTCTAAGAGGAAGAAAAGGACGCTTTGTTGGCTCAGTTTTTCATGTGACCTAGAACATTCGTTGTAAGTTTGAGATTCTGTGCTGTCCCTCTGGTCCTTTTGTTACTTTTGTTGGCAGTTCATGGGATAATAATAAGGATTCGTCCACTTCATTTCTTCATTTTGTTCTCAGCATCATTGCTCTCATTCCTTCACTCCCAGGAGTCTTTGTCTAAACTCCAGAACCTATAGATGCTGCAAAGGCTTAAGATAATGATTAACGTTGATTCCGGATCTGGTATAAATTAATCTGTCTTCCTGGATTATCTTGATGGGCCCTAAATGCCATCACCAGTGTCTTTTTAAGAGATGCCCAGATGGCGTCAGGCACACACTTATCACGAACTGAGGAATACTGAATAATTGTAGATTTTTTGGAAGGGACACAGATTCTTCCTAATTTCTGGAAAAAACACAGCTGACATTCTGATTTTGCACTTCCAGCCTTTAAAACTGTGACTAACTGGTGTTGAATATTATATGCCTAAAACTCAGTTATCAATAGTTTTGTAAACTTGATTCTTTAATTAAAATTTTGAAATGCTGTTTAAGTTGAACTAAAAACTCTGACTATCGGGCCTTGAGAAATAGTAGATAGGGGATGACGTTTGGGTTGCACACACCCAGTCTGGATTCAGTACCTCAGAGCCCTAGGAGTGATTAGAGGTAAGCCCTGAGCACCACTGGGTGTGGCCCCCTCCCAATCCCCTATGATGAAAATCAGTTTCTCATCTTCAGGGATCAAGTTCATTGGTAATTTGTTATAGTGACCACAGGAAAATAAAAGCAAGATATTTTTAACATTCTTAAAAAATATTGACCAGACAGGTAAATTTTTACCAGGTAAATATGCTACCTGAAAACTAGCATCCAGTTGAGAACTGGATGCTAGAAGGTCTTACCACATCTCTAAAAGATCCCCATTCCCTCCCAGCTGTGTTCCCACCAGGTGACCACTGTCTTGATTTTTGTGTCATGTTTTGAGATCTAATACCTACTTTCTTTTTACTTACTGTCTCTTAAATCTATTTGTGAGATTCAGCTGTGTTACATGTGAGTTGTGAATTTCATAATTTCATTTTATCTATCCATAATCTGTATAGAGCACACTTTATTACTTCTATTGATGCTTACATATAGTACTGTTAGTTCTATTATTTACATGTATTTAGGAGCACATTCCTATGTTTCAGTGGGTTCTTAAAATGAGGAAGAAATTTCCTTAGTCATAGATACCTAATTTCTTTCTGTTCTAAATTCACAATTTTATCTATACCTTTCCTGCAACCATCATGCATCAGTGCTGTTCTTGAATTCCTATTTCTGGTTCTGATCATTCTGCTGAGATCACAATGATGGCCGTTACACACAATTTAGTTTTAGTTCATGCACACATAAACTTATATACACAAAATTTAGTATGTTATGATTCAAACTTAAGTTCATACTCCCCAAAACTGCTTTTCTTCTTGTGTCTCTTGTATTTTTTCAAAGTCATCCATCTTGACTATTCAAGTTTGAAACAGAATTCTCTTTAATTCTTTTTTTTAAACCATGATTCTGTCAAATCTTTTCAAGTCTCTTGAGTCCCTCAAAAAATTCCGATTGATCTCTTAGCTTACACTCTTTTACAGATGATACAATACATTAATAACTTCTAGGCTTATTTTTTTCTAGAATTTGAGCTTACCATACTCTTTCTTAAAACCCATGGGTACAGATGAAATGCCATTGACTATAGAATTAAATCAAAATTGTTTTTGTTTCAATTAAAACATTTTTATAATTAACTCAAAGTTATGTATCTAAGTTTTATTTTAGATACTATGATTTACAATACTGTTAGTTATTTTAACACCATAAAATGTCATGGATACAGAGCTCTAACATCACACTCTTCCCAGTTTTCCATCGCCCTCCTGCACACCACATTCCCCCTTTGTTAAGCTTGAGCTCAGTTCTGTCGACCACTTCTCAGGTTCTGTTTCCTTTGGCCATTTGTTATTCTGTTATTATGTTTGTTCATGTCCGACGTATGAGAGAGAGCATTCTATAATAGCCTTCTAAGGGCTTGGGGAGGGGCCAGAGTGGTAGTCCAGTGGATAGGGTGTTTGCCTTGCATGCAGCCAACCCAGGTTCAATCCCTGGCATCCCATATGGTCCCGAACACCACAAGGAGTAATTCAGAGTGCAGAGCCAGAAGTTACCCCCTGAGCATCGCTGGGTAGACCCAAAAGCAAAAAAAAAAAGTCATTTTGACAATATTAATCCTTCCACTCCATTAATAAAGTATGTGTTTACAGTTTTGGTCTTCTATTTCTTCTAGTAATCATTAATAGTAATCTTTTCATAAGTCTTTCACCTCTTCTGTTAAGCACATTCCTAAGTACTTAATTTTTTAGGTTCAGTTTGAAGGAGACTTTCTCATTTCTCTACTATTTCATTGTTTGCATATAGAAGTGCCATAAAATTCTATGTGTTGATTTTGTCTAAAATGTTAATCAAAAGTCTTCCCAGAAATCAAAAGTCCTGTCCCACAAATGTTTATTAGGGATTTGTTCAAAACTTTTTAAAGAAGATCTAATTTGAGTTCTATTCTGTCTCACAGAAAATCAAAGAGATTGGAACCCTTCCAGATAGTTTCTATAGGCAAATATTACCCCTGGCACAAAAAGCAGAAATATAACTAAAAAAACTATAGACCTATACTCACTGAATACGATTCAAAGATCCTTAGCAAAATATTAGCAAACAAAATCTAACAAAACATCTAACATTAAAGGTACACTGTGACCCTGTATGATGGAAACTCGAACATAAGCATCTTTGTAATTGTATATCTCACGGTCTTATATTAAAGTATTTAAAAAAAGTAAAAAAGATAAAAAATAAAATAAAAATCATGATGAGACTAAAAAAAAATAAAAGTACTGTGACCTTTAACTAATAGGATTTGTTCCAGGGATGTAATTTGATTTAATACACCCAAGTTTTAATGTAGTATATAATACTAATTCAAAGAAAAAAAAACCATACGATTATATCAATAGATGCAGAGAAAGAATTTGACAAGATCTACACTCATTCATGATAAAAACTCTCAATAAATGGGGATAGAAGAAACTTTCCTCAATATAATTAAAGTCTTTTACAATGACCCCATAGCTAAGCATCATATTCAGTGTTGAACATCTGAAGGCCTTCCTATATAATAAGGCAAGAAACAAGCCATTTTCACCATTATTATTCAATATAAGTTCTTAACATAGAAGTTAGAGAGGAGGAACATATAGAGGCATCTAGATCAGAAGAGATGTAAAACTATACTACTTTCAGATGACTGAGTACTGTACTTACAAAACTCTAAAGATTTTATAGAAATATAGAAGCAATAAACTTGCATAGTAATGTTTCAGGCTACATTATGAACAAAATGTCAAAAATTTTGTTGAATTTTTATAGTTTTTTCCCTTTTTTACTATTAAGTATATGAAAATTTTGAAACTAAGCCAATTCTTTATTTTTCTTTCCATTAAAAATTGTATTATACCCCCATGAGATATACAATTACAAAGCTGATCATGATTGGGTTTCACTCAGTGGCCCAGCACCTGTCCTTCCACCACGTTTCCCAGCACCAGTATCCCCAAATTCCCTCTCCCTCCTCCAGCACTCCTTCTCTTCCTCCTCTTCTTCCTCTTCCTCCTCCTCCTCCTCCTCCTCCCTCCCCTTCTCCTTCTCCTCCTCCCTTCCTCCCACTCTCTCTCTCTCTATATATATATATACATATATATGTGTGTGTGTGTGTGTGTGTGTGTGTGTGTGTAATTGTTCACTTGATCACTTGAATCCCGTTATTTATCGATTTGCTCGGCGGGCGCCAGTAACATTTCCATTGGACCTATCACGTGCCAATGTAGCCCAATGGCATCTGGTTGATTCAGGAATATGAAGAGCTTCAAACCATTCCTTCAGGGTCTTGACAAGGAAGTCTGACCATCTTTTAGGTGGGCGGCCACGTGATCTTTGACATCCCATGGGATCCAGTCGGTAACGGCTCTAGTCCAGTGGTTGTCTCCAAATCGCATTACATGTCCAGCCCATCTGATTTTCGATGCCTTGGCAAACGAGACAGCGTCCCTGATTCTGGAATAGCGATGGAGGTCAGAACTCCGGATTCCTTCTCTCACTTGAGTGAGGCATGATATTCCAAGCATAGCTCTTTCTATTCCTCTCTGGGAGAGCCGAATAGCATTCTCATCCTGCTTTCGTAGGGCCCAGGTCTCTGAGGCGTATGTTAATTCAGGGATAACGGTGGAGTCAAATAGATGTGCCTGGAGCCGGAGGTTCTTTTTCCTTTTTAGCTATTTCTTCGATGCCTTTGAAGGCATTCCATGCTGCTCTCTTCCTCCTGCGCAGCCCAGGTTTTAGGTCGTTCATCATATTGACTTCTCGACCTAGGTACACATAACTGCTGCATTCAGAGATGTCTGTTCCATTGAGAGTGAATGGGGCCTCTGGAACTAGTTCATTTTTCATAAACATAGTTTACTTTAGATTCAGATATAGACCTATCTTTCCACGTTCTCGGTCAAAGTCAGCCAGCATTTGTGCTGCTTGGCTAATGTTTGGTGTTATTAGAACGATGTCATCAGTGAAGTGGAGGTGGTGTAGTTGCCGACCATCTATCTTCACTCCCATTCCTTCCCATTCTAATTGTCGCATGATGTTCTTTTTTTTTTTTAAAATTTTTTTATTTTTACAATTACAAAGATATACAATTAAAAAGTTCATATTTGGGTTTTTGGTCATACAGTGTAGCAGCACCCATCCCGCCACCAGTGCCCATCTCCCACCACCAACGTCCCGGTTCCCTCCCCCCCCCCCCCCCAGCCCTCCTCCATGGCAGGTTCTTTATTTCTTGCATGATGTTCTTTTTAGGGTGGCGCTGAAGAGTTTTGGTGAAATGGTATCACCCTGTTGAACCCCACTTTTGACATATATGATCACTTCTTTGTAGAATGGTGAGATCCTGGTGGTGAATCTGTAATACAGCTAATGAAGGATCTTGATGTATTGGGTTTGAATACCCTGTTTGGCTAGGGCTTTGATGACTGCTTCAATCTCCACAAAATCAAAGGCTTCCTTTAAATCAATGAAAGTGAGACAGGCGGCATCTTGTACTCCCTACAAACCTCAATGAGCTTGGTTACCGTGTGGATATGGTTGATTGTGCTGAATCCTTTCCGGAAGCCAGCTTGCTCGCATGGTTGTCCTTCATCTAGTGTTCTGCCAATCCTGTTCAGGGTGACTCGTGTAAACAGCTTGTAGATGACGGACAACAGGCAAATGGGGCAATAGTTGGCGATGTTGTGAATGTCTCCCTCCTTGAACAGGTAGAACTGTCCTGCTGGTTTTCCACTGGGAGAGTACCTTGCATTTGGACAGGTAGCGTGTGAAGAGCCGAGCTAGTGTGTTGATGAGTACCGATGGCAGATTCTTCAGGTGTTCAGTTCTGACTTTGTTGGGCCTGGTACTGTTCCCTTCTTTACCGACAAAATGGCATATCGGATTTCAGAAGGGAGAACATTGGGAATGACTGAAGAGATAGCTAAAAAGACAAAAGAACTTCCGGCTCTGGGCACATATCTTCAACTCCACCTTTCTCCCTGCATTAACATACGCCTCAGAGACCTGGGCCCTATGAAAGCAGGATGAGAATGCTATTCGGGTCTCCCAAAGATGAATCGAAAGAGTTTTGCTTGGAATATCACCCCTCACTCAAGTGAAAGAAGGAATCCGGAGCTCCGACCTTCGTCGCTGTTCCAGAGTCAGGGATGCTGTCTTGTTTGCCAAGGCAAGGAAAATCAGATGGGTTGGACATGTAATGTGATTTGGAGATGACCGCTGGACTAGAGCCGTTACTGACTGGATCCCATGGAATGTCAAAAGATCACGTGGGCCGCCCACCTAAAAGATGGTCAGACTTCCTTGTCAAGACCCTGAAGGAACGGTTTGAGGCTCTTCGTATTCCTAAATCAACCAGATGCCATTGGGCTACACTGGCACGTGATAGGGTCCAATGGAAATGTTACTGGCGCCCGCTCAAACAAATGGATGAATAACGGCATGTCAAGCGATCAAGTGATCAAGTATTCTAGTAAAAACTAAATCAATTGGTTCTTTTTCATTAGTGAACTGACACAGGAAAATGACTAAATACATAAAGCAGCTTAGATTAGTATCTACAGTTGTGTTCTTCACAAACAGCAGCAACTCCTGTGAGATAGTTAGCTAACAGATATGTTAGTAGGAAGGAAAATTAGAAACACAGGTCATAAACCTTCATTCTATGTGATGACCAAAGCTCAAGGTACAGCCGTGTGATTTCACTTCCCTAAAGCAAATTGCTGAAGTTTAATAAATTTCTGGTAAATCAATTTTATTCTCTTTGTAGCACATTGATGTCAGTGTATATCTCTGGAACTCACACTTGAGTGTGATTTTATTAACACAAATGGGCTAGAGCAATAGTACACGAAGTTGGACATTTGCCTTCCATGCAACCAACGTGGGTTCAATCCCTGGCATCACTTATTTCCCCCTGAACATCCGCTGAGCATCGTTAGGAGTAATCCTTGAGCACAGAACCACAAGTAAGCCCTAAGCACCACCAGGTATGACACCTACCCACCGTGCCCCCACCCGGAGGGAAACAATTGCTGCACCAGTGTCTGAACAAGGGTAAATGATCTAATTTTAGTACACCATGATAGACTTTTCTGTTTTAGTCTATACTTTTATTTTTTTCCTCTATAGATGTCTGATTTTCTTTTTTTTAAATATATTGTATTATACCACCATGAGATAAACAATTACAAAAATGTTCAGTTTGGGTTTCGGCCATTCAGTGTTCCAGCACCCGTCCCTCCACCAGTGCCCATTTCCCACTACCAATGTCCCTGATTCCCTCCCTCCTCCCTAGCCTGCCTCTATGAGGCAGGTTCTTTATCTCTTTTCTCTCTTTCTCTTTCTCTCTCTCTCTTTCTCTCTTCCTTCTCTTAAAATTTGTGGATTGCAATACATATACTTAGAGGTTATCATGTGTATCTTTTTGCTTGTATTTAATGCTCAGTTCTATGTGGGTAATAGCACTTCTTATTGGCACACTGTTCCCTTCTCTCTCTTACCTAATCTCTGACACACACGCGTTTGAGGTAATTTCCACCTTTGACAAGACCTCCTGATCCACGTTTCATCTGACTTTGGATATTGGTGTCATAATATGTATATATATCATAATATGTATAAATATATATTTATATATTTATGTCATGCAAATAAATAACAATTGCTGCACCAGTACGAGTGGAAAAAATCTAGTTTTAGTACACCATGATAGACGTTTCTGTTTTAGTCTATACTTTTTTTTTAGTCTATACTTTTAAATGTGGCAAGTTTACTCATAAGAACACCATAAAGGGGCCGAGCGATAGCCCAGCGGGTAGGGCCTTTGCCTTGCAGCGGCTGGCCCATGCTGGCAGGTTCGATTCCTGGCATCCCATATGGTCGCCCGAGCACCACCAGGAGTAATTCCTGAGTGCAGAACCAGAGGAAACCCCTGAGCATTGCCGGGTGTGACCCCCCCAAAAAAAAAAAAAAAGAACACCGTAAAAACCAACTTTAGTAAATATTAGTGTATTTACTCAGGAAATACACTTTATGGCTATATCCATTGATCTCTAAATCTATTTGTCTTTCATTTGTTTCTGACCTTGAGAATAGCTGTACCCTATAGTTTTATGATGTGACTTTGGTAAGTATTTAGAGTAAGTCTTCCAGACCAGATTGACTAGCCCCTGTGGTCACTACCTAGCTGATTTGGGGCAGATTACTTATACCTTAATTGGCCTCATCCTGAAATTAACTACTACAGAAGAGTGGTAAGTGCCTGCCATAGAGGCAGGCTGGGGGGAGGGGAGGGATCAGGGGACATTGGTGGAGTGTGGGGGTGCCCACCCAGGGCACCAGAGAGGAAGCAGCCTAGTTTTATACCCCTGCAACTCAGACTTCCCACTATTATGGGAAGCAGGCAGAATCAAATGCCCTCAGGTAATTTCTCTGCACCTCACCCAGACCCCTTTATATGCTAAAGTTTTGAGCCAAGATCTGCCTGGAAATGCCTTTATAGGGTAGAGAAGGGGGATTCTGAGATGGCATGTCTCTGTACCAAAGACTAATACTAATGCCAGTTAAATATTTCTCCAAACCTTCACAAGAGTCTTGTCTACTTCACGGTAGTTTTGTATTTTAGTTGCCTTTGAGTTATCAGGGAGCCATGCTTGCTTGCTTGGAGGCAAACAGCATTTCTCTCTGGTCTAATTACTTAAGAGATCCAACATGGCCAGGCAAATATGCTGGTAAAATCTAGCTAGTCCCACGATGATTGTGGTAGCATGAGAGAATATTTATACCAGCCAGTACAGAATACATGGTCAGATAAACTGCCACATTTAAACTACCCCCTATCTGCAAAGTGACCTGCACGAGGCAATCCAGGGCAGATGCAGAGGCTTTTAGGTTTTTAGGTGTCCTGCAACAGTGGAGGGATGGATGCTAGAACACTGTATGAGTGAAACCCAAACATAAACATCTTTATAATTTTATATCTCATGGTGGTCTAATAAAATCACAATCACAATCTTCCCCGTTGATCATCTATTTCCTAGAGCGGGCACCAGTAATATCTCCATATGTCCTATCTCATGCCAGTAGAGCCAGGGGCATCGGCTTGCTACAGGAACATAAAGAGCCTCAAACCATTATATTAGGTCATGGGAATGACCCAATATAATTGTTACTGGAAATTGGCATATCATATACAACACGAGAAGCTTGCCAGGCTTGTCGAGCGGGAGGCAAACTCTTTTAAACACCTCCAAATAAAGCATTTATTGATGAATCGGCGAGCCAGCGCGAGCCGCGCTGTGATGGGCTGGTCTGCTGGGTGGAGTTCTGATGAGAGGGAAGTCCAGAAGTGGAAAATGGCGGCGCCCCGTGGAGTGAGGAGGGGTGGTCTGGCTTGTTGTGAGGCTCTGCCGAGGTGGTGGGCCAGGGCTAGAACCCGCCATGCCTCCCGACTGCCTCATGAACGGCTGTGCACAGGGAGAGCAAGGAACAGCTCTGCCCCCATGTGTGAGAGTCTCTGGACCAGCATACCTGGGCCGGATTCGGTCCTAATAAAATATTACAAAATAATAATAATGAAATAAAACCCAAACATAAACATCTGTGTAACTATATCTCATGGTGGTATAATAAAAAAAAATTTAAATGTGATCTGGGGGCCGGAGTGAAAGCACAGCAGATAGGGTGTTTGCCTTGCATGCAGCCTACCCGGAGTTCGATCCCCAGTATCCCATCTGGTTTCCCAAACACTGCCAGGAGTAACTCCTGAGCGAAGAGCCAGGAGTAACCCCGGTGAACCCTAAAAATATGTGGTCTGGGGCTGGAGAAATAGAACAGTGGGTAAGGCGCTGCAGGTGCCTGACCAGGCTCAAGTACAAACTCTACATATGGTCCCCAAGCACTTCTGGAGTGATCCCTGAGCACAGAGCTAGGAGTAACTTCGGAGCAAAGTTGGATCTGACTCCAAACCAAATCAGTGAACCGAAAGTGTGGTCACTGGCAAGAAAGGTGAAGTCACTGAGCTTGAATGCTTGCTTTGTGTGCTTGCAGGGGTCCTGGTTTTGTTTTCCAGCGTCACCAACACAACCCTGAGCACAGAGCCTGAAGTAGTCACCTGTCACCTCACACATACCCACCAACACATGCAAATTTTTTAAATGTGATTTCTGAAAGTCTTAGCTAGTATAACTAGTCAAAAACAAAAACAGGAAAAACAATAAAAGTATGGGCCCCCAAAACAAAATTTAGTCAGAGTAAACTACCCCAGTTTACATGAAAATTTGCAGTTAAGTGTACTGTGTATTATTTTATAATAAAAATGAAAATCCTGTTGTATTTAAATATTTGTCAATATGAAAATGGTTAGGTAAATAAATTTAAAACCTGCATATTATATAATAGAAAGTAAATAATAGTGGAATATCTAGTGCTGCCTGAGACCTGGGTTCGACCCCCTCTCCTACGTGGTCCTCTTGAGCCTAAAGTGATGAGCTCTGAACACTACTGGCTGTGGCCCCAAACATTTTTTAAAAAGTTATTCAGGAATTCTGAATAAGACACTGAATTTATAGTTGATTGGGGATAACTCACATATAAACAACACTGAGTTTTCAACCAGTGAACTGGTTATCTTTGCAATTTTAAGGTTTTCCGTAATTTCTTTCATTATTTTGTAATTGTATTTTTTTTTTTTTGCTGGCTTTTATTTTGTTTGCTCCTACTGGTGTTTAAGGGGCGGGTGAACCATGCAGTAACAAGGATTGAACTCAGACTCTCATAGGTAAAAAAAGCTTTTTTCTCTTTTTTTGGTTCACACTCAGTGCTCAGGGGTAACTCCTGGCTCTGAGCTAAGAAATTATTCCTGTCAGTGTTCGGGGGCCATTTGAGATGCTGGGGATCGAACCCGAGTCACCCATGTGTAAGGCAAATGCTCTATCCACTATAGTTCCGGCCCCCATCATTTAAAGCTTTTAAGTGAAGAAAAATGCACCAGGAAAAATTATTATGATTCTAATAAGTAGAACAATTTCCAACATTTTGAGAGAAAACCAAGACCCCAAGACCAAAACCAGCTCAAATCAAATAAGTCAAAGACAAACCACATTAGAAAGATACCTTCTTGTGCAGCGTACGCGTGTGTGTGTGTGTGTGTGTGTGTGTGTGTGTGTGTGTGTGTGTGTGTGTGTTCTCCCATATGGTGCTTAGGAGTCTGGGGCCTCTTTTTGAGAGATGGTTTGGAGGTTCTAGCAGGCGAGCACAGCTGCTCATATATCCTCAGCTGAAGATCGGTCCATCTCCACGTGGGAAGGTATTTTTTCTTTGATCACGTGCAGTGTCAGGAGAGACACCCATGGAGAGGCGTGGGAGGAGGGACACCAGCCTCGCCCCGCCAATCAGCCGAATCCACCCTGGCAGTCAGCGGGGTGAGAGGTGTCGCAGCCAGGTCACCCTCATATCCTGGAATCCCGTTTTGAGGTTCTCTGACAGCTGGACCAGAGATTCAACACCAGGGCCCAAGGATCCAGTGTTTCTTGGCCCCGCGTCATGCTGGGAGTCAGCATGTCTTAGCTCCTGTACTTTCTCTCTGGCCTGGAGATACCCCTTTTTGTGGGGGGATGTTGGAACCCCCTGGTGGAGCTTAGGGCTACTGCTGGTTCTGTATTCAAGAGGACTCCTGGTGGTGTGCAGGGTACCGTACCGTGTGGTGCCACATATTGAACCAGTGTCGGTTGCATGTAGGCAAGCAGCGAAACTCCCATAATATTTCTCTGGAACTGGAGAGATAATAAGCCTTTCCTTAAGCCAAGGAGTTTGCTCAATGATTATATGTAACTTGGTTTAAGTTCTCTTGAAGTATAACTATAGGTATAGAAGGTTGAGTGTGACACGGATTATTTATATCTCAGCCAAAATCTAATCATATTTAATTGTATTATAAAAGCATCCCAGAGAGACTAAGGGCTTTTGTTGGGAAACCCTTAACACTGGAATGTGCAGTTACTTCAGAAGTTTAGTGGTTTTTTCACATTATCATTGTTATTATTGTTATTATTGTTGTTGTTTACATTTACGAATATCCAGAGATCCTACCAAAGGAAGTGAAACCTGAGTACTGCCTGATAATTCCTCTCTAACTCAAGAATGTAAATGAAGGAGAGTTGACCAATGAGATACACTAGCTAGGGCACAGTTAAATAACCTAAGAAGCAAAACAAACAAACAAACAAACAAACAGAAACCTAAGAAGCATTGCAGAATGTGTGCCAGCTTTCTGCGCATGTGTGTACCCAAAAAGAAGGATAACTTAGCAAATGCATCCTGCTGTGGTGCAGACTATTCCAGGGAAGGGGATGCTATTGTTGTGGTCATACTTAGGGATTGTTGCATTTATGTATTGAAGCCAGAGAGGTTTTAGCACATACGGAAGAAAAACTAAATAATTTGCAAAAATGGCCAATTACTGGTGAGATTTCTTCTTGAGTTGGGGCAGGTCTGACCTAGATAATTGTGGGACAGTGGTGCAAATGTAGTAAGATTTGCATAGGTAATTGAATACCTCAGTTATAATTAGAAAAAGAGAGAAATAAGCTACTGGATATTCTAGTCATAAAAGTTTAACTTGGTAAACTTTTTTTTTTTTTTAGGTCATACCCGGCAATGCTCAGGGGTTACTCCTGGCTCTGCACTCAGGAATTACTCCTGGCGGTGCTCGGGGGACCATATGGGATGCCGGGAATCGAACCCAGGCTGGCATGGGCTGGCCACGTGCAAGGCAAATGCCCCACCCGCTGGGCTATCGCTCCGGCCCCAACTTAGTAAAACTTTTTTAGAAAGAGTCGATTGTAGTTTGCAATGAAATAGGGAATTGAAAAAGTTATCTCAAGGATGAACAGGTGTCTTAAACATATATGATTGGGTTTTTACGATAAATCCAGCAATATGAAAGTTATCCCCACCTTATTAATGACCTTGAGATACACATGATCTAAGTAAATGCCAGAATAAAGAAAGAGAAAATAGGATTTCATGTTGAGTTAGAATGTGAAGTTTGATCCAAAAACTGGTATAAAACAGTCGATATTGTTGTCAGTGACTTCTCTTCTTTTGTCAGTTTGATTCTGAGACCGTTAACACCTGTCCAGGGTCATGCCTAACTAACAAAGCCTTATTTAAGCTATACTATGTGCACCTCTTTGTTTTTGTAATATCCCCAAATCATGGACAATCCCAAAGGTGTACTGGCTATCGATTTTAACATTTTGGAGATAGTTCCGAGGAATGGAGAGCTTGCCTGCACGTCTGAGGTCAGGAGTTTGTGCGCGACTCCTGAGCAGTGACAAATACAGCCTCCAGCAACACCAGATCACACAGTTCTGCATCTTCAGCCCCAACACGATCATTAGACATGCAGTACCCGACCAAGTATGTCCTGGAGTGATCCCACATTCCCAAACTCTGCTTTTTTAAATAGGAGGCTCCTATTTAAAGCAAACAAATAAGAACCAAACAGTACCGTCTGATATGCTCTCAGGGCTTGGAGATCTTTTTGTTGGGCTGGAGGCTTAAGGGGATATTTCCTCTTTCAAATAGCAATATTGGGCAGTAGTAGCACACCTAGCCTAGGAACTCTCTCTTATTTCTGAAGCATGGCATGTATGAGAACTAAGCCATGATTGTTTTAGAGAGTAGATTATTAGTCAGATTTGGGAGTCATTAGATCAGGTATTGTTATCTTGGAGTCATGCAGCTTGTCTGAAGCAGTCCAGGTAGTAATGTGGGCAGAATGAAGAGCGCTGCAGTGTTGCGGTATGGATTCTGAGGAAGAGCGCAAGGCTCTCATGCTCAGAGGTGATTGGCCTGTTAGAATAGAAATGTTGAGTCAGCTGAAAAACTGAATTTGTAAATCTAAGGGTAAATTCGCTGAAGTTTCTACTGATTCTTGCAGCTGCTGCTTTAGTCTTAAAAGAGTTGGGGGCTACTGAATCAAGTTGGTTGCTATAATTGGCAACAAACATGTGTTTATTACCATATTCTTGTGTGAGCATTTCCAGAATCCGAATATCTCTTTCATGCTCAAGTGTACCAAAAGCTTTTTTTTTAAAATTTGTTTGCCATGCTCGGAAATTACTCCTGGGGGTTCTGGGGGACCACATGCGATGTGCCAGGGTTCAAACTGGGTTGGCCGTGTGAAATGCAGATACACTACATGCTGTACTGTGATCTGGCCTCACAGCGAAAGGTTTGAAATAGGTAGCTCTGGGGCAGGCAGTTCTTGCAGAGCTTATTTTAGACTTAAAAAATATCCCCTGCTCATGTTTATCTTCCCAAGAGAGGGCATTGAATAGGGCAGCTAATAGAGAAAAACTAGGAGTTTTTACCTCATAATCATCTTTCAAGCCTAGCAACCCTTGAACCTATTGCTTAAGTGTGGGTCTAGGAAATTCTTGGATTAGCATAATTCTTTATTGGATATAAAGAATCTCTTTCATAGATAATAATATGAACTAGGTAGTGGACAGTACAGAAAATCATAGTGATATTTTTCTTAGACTTTATGTCCTTTTTAAGCTAACTGCTGCAACCAATAAAATAAATCTTTTAGTACCTCTTCAATAACTAATCAGAGTGAGAGATCATATGCATAATATAATATTTTGCTTAATGTGATAACCCATAATAAAAGGGTTTATCTCTCAAGAACTGGCAGGTGCTTTATTCTTGATAGATGGTTAAAAAAAAGGCTGAACTAGACTCATACCAGTGAACTATTTGGAGTCTGGAGGAACTTTTTAACAAAAAAAAAATTGGGTTTGGAACAACTTGGTAATCAAAGTTAATCTTGTGATTAGCTTCTCAATTGTAGACATCTCTCTTCATTCCCATTGGTTTATGAACTGGCGGGATTGGCCTACTGCAGGGGCTCATGTTTGGTATATTCAATCTGTTGGCAATTTTCCTGCACTTGGTGTGAAGCTTTAGGTGTCTGTGGATATTGAGTCAATTTGGAAAGAAATTTTGTCATTTTCTTTCTCCCAATTTTAGTATTAGAAGTAATCCATGACTTGAATTAGGGAATTTCATTTAGAATTCTTCTATATCAAAATTGTAAAAACAATGAAAGATAAAGTTTAGGGTGGTTAGGAAGTTCTGTGTGAGAACTATCCATGAAGTAAATGTATTAGCCTTTTTATTTTAGAGAGGGTATTTCTATCTAGCTACGTGGCATTGACTGTATCACATAGCAGGAAACAGTGAAACAAACAAAACAACCCCCTTTTCAATGAAAGATTCACTGGTGGAAAATAATTTTTTTCTGGAAGTTTGTTAGATACTCTCATTAGAGAAACTTTATTCCCACTGTGAGGGATTTATTATCTTAGGAGAGTGGGATTTAAAGTAAAATGTGCATCAGCTAAAATTAGGCAAGTGTTCTCATTATTTTCATTTTTTTAGTTTACCCTTGATTATTTACTATAATTTTTTGGTTGCAAGTTACCAAGAAAATTTCTGGAGTTTTATCAGTCTGGCAGGGATCTATTGTGGTGGTGGGGTGAGGAAGTCGCAGGTCTCGGCGCTAGATACGGGTGCATTCAAGCTGAAGAGTTCGCGTATATCTTTGAGTCCTCTACACAGTATTAGTTTTCACAAATGAGACATCAGCAGGTCATCGTGGACTTGTGTTATGGACCTGTGTTTGGACAGTGAACACAGATAATGCCATGGGGGAGCCCACTGGTATTACTTCTAGATCTCTGACTTTGGAGCTGCTGTGTTATGTAAGGCCATGAGCTGAATAGATTTTTGCTTATGATCTTGATTCAAGGTCTTTTCAGAATGCTTAACTATAGTAGCAAATTTAGTCAGTTAATGCTTTCCTTTCTACTTTCTGGATACAAATAACATACAACCATTTTCAAGGACACTATACATGTACTTCCATATAATGTAACTAAAGCAGGTTGGTCAACCTTACTTATTTTATGGAACGGAGAAGTCCATGGGAAGAGGGTCTGCCGAAGGTTCATCTGGTTCATCTTTGCTTTGCTTGTCTGAATAGACCAGTCAGTGACAACAGGAAAACTCTAAGAAGGGCTTGTAGAAAGTCATGTGCTGGTTTGTTGGTTTCTTTCTGGTTGAGGATCTTAGATGTCATTCTCGGGTTTTGCTGTTTTTTCTTTCTCCGTCCATTTCCATGCTTTACTAGGAACTGCCTGCATGTGTATAAGCTAATATCGGAAGCCTTAACAAGGATTCTAAATTCTTTAAGAGATTTCTGGGGATTTTCCTAGCTTTAGAAAATTCCTTAATTATGATTCTTACTGATGTCTTTGACTAAGTGGTGAAAGATTCCTGAGAAGGTTCAACTGCAGCCTTGAGTAGTTTTATTTTAAAAGATAATTTGTGCCTGGAAATGATTCAGATGGTAAAACACATGCTTTATATGTGCGAGGCCATCAGTTCTATCCTTGGCACTGCGTGGACACCCAGTATCTTCAGGTGTGGTCCTCACGACCCAGGTACCACCAGAGTGACCCCCCATTCCTGTTGTGTTGTGTTTCTTAGATGCCTCTATGTTTTACATTTTCCATTAGTCTTTTGGAATAAGCCTTTTGGAAGCTGTTTTAGAATTATTAAGCCTCTTGGAAGCATCTGCACATTAGTTAAAATAGGTATACAATTCTGCATGTTTTAATTTGTGAGCCCTCACCTCAAAGTGCACTCCATCCGTCTGTCCGTCCGTCCGTCCGTCCATCCATCCATCCATCCATCGACTAGTTTATTTTTTTGCGGGGGTGGAGGCACAGACGTGTTGGTGCTGGATGCTTTTCCTGGCTTAATGCTCAGAGGTCACTCCCACTGGCACTGAGCGACTGGAACTGTTCTCCATAGGGCCATGCAGTACAAGGGGTTGGAACCCAGGGAACTTGAAAGAAAGCAGAGCTTGAGATAGAGCGGAAATGGCTCTCTGTATATGGGAGGGACGAAAAGGATTACTTCATTGTGTTAATCACAGAGTTTCTCATGACCTCTTAGGATTACACTACGGAGGAGATTGTAGCTACTTAGAGTAGGTATTACTTGATTCTGTTGAATTTTTTTTGTGGAAACCCTAATATTGTCAAGTGGTGAAAATAGTATATTTTATTTGTAAAATATTACCTCCTTGCATTTCTTAACATTACATTGGCTAGGAATTCAAAAAAAGCCAACTATTTACAGGATGTTTGACAGCCTTATTTTGTTCCTGATATTTTAATTGAAATACCTTTAATCACAAATATGGCAGTTATTATAAAATATGTAATTATTCTGGTAAGAAGACTTGCCTTTAAAGTGCAAACTTTAATTCAAAACATATATTTTGAATTTAAGTTACAGTACTGTGGAGATGCTGGTGATTTTTATTTTCTATTGCGCCATCCTTACATTCACAAATAATATTTTTATTCATGTACTATTTTTGTTTGGCTTTGGGCAACACCCTGTAGTGGTCAGTGCTTAACTCCTGTCTCTGTGTTCAGTATCATTCCTGGTGGTGCTTGGGAATTGTATGTAGTACTGGGGCTCAAACTCGGGTCAGCCATGTGCAAGACAAGTACCTTACCTGCTGTACTGGCTCCTATTTAGTTTGGCTTTGAAATACACTGAGCCATATTCAAGAGCTGCTCTGGGCTCTCTCCTCAAGCATCGCTCTCAGTGGTACTTACAGACATGCATTCCCAGAGTTTGAACCCTGGGCTTCTTGCATGCAAAGCATGTGATCCAGTTCATAGAGCTACCTCTCAGAACAAATTCCTATTTTTACACTAAAATATTTGGTTATTTTGTTCACTTGCACTTATTTTTTTTCACGAGATTAGTAATTTTATTTATTTTTATTTTTTTAATTATACCCCCACCGTGAGATATATAATTACAAAGATGTTCATAATTGGGTCTCCGTCGTTCCAGCACTCATCCCTCCACCAGTGGTCCATTCCCATAACACTCCCTCTCACCCACCCCCAGCCTGCCTCTATAACAGGCCCCTTTTCTTTCTCTCTTTCTATCTCCTTCTCTGTCTCTGTATTTCTCTCTTCTCTTACACATTGTGGCTTGCCCTACAGATATTTACGGTTTAACTTGTAAGTCTTTATGTGTACATTCAATGGTGAATTCTAGTCTGACATTAACATTCCCCGTTCTCCATCAGTCACCCCAGTTTGCTATACCTACAATGATCATTACCGTGTATATATGTGCAAGATCCCAGGAAGGACCTGGTCGTAAACTTGATTATTATCTAAATCTGTTGCATGGCTGCAGAGCGGCTGCCCACCTGCACAGCTGTGGGTCTGGACTGTAGCTTATCCAGCTTTTCTTGGTTGTGGTGGCTGCCTGCTCGTAGCCACGCATATGGAAGGGGTGGGGGTGCCCATCCCTGCTCCAAGTCTGGCTGTGGCCTCCTGCATGTGTCTGCTGGCCCTAGGAGCTATGTTGCTCTCGGCCAGGGGGCCGAGACTTCTACCGTCCTCCCGTGGCTCCATGGGCTGCTCCACGTAGGTCGAGCGGCACAGCTGTGGGTCTGGTCTGTAGCTATCCGGCTTTGCTGGTTCTCACTTCATTTTTGTCAATTCACAAAAATGTGTTTAAGACTAATCTAAATTTCATTTTCGTAACATTATTATACACATTTTTATAGGTTCACATTTCCTAGGTGTCAGTCATCTTGTGTTTTTGGAAGAGTTTTTCTATGTGATTATATTCATTTGTTTGTTTTTGGGTCACACCCAGTAATGGTAAGGGTTACTCTTGGTTCTACACTCAGGAATTCCTCTCAGCAGCACTCAGAGAACCATACAAGATTCCAGGGATTGAATATGGGTTGGTGCATGCAAGGCAAACACTGTAACCCCCTGCATTATTTTTCTAGACCCTCTATTCTCTTTCTTAATCATAATTTATACACTTTTTTTCTATTTTTCTTGATTATGCTTGTTGGGGAATGCTTGATATTAATTTTTAAACTAGTTATAAAATGCAGCCCTGGGTTAGCCTATTTTCTCTGAAAACTATCATTTAGCATCATTATTTAATTGCTGTTATTGTGGATCTGCTTCTGGGACTTTGGTGTTGGAATTGCACAGACCATTAGACTGGGCTCCCAGCGTTGTAAACTCCCCTTGGTGTCCAGAAACTGTATGAATTCCTTTAAAAAATTCATCTTTTTGAATTTTATAAAACCTCTTCAGGATAGAATGGCAAATTCAAAATTCAGTTGTAAATGAAAGGGAAAATTTCCTATAATTTTTTTGATTTTCCTCTTTAATGCTAAATTACTGGCTCTGTCTATTCTGAATGGCCATTATTTGAGCAATTTTGTTTTCTATTCCCAGATATTGCTGTTGTGGAGATGGAGTGATGCATTCCGACAACCATCCTTGTTTTACCACCTCGGAGTGAGAGAAAGTTTCAGCATGGCCAACAACATCATCCTCTACTGCGATACTAACACAGACTCTTTGCAGTCACTGAAGGTACTGTCATTGTTAATTTAGGGCCCTAGAAGAATTTAAATGCCTCTCTGTAGAAAAAAAAAAATCTTTCATGGGGCCGGAGCGATAGCCCAGCGGGTAGGGCGTTTATATTAGAACAAAAGAGCATTGGGTTCTGAGCTCCAGCTAGTGTTGCACAGAGGAGACTAAAGAAAGCCCTTAGGACTTATATTGGAGAAAAACAATATGTTGAATAAGGTAGTCAGGCCTCCCCTGTGTCACCTGCAAATTTCATTGGGCACATCTATCCCCAACTTGAACTTCGTTTCCCATTGAGTATACTGCAGAGTGGGAATGCACTGTTGGAATAGTCCCGCAGAGTTGCCATCCTTTCTCTGGGATACAATTTCAATGAAGATGGAAGAGTTAGAGGGCTAGGGATGTAGCAGGGATGTAGCTCAGTAGTAGAGTACATGTTTTGCATTCCATGGCCATAGATTTAATCCCCACACTTCCCCCGCCCCCAAGTCGCACACATACATAGGGGAATAATAAAAACGTCGCAGTATTTGTCTATAAAATTCAGCATGTCCCAGTATTCTTCATAAAAGGAATTTTGTGACATAAGGTTTTTTCTTCCATCTGAGAAGGTTGCCTAAAGGCTTTTGCAAGACTGAGTGATTTTATTTTATTGTTATTTTTTCTTAATTTTATTATACCACCATGAGATATACATTACAAAGCTGTTCATGATTGGGTTTCAGGCACAGTGTTCCAGCACCCATCCCTTCACCATGTAAATTTCCCACCACCATGTCCCCAAATTCCCCTCCCCCTTCCCAAAGATGCCTCTGTGATAGGCACTTTTCCTCATTTCGACTGAGTGATTTTAAATTGTGTGATTCTTTGAAAAATATTTAACAATTCAGTAAAATGCCTGCTGAGCCTGATTGTTCACTTCCTTTGTGAAACTTCAGCTAGCTTCATGTGACTTTTTCTTTCCTGTATCTCTAATATCCGAGTTAAAACCAATCTTAGATATAGAACCCTAAATTTCAGAGCCATATTTCATATGGTTTCATAATTGTTAATTGAGGATCTTGTTCCAAAATCAGTGCACAAAGTTTAATAATACTTTGCTTTTATCTAAATATCTAAAGTATGTTATATAACACTTTATCATACTTGCAGTTTCATTTACCAAATATATTTACTGCTATCTATATTTTTTCTGGAAGTTTTTTAATAACTGATGTCAAGGCTCAGGAGGGTTGGCCACAGATATTGGGGTTCAGCGAGGTCTCCACCTACATTCTGAGCCGGCGATCGCCGACAATTGTTCTCAACCAGCAGACAAAGGAATAAGACCATAGGCTCTTGAAAGACTGACGCTCTCTCCTTTTATTCTTTCCTCACTCACTCCTTACTCCTCCTCACTCGAGAGACCTCTCTCCCAGCCAACACTCTCTCCCAATCTCTCTTCTAAGCAGACCTCCCCTTCCAGAGCACCTCTCTCTCCCCGCAGACTTCTTTCTTCAGAACCTCTCCAAGATCTTTCTCTTCTTCAGGTCCTCTCTCTTCTCTGACCCCTCTTTCTCAGCTGACCCAAGATGATCCTGTCCTGGGACTATATGAGAGTGCCCAGGGTAGACAGACTCCTATCATCTTAACGGTCTTCTTAACTATTTTAACAGCCTTAACTGTAAAACATTGTATTTCCAATACAAAACTCAGAGGGTAATCCAATAAACTCCTACTTGGGTCAGAAGAAGTCCAATAGTCTGAACACATCTTTTGAATGTAGGAGTCCAAGGTTTTATTCTTGATACCACATAGTCCCATGAACAACACCAGGAGCAACTCCAAGCACAGAGCAGAAAGTAACCACTGACTGCTGACTGTATACCCTCGCACCCCAAAGAAAAACCTAGTTAATTTTATTCTTACACTAGTATATCATCAACACTCATGATGCTGTATCTTTTATTAGCCATTTTGATCTGATTCTGTTTACAACATACTTTAGCAGTTGATGGAGTTAAAATTATTTTTGTTTCATTTTTCTTTGGATTATGGCTCAGTCAAGTAATAGTTCTATTACCTTCCCAGGAACTTTCACATTTATACATTGTATACAGTTCTAGACAGGTTCTAACTGATACCAGTAAGCCTAGCAAGAAGTCAGAGTAACCCCACACATCATGAGGTCAGTCATTCTCAACATCCAGACTCTCAGAGCTCCATTCAAGAGAAAACCTGATCTTTCCCTTTAAGTTTCATCAGTAAATGCTTGAGTTGAGAGCCTTCTACTGATAGTATATCACCTACATGGCAGAGCCTGGCAAGCTGCCTGTGTTTTATTTATTTGTTATGCCAAAAACTAGTAACAATTGTGGACCTCAGTTCCATGACCTGAAGAAGGGTTTGAGGCTCTTCCTGCCTGTCCCTGGAGCAAGCAGATGCCCTTGGGTTACACTTGCTTGTGACAGGACGTATGGAGATGTTACTGGGGCCCACTCGAGCAAATCGATGAACAATGGGAAAACAGTGATACAGTGATATGTTTATTTTAAGTAAGGAACATTGTGTTGGACATTTTTCACTGTATGCTATTTTATTTTCTGTCCTTTTAGTATTTGAATATTTCATTTTATGATCATTCTTTCATAAATGGGAATTAATGAGAATTAATTAGAGCTATACTTGATAGATAAAATGTAAGAAAGATAAAATGATAGCAAGATAAAATCTTATCAGAAATTTATACAGGATATCTAAGCGATTCAGCCAATTGCCCTTGTATAGTACTTATAAGTATTTAAAACAGTTTTATAAATAAGCTCACTTATCTTTCATATAACGATTGTCATTGAGTACTTACTATATACTAGATATTACCTGATTTACTCACAGACATTTCACAAATAATTTTTAAATCCTCCCTATAAGTTTTATACTCTTATCATCTTTTTTTACAGAATGGTGAGCTGATGCACAAATAAATCCAATCACCTGCTTCACTGTATCACTGTATCACTGTCTTCCCGTTCATCTTCAATTTGCTCGAGGGCACCAGTAACATCTCCATATGACCTGTCTCATGCTAGTAGAGCCCAAGGGCATCTGCTTGCTCCAGGAATATAAAGAGCCTCAAACCATTCCATCAGGTCATGGGAATGAGGTCTATAATTGTTACTGGTATTTGGCATATCAAATACGACACGGGTAGCTTGCCAGGCTCTGCTGTGCGGGTAGCATACTCTTGTAGTCATCTCTAAACCCAGCATTTATTGATGAACCGCATGGCTGCAAGTGGCTATGCGAGCCAGGCTGTGATAGGCTGATAAACTTTATTGCAATTACTTTTATAAACTTTATTTAAAACTTTATTGCAATTACTTTTACAAACTTTATTTAAACTTTTATAAAGTTTATTTAATAAACTTTATTGCAATTACTTTTAGTTAGGAGCTAAATATGTTTATTTAGAAAAACTTGTCAACCATCTTCCAGACTTGTATTGGGCAACTTTATTCATCCTTTCTTTTATCTTTCTCCCCATCTTACTTTTGTCATTCTATTTATTTTGTTTCTAGCCAGATACAGATCTGGTTGCAAAGAACAGAAATATCTGGGTTAGAAAGTATTTTTAGTCTAATATTTTTTTCCCAACCTTCCAATAATTTTCTACTAAGGTAGTGTGACTGGTTAAATACTTTTGTCACAATTATAACTATTATACTTATCATCTACCAAGATAAAGAAAACTGCTGTGAAATGAGGCTAAGAGAGGTATTTTAAAGTAATGATTAATGTATATTTTAGCTAAATAAAGTAAAATTTGAAACATCTCAATGTGTTCAGAAGGAAAGGTTAATGCTTTTTGTCCTATATTTAGCTCCACTTTGCCTGATTCTTTGGACTCCTGAAAAGTACTTCTTCAACAATTATACTTTCATCTGCTCTCTGTTGAAGAGAACACTTTCTCTTCAACAGCAAAGTCTCAGGACGAAGTAAAAGGAAAAAAATGAACATTGAACTCTTAAAACATAATGACAAGAAACTGGAAAAGTGCTTAAAACCTGATGTTGCTTTTTCCATGTGAAATGATATTTAGAATTTAATCAGCTTGTGTACTTGCAATGAAATTAGTATGTTTTCTAATCACAAGATACTATATTGTGGAATGTATAAATTATTTTTAAGTGATCATTGTAATTTGAAAAAAGGAATATTTTTACAGGAGCATTCTAACAATGCAGTTTTCACAATTTTTTTTAAAATAAAAGAGTCCCTTAATGTTACTGTAAAAAAAGCATATAGTATGTTTAAGGGGATATAATCAAGGATGTTGACATTAATATTAACTCCCCCTCAAAAGTATTTCATAAATACCAACAAAAGAATGAACAAGTAAGTTCTAACTTAGTCACTTAATGAACTATTTGAACTGTTGTAGAGCACTTAAAATTAATTAGTATTTTATATGTCACTATGATATATCAAAAAGTCATCTTGGATATATCATCTTGGAATTGATTTATGAAAAAGAAGTTCAAATAGTTTCCCCTTAGGGGGTTGGAATGGAGTCATTTGGCGGGAAGGCAGGAGTCTTCCCCTACTTCTGTAATGTTGCTCAGGGTAGGAGGGATCAACTTGCGTGTAAGATTGTTTTCATACTTTATACTTGAAATAACTCATAATTTTTATAAAAGAAAAGTGTATTGGTTTTATTCTTTATTGGTCGGACAGTGTATCTATTCTGGGCATGTGAGACCCAAACATTTGGGGGAGTGGAGTTATACCCAGCTGTGTTTGGGAATAATTCCTGTCTCTGTGCTCAGGGATCAGTCCTGCCAGGACAGTGGGGAAACATACAGAGCACCGGGAATGAATCTTGTTGGCTGTGTGGATAGGGCAAGGGCCTTACCCACTGTGCTATCTCTGTCCTTACTCCCCTAAATATTTTTAAATTTGGTTTTCCTGATGTTCAACCTGTGTGAAGTAAGTTTTGAGTGCATTTGGATGTTTCTTTCTAAGACTGACTTTATTTGTATTTTATCCATTATAGATTAAGTGGCTCTCTAGAGATTGAAAGTAGTGGTGACTTAGTTTCTGTTAAAACATAATGACTATGTGAAACTACTCCTTATTCAGTAAACTTAGCTTATTTTTCTTTTTAATCACTGTTTGGAATGTTATTTTCAGGTAGAATTTCCTTTATTAGATTGTTCTGACTATAGTAAGTGAATGTGTGATTGTCACCACTGAATGGTTTCATTCCTTAGTTCATGAGTCCTTGAGAATTGCATGAAAGGTTTTCATACAGAGTTTCTGCATGTTTGTAGTATAGTTTAAGTATATGGTTCCAGATCCCTTCCCAGGATCCAAGTGTCTCTTTACCCCCTGTGTGACTTCCTGGACCTGTCCCTTTACTGTCCACTCATTTCCAGTACATGTTGGCTTTGTCCTGTCTCTGCTCTTTGCAGTCCAGTGTATGTCTTCTGAGTCTTAGGCTTACAGTAGAATTTTGTATCCTAGGGCCCCTACAAAGAGCTTACTGGAGCTTAGAAACAAGACCTTACAGAAATATTTGTATACTCGTGTATGTAACAATAGTAGCCAAATAATGGCAACCTGTGTCCTTCATCGATGAGTAGGTGAACAAAATGTGGTCTGCAGAGTTTTATTTAGCCTAAAGAGGAGGGAAACTTCTGCTATTCATTTGTGTCTACTTGAAGTAAATGGTTATAGTGTTGAAAATAGGAGTGAGGTCCATGTTGTAAATTTTGCCAATATTTGTAAATTGTTGATTTTGTTAAAGAACAAAAGTTGTATTTTTTTTTTTTGCTTTTTGGGTCACACCCGGCAATGCTCAGGGGTTTCTCCTGGCTCTGCACTCCAGGAATTACTCCTGGCAGTTCTCGGGGATCATATGGGATGCCAGGGATCGAACCCGGGCCGGAACAGGCCGGCCGCGTGCAAGGCAAACGCCCCTGCCCGCTGGGCTATCCCTCTGGCCCCAACAAAAGTTGTATTTCTTTTTTTTTTTTTTTTTTTTTTGCCTCTTTGGGTCACACCCGGCAATGCTCAGGGGCTACTCCTGGCTCTGCACTCAGGAATCACTCCTGGCGGTGCTCGGGGACCATATGAGATGCCGGGGATCGAACCCAGGCCGGCCAAACGCCTCTACCCGCTGGGCTATCGCTCCGGCCCAAAAGTTGTATTTCTAAACCAGCATTATTTGGCAAATATATTTGCAATCTAGAGTATTATGAAACCCATACAAACATTTTCTGTACTTCTTTTTATTAAGGTTTTGCCACTTTGGGGTCAGAGAGAAAATGCATTTTGGTGCATAATTGTTGCAGATTTTATGTCAAATCCCCCAAAAAGTGAGGTACAATAATTATGTGAAACATTTCTATGCAAGGCCAGCTCCTTAACCTCTGTACTATCTATCCAGCCCAATCTAAATGTTACAAAAAAAAAAAAACTGTGTGAATGGACCTGAGAGGTAATACCGTGGGTCAGGTGCTCACTTTGCATGAAGTCAATAACTGACCCTGTCGGAATCACCAGCACTGCCCGGAGTGAGCCCAGAGTGCAGAGCTGGGCATAGGCCCTAAGTACAGCTGGGCAAGGCCCAAAAATGTAAGTATGGAAGTAAGAGAGAATGTGCGAGAGAAAGCAGTGGGGTAATGAAGGCAGAGAAGGGGAGGAGAAGGGAGAGAAAGAGACAGGCACTCGGAAAGGAAGGGACGGAAGGATGGTCAGTGTTACTGGTAAGCAGGAGGCACCATTAGGAGGTGGTGCTCTCAGTGTGGTAGCCCAGAAAGGCTTTGCCTGAACGAGGCCCCGGTTCCATCCTGGGCACTGCAGTTCCCCTAGTTGTATTTGATCAACCCCAAAATAAAATATTTACTTACCTTGCAAATTAAAATAAGAAAGAATTTTGTTTTAGCTTTAATTAGGTATGACTCTAGATTTTTTCCTTTTCTGGAGCTTTTAAATTATTATTTCAGTTTAACAGTAAATTTTTCTTTCCTTCCCCTTTGTGTTGTTGGTGCCACTGCTACTAAATTAACTTGGGTTGAACAAATTAGTTGAGTGCCAATATACCTGGTTGTGATGTTTGTACACAACCGTTGCAGTACATACACTAGATATAGGATGTTTTGTTGTGGTATTGGAGATCCTAAGTTTCAGTCCTGTCAGAAATATACTCAGCATGTGGGACAGTGCCACAAATTCAGGCCACAGCTTTTGTTTTGTTGTTTAATTTGGTTTTTAATTTTGTTTTCAATTTTTATTTATTTATTTATTTATTTGTTTATTTCTTTGTTTAGTTTGGGTTTTTTTTTTTAAATATTTTATTATACCACCGTGCGATATACAAATAAAAAGATATACAATTAAGAAGTTCATGTTTGGGTTTTGGTCATACAGTGTTCCAGCACCCGTACCTCCACCAGTGCCCATCTCCCACCACCAACATCCCCGGTTCCCTCCCCCTCTCCCCAGCCCTGCTCCATGGCAGGTTCTTTATTTCTTTCCCTTTCTCTCTCTTTCTCTTTTCCTTCCCTTCCAGACTATGGATTACAGAACATACATTAAAAGGTTGTCATGTGTATCCTTTTGCCTCTATTTAATGCTCAGTTCTAGGTTGGCATTAGTACCCTCGACAATTATTAGCACCCTGTTCCATTTTCTGTCTTACCTAACCTCTGACTCCCACACGTTTGGGATAATTTCCACCTTTGACAAGACCTCCTGATATATGTTTCACTTGACCTTGGATATTGGTATCATATTTTTTGAGGTTCTTTTTTAAAAAATATTTTTATTATACCACCGTGAGATATACAATTACAACGTTGTTCATGTTTAGAGGTTTCGGTCACATAGTGTTCCAGCACCCACCCTCCACCAGTGCCCATTTCCCACCACCAATGTCCCCAGTTCCCTCCCCCTCCCATAGCCTGCCTAAATGGCAGGTTCTTTATCTCTTTTCTCCCCTCTCTCTCTCTCTTTTCCTTCTCTTACATATTGTGTGTTGCACTACATACACTTAGAGGCCATCATGTGCATTTTTTTGCCTATATTTAATGCTCAGTTCTAGGTTGGTATTAGCTCTTTTGACATTTATTCACACATGTTCCCTTCTCTGTCTTACCTAACCTCTGACTCCCACACGTTTGTGGTAATTTCCACTTTTGGTAAGACCTCCTGATCCACGTTTCACCTGACACTGGATTTTGGTGTCATAATATATATAATATATATTACATATATATTATATATATATGTTTATGTCATGCAAATAAATGCAGTCATTCTATATCTCTCTCTTTCCTTATAACTAATTTCACTCAACATGATCCTTTCCATGTCCATCCATTTATAGGCAAATTTCATAACTTCATTTTTCCTAACAGCTGCATAGTATTCCATTGTGTAGATATACCACAGTTTCTTTATCCAGTCATCAGTTCTCGGGCATACTGGTTGTTTCCAGGTTCTGGCTATTGTGAATAGTGCTGCTATGAAAATAAAAGTGCGGATTGTGTTTCCACTATGTGTTTTTGGCTTCCCAGGGTATATTCCCAGGAGTGGTATGGCTGGGTCAAAGGGAGCTCAATTTCTAGTCTTTGGAGGAATGTCCATATTTTTTTCCGGAAACGTTGTACAAGTCGACATTCCCACCAACAATGTATGACAGTCCCCTTTTCCCGCATCCACACCAGCACTTGTTGTTTTTACCCTTTTGGATATGGGCCAGTCTCTGTGGTGTGAGATGATATCTCATTGTTGTTTCGATTTGCATCTCTCTGATGATTAGTGATGATGAGCATTTTTTTATTTGTATATTTTTATTTATTTATTTTTATTATACCACCGTGAGATACACAGTTAAAAAGATGTTCATGATTGGGTTTCAGTCATACAGTGTTCCAGCACCATCCCTCTACCAGTGCACATTTCCTATCACCACTGTCCCCACATTCCCTCCCCCTCCCCCAGCCTGCCTCTATGGCCAGTACTTTTCTTTTTCTTCTCTCTCTCCAAACTCTCTCTCTATCTATCTCTATCTCCTCTTTCTCCCACTCTCTCCCATCTCTTTAACATTGTGGCCTTGCTCTCTCTCTCTCTCCTTCTCTCCCATCTCTAACATTGTGGTTTGCCTGTATGACAGGCACTCTGCCACTGAGAAACATAACAGAGGGAATTTTTGTTGGATTCTTTACAGCACTCAGCACTTATAAAGAGCATATAATTTAGTGGTAAAAGGTATCAGAGTGATAGCATGGCGTGTAGGGTATTTGCCTTGCATGTGGCCGACCCAGGTTTGATCCTTGGCATCCCATATGGTCCCCCAAGCACTGCCAGGAGTAATTCCTGAATGCAGAGCCAGGAGTAACCCCTGAGCATTGCCGGGTGTGACCCCCCAAAAAAACAAAAGAAAAAGTGTATACTCAGTAATAAATGCTAGGGCTCAAAAGCCACTGGAAAACACTGCCTCGAGAGTGGTCTCATGATCAGTGAGCCTGGAGCACTGGCCCTCTTCATTTTCATTCTGTCTCTTGTTGTTCATCTAAATATCTTGTTTCCTTGATCATCCATCATTGAACTGTAAACTTAAGCACTCTGTACACTCCATGTTCAAAGTAACCATCACTTACATCCCTGGTTTCATGGAAAGATTTCTCTTTCTGTTGGAGAGGAAATAGTCTCATTTCTTCATTTAACTTTTCAGTAATGTGTGAGGTTTTTACTCGAGGTTTTTATTGATTTCTTATCAAAGTGAAGAAAGAAATGTAGTTTGGCCAGTGAGCAGCTAAGGAATACAGGTGGTTGATTTCACGATTTTTTCTCTGGCCATAAAGAATGAACAGACTAGGTAAAGGTTCATTTAAAAAAGCAAATTGTACACCTGTAGAATTTCTCGGGGTTTGAGACAGAAAAATTCTATTTTCTTTTTCTGTTAAAGCACCATGATTCACAAAGTTATTCATAGTTGGGGTTTAGCTAAACAGTGTCCCAGCATTGTTTATCCACACCGGTCTCAACTTCCCTCCATCAGTGTTCCAAGTCCCTCACAGACCTCACCAAACCCACAGCTTACCCTCTTGATAAGCACCTTTTAAGTTTAGTTCTTAAAATGTGGGTCCTATGATTTCAGTGGTATTGGCACTGTAGTTTGATATTTAGCTCTTTCATTCCTTGATACCCCTGATGTACCTGAATTCTCTTGACTCCTGCCTGTGTTGTTTCTCATCTTCTCTTCCCCCACTTCCCCACCGCTTCACTTTGTTTCTTTCCTTCTCCTTCCTGTTCTCTGGTGCTAAGAGTGATTTAGGCATCCCTCATTAAACCATTGCATTCTATCAGCCAATTATTCTACATATCACATATACGTAATATTGCCCCATATTTATCATTTTCTTCTACTGCTCATGGCCACGTTTGTGTCGACAAGGACACCGATGCCTGTTTCTTCGCATGTTCCGAGGAACAGTTCTTCTCCAGTGTCAAAAACAGCATGATGTGATTGACGCCTTCTACTCTCGGTCAGACCAATGATGTCATAATGGATCTTTTGTGCTTGCACCATCAGGTCCTTGATATACGCTTCTGATGCCAGCATACTTGCATTGAAAGTACAGTCATTTTAGTCCTTCTTCATTTTGGCAGCCTAGTTTGGCCCTGAGATTTTATCAACTTCTTCTTGCTCATCCCTCTTAGTGCTGCCGTATTTAGGGCTCTTTCAGGGTCAGGGGATGGGATCCACTGTTTTTACTGGTTTTGGCATATTGAGTAAACGATGGACAGCTTACCAGGCTTTGCCTTGTGGGCAGAATACTCTTGTTAGCTTGCCGGGCTCTCTGAGAGGGGTAGATATAATACTCTTGGTAATTTTTTGTGGCTGAACGCAACAGGGAAAGCTGGTAGCAGCTCTGTCCGGTGTATCTGTGTCTCTGGTTTAAGCATACATGGGCTTGAAATAGGTTTCTCTGTAGGGTGGGTCTCTGACAAGCCAGACTTGAGATTGGCTTTCTCTCTTGGGTGGAGCTTTGATGAGCTGTGGAGTCCGGATGATGAAAATGATGCCAGTGCAGTGTGGAGGTTCCTCTGGATTCTTCCGAGGCTCTATTGGGATGATGGGCTCAGACCAGAAGTTGCTCTCCCTCCTGGACCCCTCGTGGTCAGTGGAGCACAGGGAGTGCAACAGGGAGGGGCTGGTAGCAGCTCTTCCCTGTGTATCTGTGTCAGGGTGTATCTGTAGCTGTGTATGTTGATGATAATAAAATTCATTTTGTACATGGTTTTAAAATACTTAAATTTCTTTCATCGTTTATTTCATGTGGTATTTATAAACATAGAGTGAGAGAGAACCAAAGCAAACGAACAAATACAACAAAGAAGAAGCAAATACTTAGATTAGAATAAGTAAAATGTGGTTACAAAAGGGAAGGAAGTGTGGGGTTGGTTAGCACACGAAGGGATCCTCTGTTTGGTAATGGCTTCAAACTAGAATTCTGGTGGCAAGCACTGTTTATCAATAAATAAATGTTTATTTAAAGGCTATTTATTGACAGCTTTTGTTATGTTATAAACCAATACTATTATCAATTTAAGAGGCAATTAGATAGGCATGTAATGCTCTTAATAAATAGATTGGGCAAATGCTGAACCCAGTTTGATTGAGCAATATGTATTGCTTGTAAGTACAAAAGCAGGGCTGGGTGTTTTATTCCTGCATTCATCATCAGCTACATTTCTCTTTAAGTCTGTTTACAGATTACTTGTGTCCTGTAATAACACAAATTTCCAGGGTTTTATTAGATTATTGAGGTTTCTTTTTTAACTTTATATTTTCTGTAAACTTTCCAAATGTAAGCAAATGTGGTTTTCTGACTAAAGATGGCCCAAAGATTACAGTTATGTGACATCTGCGTTAGTGCATCCCCCTTTATTTTGGCAGCAGAAGGGTAGCAGGGAGTCCCACCTGATTGCTGATGTCCAGGATGTTTACAGGAGCCCATCGGATACTGCCTTGAAGCACTGAAACTAGGCAAATGAATGGTGCTGGGAGTGGAAGGTGTATCTTTTTGTTGCTAGCTTTAGTGGAATATTTGCCGAGTTCTCCAGAACAGAAAGAGGGATTGGAAGGGAAGACTCAGATAGTCACCAGCTGGCACCATGTTCTTTTCTGGCCAAGAACTCCAAGCCTGCTCCTTCCTTTCTTTTCAGGAAACAGATCCTGGTTTTTAGTTCTGCTTCTTCCATCCTGAGTCAATTTGACTTGGTAACCCACAGCAGCTGTTCCCACTTCCTTCCTCTGGAAGTAATAATTACATTTTTTGGGGAAAAACTTTGGAGGCATTCCATGTTTATACTTTAAATGACCTCTTCACAGCTATACTGTCCCAAATTGACATCAAAATATAATCTTTTTTAAAAAATTTTTGGTCACACTCCAGCAATGATCAGGAGTAACTCCTGGCTTTTCAGTCAGGAGTTACTCCTGATGGTGCTGGGTGGACATTATGGGATACTGTGGATCAAAACTGGATCGGCCATGTGCAAAGCAAACCCCTACCCGCTGTACTGTCACTCTGGCCCACGAAATGCAATCTTGATTATGTAATCAAAATATGATTAGAGAGATAGTACAGAAAGTAGAGCACTTGTCTTGCATGTTGTGACCAACCAAGGTTGTCCGCTAAATACTACGAGTAATGATCCCTAAACTCAGTCTTAACATACCTGGTGTAGCCCGAAAACAAACTAGCACAAAGATCTTTGTCTTCTCTGGAAATAAAGCCTAGACTTGATTACCTCTTTTCTTGGCTTCCTGTTTAGTTATTAAAGGAAATAGAAAGAATTTCTTTTTTGGACGTTTCTGTTATAGTCAAAGGACATGACTCTCCAGAAACTCTCTAAAAACTTAAGCCCGTAATGTAGTTGTGGTGGAGTCATGCATGTTTATAAGCATTTTGCTCGTATCAACTGGAGTTTATATTTCTAGGTACTTTAGATGAGAAATTATGTCCATAAAGAAATGTGAAATATAGCACTTGTGTTACACATTTTTAATTTCACCTGCAATACATTTAGTACAAATGAAATCTTCATTACTCCAGTGCAGTGGTTAGATACATCTTGAGGTCTAGTTTGTAGTTTATTAGTACTGAGATTGTACAAATAAAACCTTATATTTAAAGCTGATATTTTGCTCAGTGCTGCATTATCATATGGATAAAGTTTGTCTCCTTTAAGACAACAATTTGTTTATATTAGTTTCTCTAAACCAGGAATGCTAGCTAATATTGTTTTATAAATTGTTCTAATAACTGAAATGAAGGCAGTAAAGGCATGAAGAGGATTACTCCAATGAGCAATTGCAGAAGATGACACTGGCCCAAATCCAGTAATAGTAGTTGTGCTTGCCCTAAGTCTCTCATGTGGAGTGGAGGAGCGCTGTCAGCCCGCACAGAGCTATAAGACTTCCCTTTACTGCCACCAAGACTGTGCCTGTAATTCCCTCCCCCACTACCCAGAAAGAGATGATAGAGTAGCTCCGTGCAGGTAAGGGCAGGTCTCTTCTTTTAGGGCTTGGGGAAAGATAGTGCTGACTATGATAGGCCTAGCCAAATGATGACAAAACTAATTTGGAGAAACTGGCAATCACCCAATCCAACTTTCAATGTGTAACATTACAGAGAAGTGAAATAGCATATGACTAGTTGAAAGCAGTGCCCCAACTTTCACATACCTATATAAATTCGTTATCTAGTACTTTATATGCAATAACTAATGCCATTTATTCATGATTTTATTGAGTACCATATATATGCCATGCATTTATATGGTATATGAGTACCATATATATGCCATGCATTTATATGCCATCCATATATATGCCATGCATTTATTTGCTAAGCATTCAGTGGAGATACATATATGACTAAAACTTGGCCCTTGCCCAAGGTGCTCATGATGTAGAACGAGAGAATCTGAGTTATCAGATTCATGCAAGAGAGGAGATCAGATCTGTAATAGGATTTTTTGCCAGTTTAGTTTTGATTATGGAGAGGTGGGTTTCTATTTTCTAACAGGAACCATAAAAAGTGTTGGACAGGGCTGGGTGGTCCTAGAGATTGAATTCAAGGTCACAAACTTATGCACTTTTTGCTGGATCTACCCTACCCCTACCTCAAGGTGGCCATGGTGGAAAAACTAAGAATACAGTTTTCTTTGGATACCTGTCATTGAAGACAGTCAAGAACATCTTCATAGAGAAGAGGTTTATCATGCTATGCAGAGGGTACTCTGCAGTAGAGACAAAAGAGAAAAAAAAATTTTTTGTTCTTATTATTGTTACTTGGAGAGGAGAGAAGGATATTCTCGTATAAGAGAGAAGTGTCTAAAAGAATACTGCTTGTTGTTCTGAAGAAATTGAAGTGTGTGTGTGTGTGTGTGTGTGTGTGTGTGTGTTGCAGGAACTACTTGGGAAATACTTGTTGAAGCAGACCCTTAATATTCCTTCTCCAAGTAGCATGTCTTGGGGATTGTTCATATTGCTGCATAAAAAAATCTTGAGGCTTTTTCATATTGCTTTCATATGGCTTCTCCTCTTTTTCATTTTCTCTTCACTTGCATTGTGATACATTGTTTAGAGGTACCACATTTCAGTCATTCAATTTCATATTAATAGCCATTTATGTTGTGATAGCCATTTATATTGTAAACAACGCTTGCTATTATATGTGTTAATGTTCATAATGCTTTTTGTAAACTGCTTACCTTTAAAAAATTCTTTACTAATGACTGCATTTATTTGCATGACATAAATACATATATACATATTATGATACCAAAATCCAATGTCAGGCGAAACGTGGATCAGGAGGTCTTACCAAAAGTGGAAATTACCGCAAACGTGTGGGAGTCAGAGGTTTAAGTAAGACAGAGAAGGGAACATTGTGAATAAATGTCAAAAGAGCTAATACCAACCTAGAACTGAGCATTAAATACAGGCAAAAAAATGCACATGATGGCCTCTAAGTGTATGTCGTGCAACCTACAATATGTAAGAGAAGGAAAAGAGAGAGAGGGAGAGAGAAAAGAGATAAAAGAACCTGCCATTTAGGCAGGCTATGGGATGGGGGAGGGAATTGGGGACACTGTGGTGGGAAATGGGCACTAGTGGAGGGTGGGTGCTGGAACACTATGTGACCGAAACCTCTAAACATGAACAATGTTGTAATTGTATATCTCACGGTGGTATAATAAAATATTAATAAAAAATAAAAACTCTTTGCTGAGGGCCAGAGTGACAATATAGCGAGTAAGGCACTTGCATGCATCCAACCCAAATTCAATTCTGGTACTACATATGGGCCCCAGAGCCCTGCCAGGATTTATACCAGAGCACAGACCCAGGAGTAAGCCCTGAGCACAGCCAAGTATGGATCAATAGAAGAAAACAAAGCAAACACTTTGCCAAATACATAAAACAAAGCCTTTATTTTGCCATTTGTGGCTTTCTTTAGTAAAGACCCCAAAACCTAGAATTATTGGTTGAGCCAAAATTAACTTTCTGCTTTAATCTAAGGATTAGCTGCAGTGCTATTGTGTGATCTCTTTAATTCTCTTCTGTACTCCTTCAAGTGAACTGTCTTCTTTAGTCCCTAATTTAATATTGTCAAAATGGATTTTTTGCTCTTTCTTGTCCTTGGGCCTAGATCCCTGCTTTGCCTTTGGACGTTATATCTACTCATGTTTCATTTGACTTCTTTCTTTTTGCCTTCTTCTCAAACTTCTTTCATCTATATTAACATTTTTCTCTTTGAAACACCTTCCCCCTTCTGAAACATGCATGTAGTCTTGTGTGCATACATGTTCAGGCTTATAGTATTATTTTAAAATGTATATCTGTGCTTTCTCTCCAGAAGATTAGTGGATCTCTAAGTATTTTATATGTCTTTTTGTGGCTCTCAAATTTTCCCGGCATAGTTTCTTCCTCTGTAACTTATTTCCTTATCCTTTAACTATTCTGAAACTGTGCATGCTACTCTAAACCAAACCCTTTTTTGGTTCCATTTTGATCCACGGTGATCCTGAAATGAATGAAGCTTTGCTTCATTGGTCCTTTCATGTCACCAAGTCAGGCACATCTTCTTCCGGGGATTGCCCTTGAGACTTCATAAATACCTGCCATAATTTGCTTCCATGACAACATACATACCATCCCTTCCAATGGGCTGTTTGAGCCTCTTTTAAATCATGATTCCCAACCTCAGTAAGCCTTGATATGCCACAAGGTTTTCTAGTTGGTCTCTTTTCAGGTATTTAGACATAATGATGTCTAGGAATAATAATGATAATTGGAGTTAGCTTAATTGTGGAATTTATGTGTACTAGAACCATTGCTACATTTATGTGTATGATCTTACGCTTTATAATCTGGATAATGCAGACACAGCCCACATGGTATGATTTGGATTCTTCTTACAGAATAATTCATAAATTCACTGTATCACTGTCTTACCTTTGTTCATCAATTTTCTCAAGCAGGTATCAGTAACATCTCCATTTGTCACAAGCAAGCGTAGCCCAAGGGCATCTGCTTGCTCCAGGGACAGGAATAACCTCAAACCATTCTTCATGTCATGGAATTGAGATCCATAATTGTTACTAGTTTTTGGCATAACAAATAAAACACGGGTAGCTTGCCAGGCTCTGCCCTGTAGGTCGATATACTCGCAGTAGAAGGTTCTCATCTCGAGCATTTACTGATGAAACTTATAGGGGAAAGATCAGGTTTCCTCTTGGATGGAGCTCTGAGGAACTATGGAGTCGGAATGTTGAGAATGACCAACCGCATGATGTGTAGGTTGCTCTGACTTCTTGCTAGGCTCACTGGGATGACGGGTATCAGTTAGAACCTGTCTAGAACTGTATACAGTGTATAAATGTGAAAGGTCCTGGGAAGGACCTTATCCTAAAATCAGTGTTATCTAAGAATATTGTGTGGCCACTTTGTGGCCACGCCGCCAATGGAGCTGTGGGTCGGCATGGGTGGGTCTCTCTTCCAGGGAAGCTGGCATGGAGGTGGATGAAAGGGGCGGAGCCCAAATCTCTGCTCCGAGTCTGGCCTGTGTGGTCTCTCCCCGCATGTGTGAGCGAACCCTTGGAGCAATGGAGCAATGTTGGGCTTGGCCAGGGGCTGACCGAGCCCATTACCGGGAGGTCAGCTCCATGGGTTGCTTCCACGTGTGGCCGGGCTGAGCAGTGCAGCTGTGGGTCTGGAGTGGATGGGTCTGGATCTCTTCTGGGGTTGCAGAGAAGCTGTAGGTCTCATTAATAAATCATGATGTTTTATTGTCAGCTGTCATAATCTACACATATATCTATGCATGCCATTATCTACACATGTATGCCTCCTATGTGGCAGCATGCTTTTTGGTCCTCAAATAGGGTGAGTAAGTTTGTATAATCAGAGGCCACTTAACAGCAGGGATCCATATCAAGAAATGTGTCTGTTTGGCAGTTTGTGTTTCACGTACTATACTTACACAAACCTAAATGGTGTATTTTACTATACGCTGGGGCTATAAATCATGACCACTTTGTATATGGTATCCGTCATATGTATTTAACTGGAAAGCAAATTCATTTTAAATTTCCCCAGAAGGTTGTAATTTAAAAATGATTTTTTGACATACACATTCTGTATAGATGATTATTTAGTTTTTGGAATTTGCTTGTTTATATTATTTTCATCACAGTGTCCCTCTAGTGGATTGACAATTTTGGGCTCTTCTGACTCATCCATCAAATTGTAAATTTCCCAGATACAGTAATTTATCTTACAATCTTTGAAACCTCTAATTGCTATGAAAATTGTTAGTATAAAAATTTCAACAAAGAATACTGAATTTATTGCATATTAACTTAATCATTGCCTTTTCTTTTCTTGTTTTTCAGGAAATCATTTGTCAGAAAAACACTGTGAGTATCTTAACACTTCCAAAATTGTTTAAGCCTTTTCTATCAGTTAATTTATTTTTTTGTCTTCTCAAAATGCTAGTTTCTATTTGGTATTTCTCTTTATAGCTTTTGACAAATCAAATATGGTTATTTCTTTGAAATATTTTTATGATGAACATTGAAAATAATGGTATATGTTAGTATGAATAAAAATAGCAATACCTATTTTTCTACATATAGTTATATTTTGGAAGCAATTTCTTTATCTTTAGCCAATATTATACAATTTTAAGTGGCAAAAATCATCACATATATATACACTTTTATGTATGTTAGTACATATACCTGTACATAAACAGATATCTGTGTATGTAGACTATATATAACCTATAGATATAGATATGTGTATATATATGCATATATTTAAGATATATCTATGTCTAACTACTGTCAGAAAGACAAAAACTGATACAGTTCTGTAGTTGGTTTTCTGCATTCAAAATCACATTTAAGAATTCTTATCCTCTCAGGCACTGGTAGACTTTACAAGAAAAAAAAGAACCAACCCCATTAAAAAATGGGGAGAAGAAATGAACAGAAACTTCTCAAACAAGAATTCGAAAGGCCAAAAGGCTTATGAAAATATGCTCTTAAAAAAAGAATATATGCTCTTCATCACTAATCATTGGGAAATGCGAATCAAAACAATGAGATGTCATCTCACACCACATAGTCTGGCACACATCCAAAAGAGCAAGAACAACCAGTGCCTGCATGGATGCGGGAGAAAGGGACTCTCATCCACTGTTGGTGGGAAGGTCTACTGCTACAGCCTTTAAAGAAAATAATATGGACATTCCTCAAAAAACTAGAAATTGAGTTCTCATTTGATCCAGCTATACCACTCCTGGGAATATACTCTGGAGCCCAAAAAACACACAACAGAAACATCATCTGCACTTCTATGTTCATAGCAGCTCTATTCACAATAGCCAGAAACACACAACAGAAACATCATCTGCACTTCTATGTTCATAGCAGCTCTATTCACAATAGCCAGAATCTGGAAACAGCCTGAGTGCCCGAGAACAGACGACTGGATAAAGAAAGTGTGGTAAATCTACACAATAGAATACTGTGCAGGAAAAATGAAGTTATGAAATTTGCTTATAAACGGATGGACATGGAGGGTATCATGCTGAGTAAAATTATTCAGAGGAAAAGGACAGATACAGAATGACTGCATTCATTTCCGGGAAATAAAAAAATAGTATGATACTAATATCTAAGGACAGGCAAAACATGGATCAGGAAGACTTGTCAATGGTTGGAATCTACAATAAATTATGGGAGTCAGAGGTTAGGTAAGATAGAGAAGGGACCAGTGTGCTATTAATCATTGGAAATGGTAATGCCAGACTAGAACTGAACATTGGACATAAGCAAAGGGATATAGATGATAAGCCTTCCGTGTATGTATTACAAGCTTCAATGTGTGTAGGAGAAGAGAGAGAGAGAGAGAGAGAGAGAGAGAGAGAGAAAAGAAATATCTGTCATAGAGGCAGGCTGGGGGGGGGGGAGAACGAATATGGAGACATTGGTGGTGGGAAATGTGCACTGGTGGAGGGATGGGTGCTGGAACATTGTATGACTGAAACCCAGTCATGAACAGCTTTGTAATTAATTGTATATCTCATGGTAGTATCACTGTCACTGTCACTGTCACCCGTTAATCATCGATTTGCTCGAGCGGGCACCAGTAACATCTCCATATGTCCTGTCTCATGCAAGTAGACCCCAAGGGCACCTACTTGCTCCAGGAGCATAAAGAGCCTCAAACCATTCCATCAGGTCATGGGAATGAGGTCTATAATTGTTACTGGTATTTGGCATATCAAATACGACACGGGTAGCTTGCCAGGCTCTGCCGTGCGTGTAGCATAATCATCTCTAAATCCAGCATTTATTGATGAACCGCGCGGCCACAAGAGGTGGCGCAAGCTGGGCTCTGATAGACTGGTCTGCTGGGTGGTGTTCTGATGAGAGGGAAGTCCAGATGTGGAAAATGGAGGCCCTCATGGAGTGGGGGTCGTCTGGCTTGTTGCAAGGCTCTGCTGGGGTGGCGGGCCAGGGCTAGAACCTGCCCTTCCCTCCCGGGCGTCTCTTGAGTGGCTGGGCACAGGGAGAGCCAGTAGCAGCTCTGCCCCATGTCTGTTAGTTACACTGGCATCCATGGAAGCAGATTTCTTCTTTCTGTGCATTGTGCTGAAAGGTATTTCTGAAGCACAAGATCTCTGCCACCCTGTCTCTGATCAAGAAACACTTAGAGTGACATTGTCCTTCACCCAGTTCCTCCTAACCTACAAATTCTCTCTGAACCTCCAAATCCACTCACCAGGGTACAAGGAACTATTTTGATCCATTTGTATAAGTCTCGTTTGGCAATGGGGAACTGAAGAACTATCTCAAGTTCTCCTGTTTGAAATTTTCCTCCACTCTAACCAATTAACAGTAGTAGGACTGGGGCTTGGTCAGTACCGAGAGAACAGTCAACCCAGAGAGCGAATAAAATTTTAAAAAAAGAATTCGTATCCTCTCTATGGAGTTAATAAAAAACTAAAGAGTTAAAAAAATTAAGTGTTAAAATATGTGAAGAAAATTATGCAGGATCAAAGAGCTAGTACAGGGTTTAAGGTGCTTTCCTTGAGTGTGGCCAACGTGGTTCAATCCCTGACACCATCTGTGGTCCCACACTGCTGCCAGATATGACCCCCAAAAAATTATACAATGGAATGACCATTATTATGCCAGTGGTTGTATTCTTCATTTGGGAAAGTAAACCCATTTAAACCATTAAAGAATATCTCTGCAATTTATATACAAATAATATAGGATGTAAATATCTGCACATGATGAATTTAAGATAAAAGAATTAAAAGTACTGTTGTTTTTTCCTTACATCAGAAAGAATAAAATTTATGGATAAGATTTTTACCAGATTATATATGCATGACAGCATATACTATTTAAACTTATTTTTAACGGTAAATCAAAAGTTGCTGCTTACTGCTTCAATTCAGTATAATAGGTTTTATTAAGCAAATATTGTTTGAATATTTACTGATCTAGGCTTTGGCTTGGTGTTTCAAGAGTTGAATATAGACACAAAAGAGAAAAAACAGTATATTCATAACTGTCCCATAAGATAATAGATGAGAAGTATTCGAGTCTATTTGCAGGAGTAGGTCAGTTAGCAAATAAGCAAACAGTTTAGAGATTACCATAAGGCTGTTGATGTGCTAAAGATTGGATAGTCAATATCGCAAGTGGCTGTGGAAGAGCTTTTACCTGAGATCTGAAGAGAGGGAGGAGCACAGTGGTGGTATGGTAAAGTGAAGAATTGCTTTGATAAGGTCAGAATGTTTGAACGTCATGAAAAGACTGCCTTTTGTCTTGATGAGCTGCTGTGTTTCAGGTGTTGGGTGTCTCTATAGAGAGCCGAGCATTTTGAGCATGTTTCAAATGTATTAATACTAAGAACTTCCTCCCACTCAGAAGTTTAATTCAAACAAACGTATGCTCACTTTCAAGTAATTATTTGAAAATTAAAATCTATGCTTATGATTTAAAAACAATGAAGAGACTTTATATGAAACTAGATTTTTGAGTGTGAGATCTTTATAGCCATGAAAATGAGCATGACACTTTTGTCATGGTCAATAATCATAAGATTGTTGTGGTACTTTAATGACCATACCTTGATCTTAGGGAATTTTTTGAAATTTAATTTTTGAAATATTTCAAGAACATGTTTAAACTATTTGAGAATTATCACTTTACTACTGAGAGGTAGTTGTCACATTTGAAACATGTTATCAATCACATGGTGATGGTTTCTATTAGCTGTGGATTTATCTTCTACTTTGGTTTTTTTTTTTATTATTATTTTTATTATACCACCGTGAAACAAGAACAGATGAAGGAATTGACCGTGAAGAATCAAAAAAGAATACAGATGTGCATGATCACTCTGACAATGAAGTTAGAGAGGAAATTGGTAGGATGTTTAAGGAGCTCAACGAAAAAATTGAGCAGATGTCCAATAAAATACATGAGAACATAAACGAAGCAGTTGAAAGGGCAGTCAATAAACTACGGGAGGAAATGAGAGCAGAAATGAGAACCATGCAAAGAGAAATATTATCTCTTAAAAACTCAGTAGATGAAATGAAAACAACAATCGGGGCTCTCAACAGTAGGATGACAGCAGCGGAAGAGAGAATCAGTGAGACTGAAGATGAGCTGCAGAAAGCACTCAGAGAACTACATAAGATGGAAAAGATCAGAAAATGGATCAGCAACGGAACAGAGAACAATGGGATGAAGCCAGGCAGAACAACATAAGAATTATCGGAGTCCCAGAGGGACAGGAAAGTAACCCCAAGGAAATTAAAACAGTTAAAAACATCCTGGTTGAAAAGTTCCCCAAGTTAAAGGATGAAGGCATCCAGATCCAAGAAGCCCAATGCATACCAGCAAGAAGAGACCCCAATAGAAAGACCCCAAGACACATCCTAGTCAAAGTAATGGATGCCATAGACAGAGACAGAATTCTTCAGGCAGCAAGATCAAAGAAGGAAATTGTATACAAAGGAGCATCCAAAATTCGACTTTCAGCAGACTTCTCAGAAGACACCCTCCAAGCCCGAAGGCAGTGGTGGGATATAGTAAAAAAACTTAATGAAATGAACGCCTCAGCAAGAATTCTTTATCCAGCTAAACTCTCACTCAGATTTGAAGGACAGATATACAACTTCTTGGATAAACAACAGCTTAGGAACTTTGTAAAATCAAAACCAACCTTAAAAAGGACTGAATGATCTACTATAAGACGAGACATAACCCAAAAGAACAACCAACCTATACAGAAAGATGGCACAAAATCCCATGACAATAATATCTCTCAATGTCAACAGTCTAAATGCACCAGTTAAGAGACACAGAGTGGCAAAATGGATCACAAAATTGAATCTGACATTCTGCTGCCTTCAAGAAACACACCTGAACAATCGGAGCAAAGACAGGCTCAAAATAAAAGGCTGGAAAACAATCCTTCACTCAAACAACCCATCCAAAAAGGCTGGGGTAGCCATACTGGTATCTGACAACATAGACTTCAGGCTGAAGAAGGTCAGAAGGGACAATGAAGGTCACTTGTTAATAGTCAAGGGATGCATATATCAGGAAGAAATCACGCTATTAAACATATATGCACCCAGAGGGGCCAGCAAAATACCTAAAACAACTACTAATAGACTTCAAAGAAGACATTGACAGCAACACAATTGTAGTTGGAGACTTCAACACTGCTCTATCAACCCTGGACAGGTCAACAATATCTTCTACTTTGGACTGTGAAATTAGTAGCAATCAGTGACTTAAGTCGCAGTCCTAAAATTTTCAAGTTGTATGTAAGTCAACTAGGAAAATAAGTGGAGTTTTGGGACTATATGTATTTGTTCAATATATAGTCATTATATGGAACAATATTATTAGTTCTCATCATTATGAAAAATGCTTTTCCCAGCAGTGTCTTTGTGGGGGAAAGGCGTACATCCAGCAGTGCTCAGGGCTTACCCTCTGGCTCTGCCCTTAGGAGATACTATTTCTCCAGCTCCAGCATATGTGTCTCTTTAAAAGCACTGCAGTGCGGCTTTACATTGTAGATCACTTGTAGATCACTTGCTTTTACATGTATGAGGCCCAAAGCTAGATTCTGCCACTGCAATTCAATAAAAACGTAATTAATTAATTAAATACTATATCATGCATCCAGTCCTGACACTTTTGTTCCTATGCATTCTCAATGGGTCGTCTTTGAGCTCAGAACTTGGAACTTTCTGTGTCTCATGCATCAATAGTATATAGAACCATTGATTCAAGACACATATGATGAATATATACGTTGATGCATATACAATGTGGATGTATATATTCAGATACATATAGTCCCCAAAACACGTGGGGAAACTTCAGAAGTGCAGTGAGGAACCTCCTTAATATGGTTGGGTGTTTTCGGTTGAGTTCTGTGCCTTAAATTCATGTTGTTTCAGTTCAACATTCACTACTTTTGTATGACTTTGATTCTCCTCTCTCTATTCTTCTGTTACTCAGTGCACTCCTAAACACCTTCTAGTTCTTCTCCCCAGAGTTAGTTTTGCATTGTTCCGTGGGGCCCAGTATTTCAGTGGTAATGTATTATCTTTCCTGTCTTGTCCGCCAATACATAGTCTTAAGACTTGAGGGATACAGAACTTTATCCCACAGCAGAAGAACATTTCACTGTCTTCCCGTTCATCATCGATTTGCTTCGAGCGGGCCCCAGTAACATCTCCATATGTCCTGTCTCATGCTAGTAGAGCCCAAGGCATCTGCTTGCTCCAGGAACATAAAGAGCCTCAGTCTATTCTGGAATGAGGTCTATAATTGTTACTGGTATTTGGCATATATATCAAATACAACACGGGTAGCTTGCCAGGCTCTGCCGTGCAAGTAGACCTATCTAAATTCCATCCAATGAGCGGATCTATAGACCTATCTGAATATATAAAATTTAAGAAAAAAATTCTTAAGTTATTCATAGTACAGATTTATAGACCTATCTGAATTCCATCAGCTTTCCCACAGCTGTCCTTTCTCTGATCCTAGCACTACCCTCCCCTTAGCTGTCGTGTCTCCTTGGTCTCTTCCTATCTGTGCCAGTTGCCTAATATTTCCTTTATTTATCCGGGGCTGAGTACTGGCTGCTGATTTTGCACTATTTCCCTCATTTTGGGTTTATGAATGTCTTGTCATGATTCACCCATTAGCTGAGGGCAATGCTTTTTGGGGGCAAGAATTCTCTAAAGGTGATACTGTTTCGGGCCGGGAGCGATGGCCCAGCGGGTAGGGTGTTTGCCTTGCATGCGGCCGACCTGTGCCGGCCCGGGTTCGATCCCGGCATCCCATGTGGTCCCCCGAGCACCGCCAGGAGTGATTACTGAGTGCAGAGCCAGGAGTAACCCCTGAGCGTAGCCGGGTGTGACCAAAAAGAAAAAAAAAAAAAAAAAAAAAAAAAAAAAGGTGATACTGTTTCTTTCTAAGTGCACCATATCTGAAGAGATACATGGTGTGACCAGACTTGCTGCTAGTGATGCTTACCTTAGTCAGGCACTTGGGTAAAGGGATACCTGTCGGGTTCCTTCACCCTAAAGCTCTAGTTTCCCTTTGTGATGAATAAACACCTGTGACTTTGTAATGAATTAATGTCTTGTGGGGAGACCATTCAAATATCCTGTTTCTCAACACTGTTTGCCTACAAATTTTAACAGAACTTGTGTGTAGTAATTACTACTGCTTTGGAAATGTAAATTGGTGCAGCCCCTACAGAATAATATGAAGATTCTTTTAAAAAACAAAAAAAGTATGATCCTGCAATACCATTCCTAAACTGGAAATATTATAAAAGGATATGAAAACATTAATATGAAAGAAGAACATTTAGAACTTTAAAAAATAATTTTCAGGTTTATTTTTTAATGTATTTGTTCTTTGTGACTTGAATAGAGCATTTTCTTTTGTAATTTTTTGTGTATTGAGTACTTATCTGGAGCAGGGTTATTTGGTTCTTTGGTTCAAATGTGTCCCGCTCCTAGCTTAACTTTGGGAGCTGTGGAAGCCGACTATTATTGTTCTTTGCTTGCTTGCCTTCCTACCTAAATTGTAGGCGGAGGTAAAAAGATCAAATTGGTGGATATATTTTGGGATCTTGATGGCATTTGATTTATTTATTCAAATTTATTTTAATTTATAGATGCTGATTTACAGCCCTGTTAATAATAGTTACAGTTTACAGTGTTTCAAATCCAAAGCTACTATTGGTGTTAGTATCCCTCTATCACTGTTGCAAGGTCCTTTCTGACCCTGGTCACTTCCTTAGAAAAGTAACTTAAAAAATAACGTGCAGAGTGAAAATCCTTGACCAGTGCATGCCTTTATGTTGCCTCTAGTCTCTGCAGCCCAACTCTTCCCTTTCTTGGCATTCTCAGTACTGTGATCCAGGCCAAGGGTTTGCCATCTTTTCATACTCTTAAATCCCTTGTTGCTCTGTATACCACGGGTAAAGGAGATCATCTGGTATTTGTCCTTTTCCCTCTGATTTGGTGGATGTTTTTCTCAACAAGTATGTTGAAGAAAATATTGGCAGAACTCTTTAAGACTTAGACCTCAAAGAAATCATTAATGGTACAATACCACTGACACAGACTACAGAATCAAAATTAAACAAATGGTATTATATCAAAATTAAAAGTTTCTGTATAGCAAAAAAACACAGGCTTAAGCTAAATGACAGCTAAGTGAGTGAGAGAAAATATTTGCTCTTAGCACGTCACATAAAGGGTTAATATCCAGGATCTAAACATCGTTACAAAGATCAACAATAATAACAAAAATCTAAAAGCCCCATCCAAAAAAATGGGAGAGGAAATGGATATACACTTCTCTAAGGAAAACTAATGAATGGTCAATAGGCACATGAAAAAATATTCGTCATCATGTTATCAGGAAAATACAAATCAAGACAACAATGAGATATCATCTCACACCAGTGACAGTGACACATATAAAAAGTAATGGAAGCAGTCTTTGTTGGTGGGCACATCATGAAAATGCAATGCTCATCCGTACGGTTGGAAATGTTGTATGGTCCAACCCCTATGGAAAAGGGTGCGGAAGGTACTCAGTAAGCTTAAACTTGAGCTCCGATACAACCTGGCCTTTCCACTTTTGGATATTTACCCCCAGTACAGAACAACACTCATTCAAAAGAAAGTGTGTACACCATTACACCATATTCATTGCAGCACTAAGTACAATAGCTTAGATTTGGAATCGACCTAGATGTACAATTACAGAATAAGTGGATCATGAAGATTATATATATATATATGTATATGTATATATATGTATATGTATATATATATATATACACACACACATACATACACACACAATGGAACACCACACAGCTGTTGGAAATGATAAAATTAATATAATCTGTGGCAACATGAATAGTGGAAGACATGTTTAATGAAGTATGCCAGAAGAAGAATAAACACAGGATGATATCACTCATATGTGATATTTAAAGTAACTGGATGTGGGAATGCAGGAGATGTCCTGATCAACCTTGGCCCGAGAGAGGGAAGGAACAAAAGAGAGAGGAGGGAAGGGGGTAAGAGAGAGAGAGGAGAGGCAATGGGGGACCAGATCAGGAGAGTTTGCTATAAAGGTGGTATTAAGGAATGATAGATTCAAATATCCAAACCATAGAATCAACAGCAATGAAATCAAGAGACCCAAACTTTAAGAACCAAACTTCCAAATGTGCCTATCAAGGGGGGCATGCTGGAGAGAGGGACATCGAAGTGGAAAGAATCTGGGACCATGATGGAGGGAAGTTGACACTGGTGATGGGCTCGGTGGTGTGTTATTGTCTGCCTAAAACTCAGCTGTAAATAGCTGTCAGCCAGAATGCTGTAATTTCAAAGTGTAGAGAATGAAGCTCTCTCCCATTTCCTTGGAGTCAGCCATTTGAAGTCACTCCCATATCTGCATTTTAGCTCGAAGCTATATTATAATCAGATAGTCCCACATCTATTATAGGGACTTTTATTTAGGCATCCCACTCCCATGAAAACCCAGCATTGTAAAACCAGTATTTCTCCCTCCAGGCCCAAATTGAGTTCAAATGCCTGGAAACCCCATATTTTATTTGGTTTGTTTTTCAGTTCATCATGCATCTCATGTATAACTAGTGCTTTAGAATAGAATCTGTTGAGCAATAAAATCTGATTCTGATTTCTGAATTCTTTCTTTTTGTTCATGATATCACTTTTTCCTTTTAGGTAGCCCCATTTAAGGTGGTAACTTTCACGTCTCTCTGTTTTCTTTGAAAGAGTTGGCAGGTCTAGATTAATCTTGAACATGGACTCCACATATCCGTTGCTATTTATCTAGTCATTCATTGTAGCTTCCTGCCCAATTTCATCAAAATTTCTTTCTCAGTCCATCCTACTCTCTGTTCATAATATCAAATTGCACAACTTTACTTGTTTTCTTTCCTGCTTTGAATCCTTCCATGATTATTTACTACCCACTGTGCATGCTTTAAAATCCTTAGCTTTGCCTTCAGCTTCTTCCCTGAGTTCTGAGCCTCAGAAATGTTTACTTGCTAAAGTTGTATCAGAAAAAAATTTCCCTGTTCTTTGAAGCTTTGCTTTTGGGGCCAGAGCTATAGTCCAGTGGGCAGGGCATTTGTCTTGCATGTAGCTGACCCGGTTCGATCCCCAGCATCCCATATAATCCCCACGCAGTGCCAGGAGTAATTCCTGATCGCAGAGCCAGGAGTAACCCTTGAGCATTGCTGGGTGTGACCCAAAAAGCAAAAAATAAATATAAATAAATGAGTAAGTAAATAAGTAAATAAATAAATAAAGCTTTGCTTTTATTCACTCTCTCATGTTCTCCACTCTAGGTTTCAGTACATCAGTGTACTTATGTTATAATGAAGGGGAACGGCACAGACAGTGTAGAGGGAGAGGCAGACCCATGGAGTTTTCAGTCATGTTTTACCTTTATTCTAATAGCAAGAAAGAGGGCCTTTAAAACATATGAGTGTAAGTAGTATATCTGCTGTTAAAGGATCACTTTAAAGGCCAGGATGTGAGTGAGCCACAGAGTACTGACTCTGTGGTCAGTACCACAGAGTACTTACTTGGCTTTGATCCCTTGCACTGTAAAAAAGGGGGTGGGAGCAGGGAAGAAGATCATGTGCTAGAACATTAGATTCTGGACTGAATGTCAAGTGTAGGAGCAGGGGGACAGTTAAGCCAACTGTAATAACTCAGACCCAGTTTGTGCTGGCAAAAAGACAGGAGATCGGCCGAATGAGATATGTTTGGGAGGAAAAGAAGACAGGACTGATAAGATATGGTAGGTCAAGCATCAGAGCCAACTTGGAGCCTCTGCTTTTAGTACCTTGGAGAATGGTGAAAGCTTTGACTGAGCGAGAGCAAGTCGGAGGGAAGGAACATACTCTCACATGCCTCAAAGCATTGTCTATGACATGGGCAACTCTTTCATACTAGCTCTTATTATTATCACAGATTTATAACAATAAATCCTCCCACCACACTCTAGATACCTGAAGATCAAAGGCCATATACTTAACTATACTCCCAACTATATGCATTGTTGTCCTTAGCCCTGGTGGTGAATTCAGTGGATTGGTAGAAAACGTATCATACTGTATTTTCATACCATCTATGCAGCCTGATTATTCAAAAAAAAGGCAATTAAAAAGGCTGGAGTGATAGTACAGTGTATAGGACCTTGCGTGAGTCTGCCCGCGTTTGATCCCTGGAAATTCATATGATCCCTGAGCCTGGCAGGAGTGATCCCTTAGTGCAGAGCCAGCATAAGTCCTGAGCACTGTGACTTCCCTCCAAAAAATAAACAATGAAGGCAGTTAAAAGAATAAACTTCCATTTTTATAGGTCATAAATAAGAAATGATGTTTTTCTGTTTCCCTTCACACTGTTAATTGTGGACTCACTGTGGCAAGACTTGGGATGGTTTTTGTTTGTGTGGAATTTGCAAGGTGGCTTCCCACCCACTGGTATCTCTTTCCCCCACAGATGTGCACTGGCAACTACACATTTGTTCCTTACATGGTGACACCGCACAGCAAAGTGTACTGCTGTGACAGCAGCTTCATGAAGGGCTTGACAGAGCTCATGCAGCCCAACTTCGAGCTGCTTCTGGGACCCATATGCTTACCTCTTGTGGATCGTTTCATTCAGCTTTTGAAGATGGCCCAAGCAAGTTCCAGGTAAAGTTTAACAATGCCATTTGGTGATAAAACAAAAACAAAGTGTGACTGTTTCATTTATTTGTACATTTCACCTAATGTTTCTCAGTGCATGCATCACAGAACCAGAGAGGGGAAAGTTGATGTCCTATAAGTGGAGCAAATGGATGCTGCATAGTTCAGATGTTGCATTATATTCACAACAGAATAACTACATCAGGATTTTAAAAAGGCAGTAAATCACTGTATCACTGTCTTCCCATTGTTCATCGATTTGCTCGAGTGGGCACTAGTAACATCTCCATTAGTCCTGTCACAAGCAAGTGCAACCCAAGGGCATCTACTTGCTTCAGGGACAGGAGGAGCCCGAAACCATTCTTCAGGTTATGGAACTGAGGTCCATAATAGTTACTAGTCTTTGGCATAAAAAGTAAATAAAACACGGTAGCTTGCCAGGCTTTACCGTGCAGGTGGTATAGTCTCAGTAGAAGGCTCTCAACCCAAGCATTTACTGATGAAAATAAAGGGGGAAGATCAGGTTTTCTCTTGGATGGAGCTCTGAGGAACTATGGAGTCTGGATGTTGAGAATGACTAACTGCATGATGTGTGGTTTGTTCTGGCTTCTTGCCAGGCTTACTGGTATCCGTTAAAACATGTCTATAACTGCTTACTATGTATAAATTTGAAAGAAATTGGGAAGAACCTTATGCAAAATTCAGTATCCTATAAATATATAGAGCGCGGCGCTGGCTAAGGGACATGTGGGTCTGGCGTGGGTGGGTCTCTCTCTCTTCGGGGCAACTGGCATGGAGGCGGAGGAAAGGGCAGGGCCCAAAAATCCACTCTGGGTCTAGCCAGCATGGTCTCTCCCCGCTCATGAGAGCAAACCCTTGGAGCAATGTTGGACTCGGCCAGGGGAGGTCAGCTCCATGGGTTGCTTCCACATGGGGCCGGCCCAGCAGCGCGCAGCTGTGAGTCTGAAGTGGATGAGTCTGGATCTCTTCTGGGGTTGCAAAAAGTTAGTAAATACAGAGCTAAAAATATAGCAAAAGGAATAAGACACATGACAATTAAGATCTTAGAGCTTGGAAAATATTTCAAGATTGATACTAAAGGTATTCGGAGATATTAATATGGATTTATACATTAAATATGCTCAGTGCACAGAGAAATCAAAATGAATATCAAGGGATGTTTGTTGTATAGGTAAGAAACCTGAAAAACTTGCTGACATTATTTATAAGAGCAATTATACATGTGATAAATGATGCTGCTGAATCAGAAACCAATTTGCTATAGGTGCACCTACATTTTAAAGCACAGTTTCTATTTAAAAAAAGTAAAATGAAAAAGTTTTGACATTTCAAGTGGGACATCAGAGGTTCTTACAAAGTACATCAGCGTGGACTATATTTACTCTTAATCATTTCTGAAGTAGGAAAGACTATAATGCATTGTCGGGGCTCTGGCCGGCAGCTGCCAGCACAAATGAGGGAGACCTGGGTCTTACAGGACTTCAGCCCTACAAAAAGGAGAGGGGGGCGGAGCGATAGCCCAGCGGGTAGGGTGTTTGCCTTGCATGCGGCCAGCCCAAGCCGGTCCGGGTTCGATCCTCGGCATCCCATATGGTCCCCCGAGCACCGCCAGGAGTATTAACTGAGTGCAGAGCCAGGAGAAGCCCCTGAGCATTGCCGGGTGTGACCCCCCACCAAAAAAAAAAAAAAAAAAGCAAAAAAAAAGGAGAGGGAAAGGCTTGGGGGAGGAATTCTGCCTTGCTGCTGCTGAAGAAAGTCATCAGCACAGCAGGGGGTTCTAGAGAGCAGTTCCCATTTTATTAAGGACAGCCCAAGTCTTTTATACAGTTCCTGGGTAGAGGGGATACAAATACAAGTCGCACTGCACCTGCAAACTCCCAGGCCATAGAGTAACAGCAAACTCCTGGGCCATTGCAATAGGCTAGCCTATTACATATCCCTGTGGTCATAACACGAGGCATATACTGTCTCAGCTCAGAGGCATGCCTTCCTGTAACACTGATGTTTCACGTGGATGTACTTGGGCCTTCTTGCCCTAAGAACAGGGCCTCTTTCTGGGTCCCACTTTCAGGGCCTTATGGTGCCCTTGCAGGGGAAAGTGGCAGGCCCCAAGACTAGCTGCTCAGAGCCCAAAAGTACATGACTCCAAAATTTTCTTAATGGTGCTAAATACATGAGGCTTATTCCATTTACCTTAATGAATTGAAAAATTACTAATTCTTTATATGCCATTTTTCTTTATAAAATTATCACTTTTTACAAATTCTTTCTAATACTCACTTTTTGAAAATCTATTTACCCACCAGCCAGTATTTCCAAGAATCCATACTGAGTGATATCAGGAAAGCTCGCAATTTATACACTGGCAAAGAACTGGCAGCTGAACTGGCAAGAATTCGGGCAGCGAGTAGACAATATTGAAGTCTTAACATCAGATATTGTCATAAATCTGTTACTTTCCTACAGAGATATACAGGTGAGAAAAATAATTTAAAGAAAAATTCTTGACAATCTATTGGAAGAATAAGGTAGTATTAATGTCCATTTTAGTTAGCTAAAAAGTGACTCATGTTCCTGTGATTTTTGACTCTCCTAAACTTTTCATCTAGAGTTTTATGAAGAGTTAACCATCAATGATTGCGAAAAATCTGTATGGTAAAACCTACAGAATAAGACTAACCTGTGATATAGCTAACCCAGGATAGAAATCCGTTCTGTTCTCTTTGCCTCAGGCATACCTGTCAGTCAGAAAGTGAAAGCTTTATTTTAGAAAATAGAAGAGATTTCTAGTGCTTTCTCTCTTACTACTTCTTGAAACTGATAGCACTAGATCAGCCTAACCAGAGGTAAGAAATAACAAATTGGTTTATCATAAAACTAACTTTTAGGGACTGGAAAGATAGTATAACAGTACAGTGGGTAAGGCACTGGCCTTGCATGTGGCTGAACTAGGTTTGATCCCTTCAGTCGATATGATTCCCTGCACCCACCAGAAGTGATCACCGAACACAGAGCCAGGGAGCCCTGTGCACAGTCAGGGGTGACCCAAAAACCAAACAAAAAATATGCCCTTTAAAATATGAAATAGAGTCAGAAAAAAATAAATAAAACATGAAGTAGAACATGCCATTGTTCCATATTTTATTGACATACCTTAAAAAAATTTCAATGGGATATAGAATGAAATCCTCTGAGTTGAAGACTCACTGTTAGATTTTCTTGTGCCTTTTAGGTCCATGAGAACTTTATTTGGATTATATATTAATTTACATGAAGATGTGTGGCATTTAGGATCCCTAGACTAGTGTTACTTATTCATACGGGAACAAAATAGTTCTGTTAAAGTTCAGTCAGTTGTTCTATATCCTTGAAGCATTGGTAATCCTTTTCCTAAAACTAATTGATAGATACTTCCTCCTAGGAATGTGGCTCTACGGACACGTCAGCTACCCACTGCTCCATCTCCATGGGCCCATGGGACATGAACACACTGGTTAGGGGTTTTCAGTTTTGTTTCTTTGGGGGAAGGGCTCATGTTAGAAAATATATTTTGATCTATATAATCAAACTCCCTGTAAGAAAAACAAGTAAAAAGTTTCTCCTTGGTTCCTCCTAGATCTAGGTTTATAAAGTTTCATAATTTTAGTTCTTCTTAATTTTCTGAAGATTCTGGTAGCTGGTTGTCAAAAAAACATTTTGTTGTCAGAACTTTTCGCTTAATTGTCTAATTCTATGTTACTCTTGTTTCTCCTGAAAGGACTATGATTCTATTGTGAAGCTGGTAGAAACTTTGGAAAAGCTACCAACCTTTGATTTGGCCTCCCATCACCATGTGAAGTTTCATTATGCATTTGCACTGAATAGGTAAGAAGAAAAAGTTCCTTCCACCATATGATAAAATAGTCTTGTGTAACGTACTGGTTCTTTTCAGTTATGTTTTTGTTCTAGCATTGCAATTACTCTTTGTTAAAATTTAGTAATAACATCTACCTCAAACATAACAAGTGTAATAAGAACTAAGGTGTCTTATTTTTCATTCTTAGTAGAAAAAAGGCTTTCACTATACCTTTAATTTCTTAAAATTATTCATTAAAGTTTATATTTGCCTTTTAAAATAATTTCATAAATTACTTCAATCTGATATATTAACATAAGCAAATACATTCACCAAATGCTAAAAATTTATTTCACATAAAAATTAAGAATTAAGGTAGTTTTATATTACTTGTATCACTTATCTTCCCATTGTTCATCGATTTGCTCAATTGGGCACCAGTAACATCTCCATACGTCCTGTCACATGCTAGTGTAGCCCAGGGGCATCTGCTCACTCCAGGAATATAAAGAGCCGCAACCATTCCTTCAGGTCATTGGAATGAGGTTTATAATTGTTACTGGGCATATTAAATATGACATGGGTAGCTTGCCAGGCTCTGCTGTGCGGTGGGATATTCTCAGTAGTAGGCTCTCATCTCGTGCATTTACTGATGAACCACAACATGGAGGGATCGGCTTTTCTCTTGGATGGAGCTCTGATGAGCTGTGGAGTCTGGATGTTGAAAATGGCGGTCCTCATGTGTGGGGGTTCCTCTGGCTTCTTGCGAGGCTCTTGGAATAGGGGTGCCAGGGCTAGAACCCACCCTTCTTTCCCGGACGCCCCATGATCAGCCAAACACAAGGAGAGCTGGTAGCAGCTCTGCCCCGTGGATCTGTGTCAATGAAGAGAATGCTGCCATTTACAATTGCATCAGAAAGTAAAAGACATCTGAATGTATGATTAAACAGAGGCAAAATACCTTTACACCAAAAATTCTAAGAATTTTGTATAAACTGTAAAAGAAATAGAAATAAAAAAAGGGGAAAGATAGGTCATGTTCATGGAGTAGAGAATTTAATATTGTTCAAGTTCCTGTAATATACAAAGCAGGCAGGGAACACACACACGAACACACACACACACGAACACACACACATATACACATATATATAAAACTACCTTAATCCTTATGTATATATACATACATATATATCAGAAATAACAAATATATATATATATATATATACATATATATATATATACATACATATATATCAGAAATAAACGTATTTCTAACCAGGGAACTTTTTCATTAGACTTGCTCTGAACATAACTTTAATCAAAATGCTGTGTCCAAGGTTAGATTCATGTGTCCATACTCCTGCTATAGTATCGTGTCGCTGCTGCTACCCGTCCTCTATGCGTCCCAGGTGCAGAGTTGTACCTCTCAGTTGTATTCTGTCCAGAGTCACCATGGAGAGAGAATATTTTTTAGAAAGGGGCCAAAAGTACTGAACCGTCCAAAGCTTAGTTGTACTGTTGTTTGCTTTGATGTTGTATAATTGACTATATAATTAGCACTTGTATCACTTGTATCGCTTGTCTTCCCATTGATCATCGATTTGCTCAGGCAGGTGCCAGTAATGTGTCCGGGAATGAGGTCCATTATTGTTACCATTTTTGGCATATCGAATACACCATGGATAGCTTGCCAGGGTCTGCCGTGTCTCTGGGTTCATCCCAGGGGCCCACTCTTTTCTATGTCAGACCATCAACCATCCAGGGCCCACGGGACAGAGCCCTGGGTGTAGACAAGTGTAAAAACACAAAAAGAAAATGGAGTATATGTCTTACCAATTCAGGATGTGTTTTAGGCCACTTATTTTGCAGATGCTGAAATTGAAGTTTGAAGTAGGTTGAATAATTTTCCTTCAAGGTTTTTAGTTAGCATAAAATTTAATGCAAACACAGCTTTTTTAATACTTGAATACAAATTTACTACCATTATCAGAAAAGCAACTCAAAAGATAAACTATTTTTTGACATTCCAATAGACATAGGACTCTCAAAACCTAATTGTTTTTATCCTGCTAAAGTTCCCTAATATGTATCAATATATTAAGTAGAATTTTGAAATTATAATTAACCAATACTGGCTTTGTAATCTATATTGAACTATAGTGTTTTCTTTGTCTTCTTTAGGAGAAATCTCCCTGGAGATAGAGCAAAAGCTCTCGATATTATGATTCCGCTAGTGGAAAGTGAAGGGCAAGTTGCTTCAGATATGTATTGCTTAGTTGGTCGGATCTACAAAGATAAATTTTTGGACTCTAACTTTATGGATACTGAAAGTAGAGATCATGGAGCTTCATGGTAAGTATATATAAAATGTGAAAAATACTTATTTGATAATTTCATGACATAATTGTTTGCAAATGAGTAATTATTGTCATTGCCACTTATAGTGTATATAAAATAACTGAATCTTAGATTTCATAATTTTAGTAAACAATTTTGATGAAAGTAATATAATATAGCAAGAATAAATCTGATGAAAAGGTATTTTCAAAAACATAATTAAATTTTAAACATAGTAACAGAATATAATTTTTTTGTGAAAAAAAAATTGTGAACTTTTATATAAAGATAGGAAGACCTGGGGCTGGAGCAATAGTCCAGCGGGTAGGGCGTTTGCCTTGCATGCGGCCAGCCTGTGCCGGCCCGTGTTCTATCCCCCGGCATCCCATATCGTCCCCCGAACACTGCCAGGAGTGATTCCTGAGTGCAGAGCCAGGAGTAACCCCTGAGCATCTCCGGTGTGACCCAAAAAGCAAAAAAAAAAAAAAAAAGGAAGACCTAAATGAGAAATACAGCAGGCCTGTGGATGGCAATATATTGATTTTAATTAACTTAAAATGTTGTATTTATTAGTTATGTGGTATTTAATTAGATTATTTATTTGAGGGAGGTAGGTTAGACTATATCTGATTGTGCTCAGAGCTTACTACAGACTCTATGCTCAGGGATCACTCCTCTCTTTTGTTTTTCCCATTTTGATTACAGTGTGTCTTTGTGGTATTCTGTTGAGTCTATTTGCAGTACTTTTCTGAACCTCTTGAACCTGTGCAGAAACCTCCTTCCAGAATCTAGGGAAGTTGTGAGCTATCTCGTTCACCTATAGTTCTTGCTCTTTCTTTTTTCTCTCCTTATGGTATTCCTGTACTTCAGATTATTCCTTTTGCTGTTATCCATTAAGTACCTTACATTCTTTTCCATTCTTTCACTTCTCTCTCTCTCTCTCTCTCTCTCTCTCTCTTTACTGCTTCATTTTTGGTGCTGACTTGTGTTTTGTCTTCAAGTTCTCTAATAAGTTTCTTTGCATTCAAAATTCTATTACTATCACTTGATAGAGTAGAATATTTGTAACTTCTTAAACTTATTTAGCTGCTTTAATTCCATGTGTATACATTCTTTCCTTCTTGAATCAATTCTTTGAGTTGATTGAATTTATCTTCGATTATTGATTAATTTCCATTACCAGTAATTATTTCATTTCCATTGCCATGCATGGAGTGTTGGTTTGAGGTCATTCTTGACCAGTTTCAAAACTTTTGATGAATATGAGGACTTTCCTGGACTTCTGTTCCTGGAAGTTTCTTAGTTTCCCCTGTTCTTTAGAGTTTTATGCGAATTCATAGTGGAACTTAAGATTCCTGGTTACGTGAGTATTGACCTGGCCAGTTATTTATTAAAAAATGCTACTGCTATACTTCTGTAATTTAGATTTTTTTTCATTATCATCAATGGTATTTGAGTGTGACACATAGGTGTGGGACTAGTTATTCCTGTTTAGTTACAAGAGCACTTGTGGGCATGTTCTGTCACCGAATCAAGACTCTAGTCTCCCCTCCTCCTCCCCACAGAGCATGTAGAGTGTGAGCAGTAACTGAACCCTCACAGTTCCAGCTTTTAGTGTAGCCACAAGGGCTGAGGGTGTCCGTGGTGACCTGGCCTGGAGGATGGGGCAGTTTTCCAGTTCCCTTCAGTGCATCTTTATGGGAGGTGTTTACATTATACCCAACTCTTTTTTTTTTTTTGGTGGGGGAGGGCAGGGAGAGTTTTAGATCACACCCAGCAGTGCTTAGGGGTTACTTCTGGCTCTGCGCTTAGGGATTATTCCTTGGAGTCCTTGGGCGGGGAGGGGCCATATGTGATGCTACTCAGACTCATGCTCTGCAAGTGCCTTAATCCTCTATCTCTCTAGACCCCAACTCAACTTTTTTAGATCCAGTTTTAAAACATCCTTGGCTTTTTCCTGAAATCTTCAGGAAATGCCTGACAATTTAGGAATGTCTGAAATCTTTAGGAATTCCTTTACTCTCATTGAAGAAACATGGACTTCTGGTAAACTGAGGAGATAAATTCTCACTAATAAAGCATTGTAACATTAGGAATATTACCTCACCTTCAGGAAATTCACTGATAATTTTATGTATTTTTTTCTTTATTGAGGCAACTTATTGTATATGTTTTAGGGGTATAATTTCATTCCTTTTCAAAATATGTTGCTATACTACTAACACCACTGAAGTACCAATATGGCTTTACTAGTTTAGTTAGGTTTCTACAGTCTTGATTCCCATCTCACTTCTTTCTCTCTGGTAACCTCGGTTCTGTGGTCTGGGTCTCTGGGTTTTTCTTTCATTTAATTTGATCTGTTCTCTTTCTTTGCTCGTCTGTGTCTCACATCTGAGTGAGTTGCATCATCTGATATTTGTCTTCTTTGTCTGATTGATTTCACTTATTGAGAGCCCCTCCAGTTGCTTCTGTGTTTTAGTGAATTTCAAAATGTCATTTTTATGATAATTATTCCTTTGTGGATATATGCCTCTTCTTTACTCAGTATTCTGTCATTAGACACTGATTGTTTCTGTTTCTTGTCTATAAATATCTCTGCAATGAACATAGGTCTTTGCATCTTCTGAAAATCATTGATTATGTGTTCTTTGGATAGATACATAGGAGTGAAACTGAATCATGTATGCATGTTTTGTTTTTGGGTATTTTGATATTTTGAGACTTCTTCATGCTGTTTTCCATAGAGGCTAAACAAGTTACTCTCCTACCAGCAAATATTGAGGTTTCTCTTCACTCTTGTTAACATTTGTTTGTGACCTTTTTGTATAGGACATTATCATAGGTGTGAGGTAATTTTCGCAGTCGTTTTGACTTGAGTTTCCCTGATAGTCAATGATACTGGGCCTTTAGTAATTTCCTGTTGGTCATCTGTGTATCTTTTGTTTAGCTCTTGTCTCTGTTCTTTTGATGAGGTGGTTTGTTTTCTTATTGTTGACTTGGAATTTAGTTTTTATAATTAAGTATGCCTAGATGGGGTAGAATGTTTATGACTTCCTAAACTATTAGAATATCTTATTCCAATGAACTTCAGTTATAAAAAAATATATCTTTCAGCTGACTCTATACTACAGACTGAGTAGACTGAGTTGGCTGCTTATAATTTCAGCCTAGCGGTGTTCCCTCATTATTGCTGTTAGTGGCTCTGCCCTCAGGTTGGTCATTCTAGGATTCCTCAGTGTCTGTCACCATTCTGGCATGAGTTCATCTTAGCTACACATTTCTGGTGGGGAGAGACCATAAATCCTTCTCTTAACTCTGAGAAGAGCATTCATAAGAACTTTCTCTAGACTACTTTATCTAGTTTATGCTTCTAGTAGTTCATCATTCACTCATCAGCAAGGAAGTTTGAGTTATTGCAGTTGGTTTTACCCTAAGTTTGTAAGGAAGGAATATTTTGTTGTATAGATCAAATAAAGCAACTCATATTAACGTCTTGGAATCCGTTACTCAATGTATGGGCCTTTGCATATATGTGAAGATATTTAGTTATGTTCTTACATATTTTATTTCTCTATGTTCAATCAGATGTTGGCTACACTATTCTCTTTTCCTAAAAATAGAGAGAAACTCTGAAGCCTTAAGAATTCTTTATGGATAATGTTTAACTTCTTAGCTAATAGAGAAAGTATCAGACTTTGTATACTTTTAACGCAGGACTTGTCTGAATTTTATACATCAAGGCAGTTGTGGAGCCCTTGTGATGAGTTCATGAAATCATATTTGGTTTTAGAGATGCTGATATTCTTGTTCTAAAGCAGTAATAGGAAGTAATTTTTAAAACTTTGAAAGGAAATTAGGTGCTTATGCTGTATTAGAATAATCATGTCTCTCTTGTTTCAATGCCAAAAGGACCCATAGCTAGGAAATTAAAAGCATTAAGTCTGTTTATAGCATTAATATGATCATTTTTCCATAGTGATTTGGGCAAGAACAGAACACCTTACCTTATCAATTAATTTTTTCTTTTTACGTCAGTGACAGTGCTGTTCAAACAGAAATGTGTACCTGGTAAGGGTTTAGTTTTTACATTATTAATGGGGTTGACCTAACTTTGGAAGAGTTATGGTACAAACCAATGAACAAATAAAGACCCATATCTATTTTCCATCTGCTTGTTGTCCGTCATCTACAAGCTGTTTACACGAGTCATCCTGAACAGGATTAGCAGACACTAGATGAAGGACAACCATGCGAGCAAGCTGGCTTCCAGAAAGGATTCAGCACAATCGACCATATCCACACAGTAACCAAGCTCATTGAGGCTTGTAGGGAGTACAAGATGCCGCTCTGTCTCACGTTCATTGATTTACAGAAAGCCTTTGATTCTGTGGAGACTGAAGCAGTCATCGAAGCCCTAGCCAAACAGGGTGTTCAAACCCAATACATCAAGATCCTTCGTGAGCTGTATTATGGATTCATCACCAGGATCTCACCATTCTACAAAGAAGTGATCATTAATGTGAAAAGAGGGGTTCGACAGGGTGATACCATTTCACCAAAACTCTTCAGCGCCACCCTCGAGAACATCATGCGACAATTAGAATGGGAAGGAATGGAAGTAAAAATAGATGGTCGGCAACTACACCACCTCCGCTTCGCTTATGGCATTGTTCTAATAACAACAAACATTAGCCAAATGGCACAAATGCTGGCTGACTTTGACCGAGAATGTGGAAAGATAGGTCTACAGCTGAATCTAAAGAAAACAATGTTCATGAAGAATGAACTAGTTCCTGAGGCCCCATTCACTCTCAATGGAACAAACATCTCTGAATGCAGCAGTTATGTGTACCTAGGTCGAGAAATCAACATGACGAACGACCTAAAACCTGAGCTGCGCAGGAGAAAGAGAGCGGCATGCAATGCCTTCAAAGGCATCGAAGAAATAGCTAAAAGGACAAAGAACCTCCAGCTCCGGGCACATCTCTTTGACTCCACCATTCTCCCTGCACTAACATACGCCTCAGAGACCTCGGCCCTATGAAAGGGATGAGAATGCTATTTGGGTCTCCCAGAGAGGAATCGAAAGAGCTGTGCTTGGAATATCACGCCTCACTCAAGTGAGAGAAGGAATCCGAGTTCTGACCTCCATCGCTATTCCAGAATCAGGGACGCTGTCTCGTTTGCCAAGGCATCGAAAATCAGATGGGCTGGACATGTAATGCGATTTGGAGACAACCGCTGGACTAAAGCCATTACCGACTGGATCCCACGGGATGTCAAAAGATCACGTGGCCACCCACCTACAAGATGGTCAGACTTCCTTGTAAAGACCCTGAAGGAACGGTTTGGGGCTCTTCATATTCCTGAATCAACCAGATGCCATTGGGCTACATTGGCACGTGATAGGGTCCAATGGAAATGTTACTGTCACCCGCTCGAGCAAATCGATGAATAAAGGATTCAAGTGATCAAGTGATCAGGATCTATTTTCCACTTATCACATTAACCCTTTTTTATTTACTTGGTTTCAAGATGCTTTTCTGCTGGGTATCACTATTTAACTGCCCAGGGTGGGAGTAACTGCCCCACCCTACCGGGTTACTTCTCAATCCGCAGGTTGGCAGGACTCAGACAGGGGCAGAGCGGTTTCTTGTGCCAGGTCGGCGGGAGGCAGGTGGGCCCGGCCCACCCGAGAAAGGCCCCCCTCAAGGCGCCGCTACGGTTCATAGACCCACAGCCCAGCCCGGATACGCCACGGGAGTTCTCCATCGGCAGGTTTAGAGATTCGAATGAGAGCGGTCCGCTCTGAGGTTGGGGGGCTCAAAGGCCCCACAACCGCCCGGCTTTTCCGTCGGGGTTTTGCTTGGGGGGCGGGGGTGAGGCCGGCCGCATCATGTTTAGAACCCGCCATGACGTCAACGGGGTGTAAGACCTGGGGGCGGTCTGGAGGGGTGGTGGCTAAGGAGCAAGCGCTTTGGTTCTATTGGGTGTAGTACGGTATTGGGTTTTTTTTGCTTTTATGCACCCTTATTATTCTATGGTTTTATCTCCCCACTCTTCCACTGACAGAATTTTAAAAATTTAATTGAAACATCATCAGATAGACCATTACAAAGCTGTTCATGATTGAGTTTCAGTCATAGAGTGTTCCAACACCCATCCCTACACAAGAGTACATTTCCCAGCACTAGTGTTCCAAGTTTCCCTCCAGCACCCCTCCCCTGCAACTTGCCTCAGTGGGAGGCACTTCCCTTCCTTCGTTCTCTCTGTCTCTCTCCCTCTCTGTCCCCCTCTTTCTCTCTCCCTCTCTTTCACTCTCTCTCTCTTGTCTCTGTCTCTCTTCTCAGTGACAGAATTTTTTTTCGGTCTTTTATTGTATTGTTTAGGTTTCCAGATTTTGGATGATTTTCGTTTTAGAACACAAAGATATAAGAATGCTTGGTGTAACGAACTCACTGTGACACCCAGTTGATTATTTTTTTTTAGACACAGGTACAACTCCTAAGGAATGGGAGTTCCCAGAGGAACTAGGCACTTGGACAAAACACAGTTTGTCCATTATTACTTTGTAAAATAATGCATTTTGTCTCATGTTTTGACTTTCATTTTAATATTTTCAGTTTATGATAAACTAGATGAAACTACCTTTGACATGACGAAATGGAAGTCCTAGAATGACACAGTATAATATATTATTGTGGAGGTTTTCTGATTTTTAACAGCAAGTTTTGAGAAACTAAAGAGAACAACAAAGTCTGTACAATCCATTTTTGGTTTATTAATTTTTTTTGTAATAAATACTTGTTAACATTTGTAATGTATCAAAGTTACAAATATATTATTAAAATATCCTGATTATATTTTTTGAGAAATGATATTTTAATAGTAAAACAACAAAAGATGTTTAGAATTTGGAATTTTTTAGATTTTCTTTCTAACTTTTCTGTTTTAATAAAGATTATATACAAAGATAGGTTGAATTGATTATTCAGCAGATCAAATGGAAGATACATCCATATTAAATCCTTGGTAAATTTTTACTTGTTTTCTTCTCATGCTGTCTTGTCTCTGAATTCTTATGACTGATGATTTCACAATATCTCTAGAGCTGTAAAACACCATGAAATTCTAATTTAATTACTTGTACACCCCATAAGATGTATGAACATAGAAGCATAGATGTTATACTATATAGTAGTAAATTACCACTAAATAGAACATTATTGGTAAAATTAATTATTTGACAAAGACATTCTTCAAAAGAATATCAGTTATGTATAGGACACAAAGTTTATCCTAATATAAAAACAGCTCTAATCGAAGCAGAAGGAGAGAGACAGATACAGAATGACTGCATTTATCTGCATAACATAAATAATAGGTACATATTAGATACAATATCCAAGGTCAAGTGAAACATATTCAGGAGGTCCTGTCAAAGGTGGAAATTATCCAAACGGTGGGATTCAGAGGCTAGGTAAGACAGAATGGAACAGTGTGCAACAATTGTGAGGGTACTAATGCCAACTGAACTGAGCTTAAATAGAGGCAAAAGGATACACATGACAACCCTTTAATGTGTGTTCTGTAATCCAGGTCTGGAGGGAAGGAAAAGAGAAAGAGAGAGAAATGGAAAGAAATCAAGAACCTGCCATGGCAGGGGTGGAGGAGGGAGGGACCGGGGACGGTGGTGGGGAGTGGGCCTGGGGCAGGTGGGTGCTGCACCTGTTTGACCAAAACCCAAATAGAACTTTTAATTGTATATCTTTGTAATTTTAAAAATTAAAAATTAAAAAAAAAAAACAAACAAAAAAGCTCTAATATATGTGTGTATAACTATATAAGCAGTTCTCATTTGCTTTTACTTCTAGTTATTTTTCTTTCTGTTTTACTCATTACCAAAAGTAATGAAGGACTAATGGTGCTAACCAATGACTCGGTTCCAAAAGTAATGAAAGACTAAAGGTGCTAACCAATGACAAGAGAGGGTGATACAGATCAGGCTTTGGATTTCAGCTAAATTGCTAATTTTCTCTCAGTCATTTGCAACGTATATATCTGAATCTTTTTATATTCCTGATTAACAAATTTAAGCTAATCCTTATTATGTAGAGTTGTCATAATGTGAAATACTATCCTCAATACCACATATACTTCAACGATGTCAATGATTAGTGAGTTGCCGGTGTTATTTGATATTAGTTGGCATTTGGCACTAAATTAATATATTGCTAAAAGTGCTCTTCATATATATATATATATGTATATAAGACTCTGATATATTTCTCCCCAATGAACTCAGGTTTTGTTGTATATCCTGATTGATATGATTATCAGTAGAAAATAAGAGTTGCGTTGTATCACATGTACTTTTTCCTTACCTGTTTCCAGGATTGAAAGCTACCCTTCAGCCCCTGAGGGAAACCATGTAGTGCCGCACCAATGTGATCAGTTCTTGAAATCATATTATATATTATATATGTATGTATATACATTTATATGGAAATTTTGCACCAAGGAACTAGAGAATACAAATATGCAATAATAAGGTTTAACATTAAGTATAATTAAGCTCTAACCAGATAAAATTTTGAGTAGTCCACTCCCTCTCAACATGGCCAGGCTCTGGAGGAACCCTTGTGCCTGGACCCTTCAGGCTTGCTTCTTGTGGATCCCAGTCCCTAAGTCACAGAGTCGCCTCATCTCCCGTCAGCTCTAACTCTCTGAACCCAAAACTGAGCAGATGCTAATGTCTGCTCAGATGCTAATGTCTGCATGACATTATAATTGAACATACTTTTCATATTGATGCCAGTGGATGCAACAGCCACACATCACTGACCTTATGTAATGAGATATCTCAGTCAAATAAAGGGAGTGACTATTCAAACCCCCTTTGCCATCTAGTAGTATTATATATTAAAAGGAATAATCTGAACAACATACGTCTTATCAGTACCCTTAGTATAAACAACTGAATATATCAGTTATTAGTAATTAGGAACCAAAACCTCCAACATTAACCCACATAACATTCAAAGAATAATGGGAAAACTAAAGAACCCAACTGCAGTGTCAGACCAACATAGAAATCCAAGCAAATCCTCCAGCCCATTAAAACTCGAGCCTGGTCAATGAAAATCTAAAATCAACACTTACTACATTGACAATCAAAATTAACTATAAATGGATGGACATGGAGAGTATCATGCTGAGCAAAATGAGTCATAAGGAGAGGGACAGATATAGAATGACTGCACTCACTTGTGAGATATAAAAGAATAGTATGAGATTAACATCTAAGCCCAGGAAAGCAGGGAGCAGAAGGACTAGTCAATGGTTAGAAGCTTGCTACAAGTGTCTGAGGGCCTAATGGCAGTTAGGATAGAGAAAAGGACCAATAAGACAGTAATTCTTAGAAATGATCACTCTAGACAAAACTGAGTGTTGAAAGTAGATAAAGGGTACATATATAATGTTTCAGTATCTGTATTGCAAACCATAATGCCCAAAAGGAGAGAGAGACAGAGAGAAAAAGAGAGAGAAAGCAAAGAAAGTACTTGCCATAGAAGCAAGTGGAGGTGGGGTGAGGAGTGAGAGGGGAACTGGGGATATTGTGATGGGAAATATACACTGGTGAAGGGATGACTGATGGAACATTATAGGACTGAAACCCAATCGTGAACAACATTGTAGCTGTCTATCTCATTGTGATTCAGTTAAACCAATTTTTTAAAGAAAACAAAGGCTTTGTTTTTCCTGACAGCTGCATATATTTCATTGGGTAGATGTACCATAGTTTTTTAATCCAGTCTTCATGAAATTTGCCTACAAATGGATAGACATGGAGATTAGCATGCTTAGTGAAATCAGTCAGAGGAAAAGGACAGATATAGAATGACTGCATTTATCTGTGGGATAGAAATATATACCAGTGTTCTACTAATTGTTGGAAATGGTAACACCAGACTAGAACTGAGCATTGCGTGTAGGCAAAGGTATATACATGATAACCCCCAAACGTATATATGGCAAGCCACAGTGTGTAAGAAATGGGAGAGAGGAAGAGAATAGAGAAGAAAAGGAGGAGGAGAAGGAGGAGGAGAAAGAGAGGAGAAGGAGGAGGAGGAAGGCAAAAGAAAGAAGAAGGAAGAATAAGAAGAGGGAAGAAGAAGAAAAAGAAAGAAGAAAGAAGTAAGAAGGTGGTGATGATGATGATATAGAGGCAGGCTGGGGAGGAGGGAGGGAATCTGGGGGACATCGGTGGTGGGAAATGTGCACTCATGGAAGGATGGGTGCTACAACATTGTATGACAGAAGCCCAATCATGCAAAGCTTTGTAAATGTCTATCTCACAGTGTTTTAGCAACAACAAACATGAAAACAAAGGGCTTGAGTAATAGCACAGTGGGTAGGATGTTTGCCTTGAAAGCTGCCAACCCAGGTTGATCCCGAGCAACCCATATGGTCCCCAAGAACCTGTTTCCTGAGTACAGAGCCAGGAGTAAATCCTGAGCATTGGCGGTGTAACCCAAAAAGAAAAAAAGAAACAACAAAATTAAGCAAGCACTGACCAGTGAAATTAAGTAATCATTAGATGAGAAATTCGACCAACTCAGAAAACTGATTCAGCCGGCTGGTACAGCCTTTCTGGAAAACAATATGGACATTCCTCCAAAGACTAGAAATTGAACTCCCATTTGACCCAGCCATACCACTCCTGGGAATCTACTCTGGGAAACCAAAAATACGTAGCGGAAACACCATCCCTACTTTTATGTTCATAGCAGCATTATTCACAATAGCCGGAATCTGGAAGCAACCAGAGTGCCCGAAAATCACTTCAAAAAATCAATGACTGGATAAAGAAGCTTTGGTACATCTACACAATGGAATACTATGCAGCTATTAGGAAAAAATGAAGTTATAAAACTTGCCTATAAATGGATGGACATGGAGAAGATTATGTTGAGTGAAATTAGCCAGAAGGAGAGAGACAGATACAGAATGACTGCATTTATTTGCATAACATAAATATATATGTACATAGTATGATACCAATATCCAAGGTCAAGTGAAACATATATCAGGAGGTCTTGTCAAAGGTGGAAATTATCACAAACGTGTGGGAGTCAGAGGCTAGGTAAGACAGAAAATGGAACAGTGCGCTAACAATTGTTGAGGGTACTAATGCCAACCTAGAACTGAGCATTAAATAGAGGCAAAAGGATACACATGACAACCCTTTAATGTATGTTCTGTTATCCATAGTCTGGAGGGGAAGGAAAAGAGAGAGAGAGAGAAAGGGAAAGAAATAAAGAACCTGCCATGGAGGAGGGCTGGGGGAGGGAGAGGGAACCGGAGACGTTGGTGGTGGGAGATGGGCACTGGTGGCGGGATGGGTGCTGGAACACTGTATGACCAAAACCCAAATATGAACTTTTAATTGTATATCTTTGTAATTGTAAAAATAAAAATTAAAAAAATACTGATTCAAAGGATGAAAGATTCCATCCAGAATGGACTGAAGGAACTAAAGCACATAGTAGCAAGCCATCATAGCAGAAGTTCACAGAATTTCACAATTGGAGAACCATGTAAACTCCAAACGAAATTGAAGACAAAATTTAAGCCAGCATTGGTAGGGAACTGGCAAATGAAAAGAGAAGCACTAGAATTGAAGAGAATAAACAGTCCTTAGTGGATAACAGCAAGAAGAATGATCTCTGATTTAGTAATACCAGGAGAAGAAAACAGGAAAGTGGAAGAGCAAGTGGTGGGAGACATCATATCTTAAACGTTCTGCAGTCTCTGGAGGAAGGTGGATACACAGATTCAAGAGGCCCAGGGGTACCACGCAAGCAGATGTCAGGCAGAGCAAAGCCAATATATAGTTATCAAAATGTCATAAGCCAAGGAGAAACAGACTTCTTAGAGTGTCTAGAGAGAATAGAAACTTTAAATGTAAGGGAAACAGTATAAGAATCACAACAGAGCTCTCATATGAAATGATACAGAAGAGAAGAGTGGAATGACATTCAAATTACTCAATGAAAAATAAACTTTTGATTCAGAGTTCACTACCGTGCAAAGCTCTCATTTATATGGAAGGGAAGGATAAAAATATTCTCAGACAAACAAGAGCTGGTAGCTTTTGCTATTTCTAAACGGACCTGAACGAAATACTGAAAGATCATTTATATAAACCAAGGAGCCAACTATAGAAACAACCCCACACAGTAAAATGGCAACACAGTCCTTTATATAAATCATTTTTCTGAATGTCAGTGGACTGAATTCTCCTATCAAAAGATAGAGTGGCAGAATGAATCAGGAAGCAAAATCCATCCATTTGCTGCTTATAGAAACACGTCTAAAATCACAATACAGACAGAGGCTTAGAGTGTAAAGATGGGGAAAAATCATACAGGCCAATGGAAAATTGGATAAAAGCTGGACAGCCATACTTAAATCAGATCAAGCAGCGTTTTGGTCTAACATAAGTATCAGAAAACAAAGTTATTAGAGATAGGGATGGATACTACTTATTAGTTAACAATAATAGATCAAGAAGTGCTAACTTTAACATATACACACCAAGTATAGTGTAGGATAGCAATGCCAGAAGGACAAACACAGGATGATATCTCTTATATGTGGTATTTAGAGTAACTGCATGCGGAAGCGCAATGGTTTAGAAGGGAAGATTCCAAAGGGGAAGGAGAGAAGAGATGAGACGAAACAGGGCTGGAGTCAAGGGATTCAAGACATTGATAGATAAGGAACGGTATAGCAAAATATCCAAACCACAGTCAGCGACACTGAGATTGCATGACCCAAACTTTAATAACCAAATTTAAAAGGTACCTGTCAAGATGGCAGCCTGTGGCTCAGGGGTAAGGGCGGTTGGAGGGTGCAGGATAAGAAATGTGGGAACACTGGTGAGGGAAATGACATTAACACTAGTAGCAGGACTGGTATTGAAACACTGTATATCAAAACCCAACTGTGGGTAACTTTGTAATTCACAGTGCTAAATAAAATAATGTTTTGAAAATAAATGAATTTTAACAGTATTACTGTGAGAGAAAAGAACCAGATGAAAAATTTCTTTTCAGAGGAAAGGACACTCTCTTTAGCAGTAAATATTTCAAATAAAATTCCTGTGTAGGCAACAGTAAGCCCAATCTAAAATATCAACTAAAAAATCAATTGCAGTTTAGATATTTTATTTAAATAGTGAGCTTCAGTATCATCAAAATGTAACACATTGATGATAATAATACAGTTCATTAATTCACTGCAGTCAAAATCATATATTTTATCAAGGTCAATATTTTCAAAGGAAGTGAATGCATTGTAAATTATATGACTACTGTATCGTCTCAACCTGTTTCTTGGTAAGAAATAGATGCATTATTTTTTGTCCAGAAACTATTTTATAATCATTTGTAGTATATCAGGCTTCCTGATGATTCAGGCACTGGAGATTCAGAGGTCATTAAGGCAAGGTCCCTGGTTTGATGGTGCTTACATCCTACCAGGGAAATAGACCATATAAAGTAATTTTAATGTTATGAATTCTGTAAAATAGAGTTATTGAATCTCCATTTTCCTTGTTTCATACCTGATATGTAATTTCCATAAAAACATTTTGACGTAAAGATGTTCCAGGTTTCCTTTTAGCTTCCTTTTTAGAGCTAATAGGAATTATGCTGATGCCCCTTTTTATTTCTTATAGTGTAGCTTAATAGTAATTTGTAATTGTCTGTTCTCTTTCTTACACATAAGCAGCATACTGCCTTGCATTTTGTTTTTGTTTTTTGGAGGGGACACACCTGCTGGTGCTCAAGGCTTACTCCTGGCTCTGTGCTCAGTGCTCACTTCTGGTGGGGATCGGGGACCATATTGGGTGCTGGGGATCAAACTGGGTCAACTGTGTGTAAGGCAGGCATCTAGCAGCTGTGGTTTAGCTCTGGCCCCTGCTGCCTTGTATTTCATTAATTTTGTTAATCTTCTGATTTTTTTTTGTTTGGTATAATATGCTGTTGTTTTTCTCCATGGAATAATAGAACATTGGTTTTTCAAACTTCCTCTTTTGCTGGGGTACCCATAAATGTTTAGAGGCCTCCAGAGCTGTACTAGAGCTATAAGACTATGTCATACCATGAATCGCATCCACATTGGTTCAGTAGTGTGTCCTAAGTTTTATGTTAGGACACATGACTGAACTATCTCTATGGCCTTGGTCATTTGATTTATTTTTACTTGAAGCAAATCAACTGTTTGATTTTTCAGGTTCCAACTATTGAAATTGTTTATCCTTAATTTGTTTCTATCTTCTCTGTTATTTGTAATTATCAATGCTTATAATTATGTGAAGCTTCTGGCTACAAACCTCAGCATCCCTGTATCACTGTCTTCCATTCATCATCGATTTGCTCGAGCGGGCACCAGTAACATCTCCATATGTCCTCTCTCATGCAAGTAGAGCCCAAGGGCACCTGCTTGCGCCAGGAACGTAAAAGAGCCTCAAACCATTCCATCAGGTCATGGGAATAAGGTCTATAATTGTTACTGGTATCTGGCATATCAAATACGACATGGGTAGCTTGCCAGGCTCTGCCGTACGGGTAGCATACTCTTGTAGTCATCTCAAAATCCAGCATTTATTGATGAACCACGGCGCCATGGCCACAAACCTCAGCATGTGAATAGTTATCTGTTGGCCTGCTCTTTTTTTTTTTTTTGCTCATTTTTGTCTGATTTGTTGGTCACATAAATAGTACATACATATACATTGTCACAGAAAGTTGTCACTGCAGTCGTATTCCACACCCTTTGTACAATCCAACATTCAAATAATGTCCTGTGAAAAGCACTGACTAAATGTTTGGGGTTCTTCCAGGACACACTCTGTCATGCTAACCGATAAAATTATCATGAAACGCCCTAGTTTCTCTTTTTCTGGTAGAATTTCTTTTCTTGTGCCAATTCTATACTGTCTTACATCAGAATCAGCAGATTCCCCTAAAAAGAAGAAAAATAGATTTAGCTCATCTTTTAGGTATTTCCTTTACAAGTTGTATTTCAACTTTTTTTGTTTTTGTTGCTTCCATGGATCTCCAATATCTATTAAAATATGATTTTTATATGGAAGCTTTATTCTCTTGGTTGCTGTATCAGTGATCTCTCCCAAATAGAAACTGCATTGTGTTTGGAAACTGAATTTTTTCTCCAAGCATTGGATTTTCTTCTACAATTTGTTTATTTTGAGTTTTTGGGCCACATCTGGTGGTGCTCTGGGATTATAGTTAGCTCTGTCCTCAAGGATCACTCTTGGTCTTGCTCAGGGGAATTATATGTGGTCCCAGGAATTGAACCAGGGTCAACTGCGTGCAAGGCAAGTGACTTAACCCCTGTACTCTCTCTCTGACCCTCTTTTACAGTAAAAGCGCCTACATAGCTTTCCAACCTTTGGAATGAATTTCATTATATATTCTAATTTTAATATTACAAGAAATTTAAAAGAACTTTTTCATCTTGTAACAAATACCTCTATAAACTTTTGGCTACATCCTTTTAGGTTGTTTTGTTTTAGAGCCACACCTGGCGATACTCAGGGAATACTCTTGGCTCTGCATTGAGGAATCAATGCTGGCAGTGCTTGGGAGACCATATGGAATGCTAGGGATCAAATCCGAGTCAGCCGCATGAAAGGCTAGTGCCCAATCTGCTCTATTATCTCTCCAGACCCTTCTGGCTACGTACTTAATGATTTTAGTAAAAAATTCACAGATGTGTAATTATTGTGTCACTATGTTTATATGCTCTTAAAAACTTATAAGTTTTACACATACAAATTTCTAGCAAGAAATATTGTGGTTCAATGTGTAAAATAAGAGGGAGAGAGATGCAGAGACAGAGAGAGAGATAGAGAGAGAAAGAGAGGAAACTGGGGTAACTGCTATTAAGGCGGCCTGGGGGACGGGAGGAGGAGGGTACATTGGTGGTGGAAATGGGGCGCTGGTGGAGGGATGGGTGCTGGAATACTGTATTACCAAGAACCAATTATGAACACCTTTGTAATTGTATGTTTCACGGTGGTATAATTAAAAAAAAAAGAAATATTGTGGTTATTTACAGTGTATGGGAATTTCTACTCTTGTGGGTAATAATAACCATATTGAATTTTTTGTAATTACCTTATTTTAACCCCAAGAAAAAGCTAAGACTTTCAGTACTGGGAAGACATCTCAAAGGGGTCGAGTGAATACTCTGAATGTGAGGACGGCTTGGAATCCCCGGCACCATCCTGATAGGTCTGCCCGGCTCTGGTGGCCTTCAGGCACCACGAGACCCCAGCAGCCTCTGTATTCTGCAGCCTCAGAATATACATGAGGAGATTTTCTGCTCACCCATTCCCCTGGACCCAACGTATGGTCTGGTTATGCTGTGAACTCTAGAAAAAAATCGAGTTTTAATTTTGCCTGCATTTATTGTTTGGTTTTAAGTATCAACATTTTGTTTATGGTAACAGAAAAACCCACCTTTTCATTTGGCTTGATTTAGACACACAGACAGGACTTAGTCAACATGATTTCATTAATTTGGTGCCTGTCTTGCTTTTTTCCTGTTCTGGTTTAGGGCTTGGGGGTCACACCCTGCCATGCTCAGGGGCTACGCCCACCTTTGTGGCCTGGGGTTCCTGTAGCAGCAGTTTCTGAGGTGACCCCGTGCTGCTTCAGTCGTGCTTTAAGCTCTCTTCCTGGGTGATGCTTTGATTTTTGCCTCTATTTCATATCAGTAAAAGAAATAGTCCAACTTCTTAGGCTTCAGGGAAATGAATGTATTTGTTGAAAAAAATTGGTAGAAAGAAAGTATCTTTCTTCAACTGTGCTTTTGTGGTTGTTTTTGGGAAATGTCTACTATGAACTAATATAAAAAGCCTCTGAGACTCATATGTGTCTCCCTTATAATTGGTGTCTTTTCTTGATATGACCAGCTTTGAATATCAGCAGCCTGTGTGCGCTTCCATATAAGAGCTGGGAAACCTCTCTGCCTCTGCGAGGTATTATCTTTCTAATCAATAACAAGAGACAGTTAGGATTACTGTTTTTATATTCCATATTGCATTACCATTTGAGCCAAATAGTTAAGGTTATTTGATTTCTCTTTCCATTCAAAGATACTTGTTTTACATCAAGTATAAGATTCTTTAAAAGAGCATATGATCCTCAATATTCAGAAAAAATCTACTTTATTTTTGTTTTTAATTTTTGAAAATTTGGGGGTCCTGGAAATGGTAGAGCAGGTAAGGTCCAAGGTACTTGCTGTGTCTGCTGCCCACCCAGGTGCAATCCCATATGGTCCCCTGAACCCACCAGAAGTGATCCCTTAGTGCAGAGCCAGGAGTAAGCCCTGAATACTCTTAATTTTGCACCCAAACCAAAATAAGTGAATAATAGAAAACTTGAAATATATATAAATACCAAGAATATATTATAGTGCATACCATTGTGCCTGCTACGAGTTTTTGATCTTTTTTAGCTAACAACTTAAATATCAATGAGTTCATCTTTGAATTGTAATGCATTTGCTTTATGCAATCTTTTTGGTCATTCAAATGACCATTCAGATGATCAATTCAACTAGGTAGCTTTTATCTTTTTGCCATTTGAGGGAGTTTTTTCCCTCTTTTTCTGAGGAGGTGCTCCCAAGCTAGTTTTAGGGATTTTTTCCTGGCAGTGCATGGCCAACTCGGCCACCTGGGTTCAATGAAAGGGTTATTATTATTGGGGCAACAAATAGCTTATTTTGCCATGATAGGGGAGACACCTCCAGATTTATTCTTTACAGAGCCTGGGGGTAGGGAGGTTATTTTCTGCTGGGCATTCAGTTTGGGGATCAAATGTGAGGAATGTGCTCCAGTCTTTGAGCTATCTCCCTAATCCATCATCCAAAGTTTTTAAATAATTTGGCTGGGAGATAGGGTAGAGATTAAAGAGATCTCCTTGCTCACAGCTAACCTCCATTTGATAACTGGCACCTCATATGATCCCAGAGCAGGACTGGGGCGATCCTGTGCCCAGAGCACCAGAAAGTGTGACTCACCCCCCTGCTGCCCACCCCCATGTTTATTTTCATATTTATACTGTAAGTTTCTTTTTGTCACCAAGCCATTTATTTTAATTTTCTTCTTGTCCATGCTCCAAAGGAAGTATGTCAAATATTGTTACCTGTTAGGAATTTCTGAGAGGACGCCTTTATATAGATCATTGGAAGTGTTGACCTTGAAAATACAGAGCATTGCAAATTCTGAAGTCTTTACAAGTGTTGATGCATTACAAATGCCGAAGGTGATACTCAGTTTTATGCATGTTAAGAAAAGATTTTTTTATTCACTTTGAGCCAAACATTAGTATGCATAAGCACAGTCTCTGATTTTCTTAATTTCTAATACAGGTGATATTCGACATCTGTATCATGCTTGCGGAATTAATTGGGTGTTTAATTATTTTACCTGGGTGATATTCATTGCTTTGTGTATTTTAATCCACTTAAATAAGGACTTAAGTTATATTCAGTGTTACCATCTGAAAAGTGTCACTGCTCACTCTTGTGTGTTCTCATTCTTCACGCGCCGCCCGCATCTGCCTCAGCCTCTGCATGCCTCAGGCTCTGTCGCTCTCAGTCTCCCTTCGTAGCTGTCTCTGTCCTCTCTCCTCTTTCTCCCCCACTCCATGTGTATGGTTAAAGGCTCTAGAGGGCTTTACTTCATAGACCTGGACTGCTTTGATGAGGTGAGTTTAGTTGGAGAATGTGAAGGTGAATGTGGGAGTAAGCAGTTACTTAAACTTTTAATCCTTACAGCACACTAGATTCTAGGGTGAAGGCCAGCGGAATATTTTGCTTGCTTAGATATTGAGTTATGCAAACAGGAGTTATTGCACACTCAGAACTTCAAGACTGAGAAAGTAACTTGTATTTTTTTATAGGTTCAAAAAGGCATTTGAATCTGAGCCAAGTCTGCAGTCGGGAATAAATTACGCGGTCCTACTCCTGGCAGCCGGGCACCAGTTTGAATCCTCTTTTGAGCTCCGGAAAGTTGGTAATTACAGCTTGAAATGTTCATGGAAATCAAGAAACTGGACTCTATGTGCCTTTTGATTTTTTTTTAATGTGACTTACTAAAAAAAAATAACTTTTTAATGTGACATACTGTTGTGTAGAATTATGATAGGTGTAATTCAAAAAATTCTAATATATTTTTTACCTGTTTTTAGTAATAACCCTGTTCTATTGCAGTTAATACTTGAAAGCATAGACTTAGCATTCAACACCAACTTCTGATCAATTAGTTTTGGTCTATGGAACATCTGAAAGGTTATTCTTGTTGATTGGCTTTGCTTGCTTTTTCTGTTCTTGTTTTTGGACCATACATGGTGATGCTCAGGGCTTGTTCCTGTCTCCACTAAGGTATGCTCTTGGCAATGCTCAGGCCAACATATAAGATGCCAAGGATTGAACCCAAGTCATCCAACTAATGTGCTAGGCAAAAACCCTATGTGGTGTACTGTTCATTCCTGCCCCGAATTTTGCCCTGTGGGACATAAAAAAGAAAGTGGATAGGGGAACTCTTATGTTTCATGTTTCTGTGTCTCCTATGAACACCTGCTCCTCAGAGGGCAGTGGTATTGGAAGTGGCATTTTATATCCCCAGAACAGCAGGTTAGGCAGATGGTAGACTTGGCAGAGACTGGACTCTTTCAAGACCAGGGCTTTGTTGTAGCCATTGATAGCATGTACCTTTGCTGTTTTTTTAAATTTTAGTCAACATGGCTTACAGTTTTATAATACTGTCAGTTATAAGATTTCATGTATACAGCATTTCAACGTCACAACCCCCACCAAAAGTCTGTTTCCCACCACCATTGTCTCATGGTACCTCACTCATCGCTCCTTATTGCACCCCAGCCTTAACGTTTCCCACTGCCCACCTCACCCCCATCTCACTGTCATGGGACGCTCTGTTTTGTAGACTACTTCCTAGAGTCTGTTCCTTTGTCCATTTCTCCTTCTCTTACTATGCTTGTTTATATCCTCAGATTGGAGAGATCATTTGTTAGCTGTTCCTCTCCTTCTGACTGACTTCACTTAGCATGATACCCGGCAGTTCCATCCACATAGTTTCAAATTGCATGGTTTTGTCTTTTCTTATAACCAAGTGATAGTTCATTTTGTATACACTGTAGTTTCTTCATGACTTTATAACAGTCATCTGTTTGGACACTTAGGTTATTTTCAGGTTCTGGTTTTTTGTTAATAGTTCTGTGATGAACATAGGAATGCAAATGACTTTTCTGAACGACGTGTGTGGGCCCTTGGGATAGATGCTCAGATATGGAGTTGCTTGATCACACAGAAGTTACATTCCTAATTTCCTCCTAAGTGTCCATATTGTTTTCCATAAGGACTGGACTAGTTGATGTTAACCGACATTAAATTATTAGTGCCCTTCCCCGATATCCACACCAATACTGGTTGTTTCCTTCTTTTATTGTGTTCCAGTCTTATTGGTGTGAGGTGATACCACATTGTTGTTTTGATTTGTGTTTTTCTCATGAGTAGTGATGCAAAGCATTTTTACATATTGGCCATTTTATGCCTTCTTTGAGGAAGTTTCTGTTCGTCTCTTTTCTTGATTTTGTGGTGTTACTTTGATTGTTTCAGTTTATTTTGTTAAATATGGTGGTTCTCAGGACTTATTTCTGGCTCTGTGCACAGGGATCACTTATGGTGGGTCCGGACGAACATATGCGGTGTCAAGGATCAGGCCTTGTTTAGCAGCATACAAGGCAAATGTCCTACCCTCTGTATTGTCACTCTGGCCCCTGTTAGTTGTTTGCTAAGTGTTACCAGTGCTTTATATGTCACCCACCCTTTTTCGGATAGGTGGTGAGTAATAATTCAGGAGATCTATGAAACCAGGAGTTGGTTCATTAAAACACTTATTAAACAAAATTAGTAAATCATTAGCTCAACTCAAAAAATGAAGGCCCTAATAAGTTTAATCAGAAATAAAAGGAGAAATATCGCAACAGGTATCATAGAAATTCAAATGATCATCAGTACTACTATGACCATCTTGATGCCATAAAATTAGAGAACCTAGAATAAATAGATGTTTTGAACTCTTAACAACTTTCTAAGTCTGAAATAAGAGGATAAAGAAAATCTTAACAGGCCAGTTACTCTAAAGAAAATTAAAATGGTAGTCAAGTCTCCTAGAATCAAAAGCCCAGGTCAGGTGGGCTCGCTAGTGAATTCTTCCAAACTTTTAAGAATATCTACTTTTAATCCTTTTCAAACTCTTCCAGAAAGCAAAAGAAACAGGAACTTCCACAGTTTTTGTGAGACAGACTTTACTCAGTACCAAACGCATACAGACACACCCCTATAAATAGTAAACTATATGCCTAGATCCCTAATTTATATAGTCACATAGATTTTTTTAACAAAAGATTAGGAAAACTGATCCAACAATATATCAAAAGGATCATATACCATGAGCAAGCAGGATTTGTCCCAGGGATACAGGAATGGTTTAATGTATGCAAGTCAATCAACATGGTGCAGCATATCAATACAAGGAAAAATAAAAACCATAGGATCATATCAATAGTGCAAATTATTTCCAAGCTTCATCACCATTCATGATAATAAAAGTTCTCAATAAAATAGGTTTAGAAGGAACTTTTCTCAATAGAATTGAAGTAATTTATTACAAACCACATTCTGTCTAAAGTCTGACATAAGATAAGTTTGCCCACTCACTATTTTTCTTCAGTATTGCATTGGAAATTCTTGCTTTATCAATCAGGCAAGAAAGAGGTATTAAATACATTCAGATCGAAAAAGAAGCCAAACTATCAATATTTGCATGCGAAATGACACTGTACTTATAAAATTCTAAAGACACTACATAAAAGCTTCTCTACACAATAAACCTCTGCAGTAATATAAAAGCTACAAAATCAACACACATAAATCCATGAGATTCATGTATGCAATATAATAGACGAGACATAAATAAAAAAACAATCCCATTAACAGTTGCATCAGAAAATATCAAGTTCGTAGGGAATAAGCTTAGCAAAAAGGTGAAAGACTAATATTAAGGAAAACTATAAATCACTACTAAAGGAAATAAATGTAGACATAAGAAAATGAAAACACATCTCCTGTTCATGAATTAGATCAATATTGTGAAAATGACAGTTGTACCTAAAGCACTATACAGATTCAGTGCAGTTCCTATAATAATACTTATGATAGTTTTTAAAGACATAGAACAAATTTTGTTGACATTTATATGGGTTAATGAAACCCCTCAAATAGCTAAAAAGAATCCTTGGGAAAAGATGGGAGGTTTTCTTTTTTCAACTTTAAATTATTGAACCATAGTTATCACAACAGTATGGCACTGGGATAAGTACAGACTCTCAGACCAGTGGGATAAAATTTAGGGCCCAGAGACAGATATTCAGGTATGTAGTCATCTAATCATCAGTGAAGGAGCTAAGAGCATGAAATGGAGCAAGGGAAACCTCTTTAGCAAATGGTGCTGGGAAATTTTTCAATTAACTGGATCACTTGACATCCCATTATTCGTCGATTTGCTCAAGCGGGCACCGGTAACATTTCCATTTGTCCCTATCATGTGCCAGTGTAGCCCAGTGGCATCTTCTTGCTTCAGGAATACGAAGAGCCTCAAACCGTTCAGGGTCTTGATAAAGATTTGACCTTCTTGTAGGTGGGAGGCCACATGATCTTTTGATGTCCTGTTGGATCCAGTCATAGCTCTAGTCCAGTGGTCATCACCAAATCTCATTACATGTCCAGCCCATCTGATTTTCGACGACTTGGCAAACATTTACGGAGGTCAGAACTCTGGATTCCTTCTCTCACTTGGAGTGAGGCATGATATTCCAAGCATAGCTCTTTTGATTCCTCTTTGGGAGACCCAAAGAGCATTCTCATCCTGCTTTCGTAGGGCTCAGGTCTCTGAGGCTTATGTTAATTCAGGGAGGAATGGTGGAGTCGAAGAGATATGGAGTCGGAGATTCTTTGTCCTTTAGCTCAAGTCATCCTGAACAGGATTGGCAAAACATTAGATGAAGGACAACCAGGCAAGCAAGCTGGCTTCCGAAAAGGATTCAGCACAGTCGACCATATCCACACGGTAACCAAGCTCAATGAGGTTTGTAGGGAGTTCAAGATGCCGCTCTGTCTCACGATCATTGATTTAAAGAAAGCCTTTGACTCTGTTGAGGCGAAAACGGTCATCTGAGCCCTGGCCAAACAGGGTGTTCAAACCCAATACATCAAGATCCTTCGTGAGCTGTATTCACGGATTCACCACCAGGATCTCATCATTTTACAAGGGAACTGATCATTGATGTCAAAAGAGGAGTTTGACAGGGTGATACATTTCACCATTACATTAAGAAAGAATTCAGATTCCTTACTTCAGATCATGCATAAAAATAAATAAAAATAGATTTAAAATGTCAATATTAGACTCAAATCCATAAATTTTATTGACACTTATCTTAGCCAAAAGGCTGTGAAGTGATTCATAAATTATATTGAGGAAAACATTGAGCCTTTGATGACATTAAATCTTGATTATCATCAATGACTTGATTTTTTTTTTTTTTGGTCAAGCAAATGGAAGCAAAAGTCAACAAATTAAGAAGTATCTTGGGGCCGGGCGATAGCCCAGCGGGTAGGGCGTTTGCCTTGCGAGTACCGGCCTGTGCCGGCCCAGGTTTGATCCCTGGCATCCCATATGGTCCCCGATCGCCGCCAGGAGTAATTCTTGAGTGCAGAGCCAGGAGTAACCCCTGTGCGTCGCCGGTGTGACCCAAAAAGCAAAAAAAAAAAAAAAAAGAAAAGAAAAAAAAAAAGAAGTTTTTGCACAACAAAAGAAACAGTGACCAGAATAAAAAGATATTCTTTGTTCATTTTCATCCATAGGTTCTAGACTATCTGATACAGAATTTGACTCTTCTTCAGAATTTTAAGACTTTAGGGCATCTTAGTGACTGTAATTTGTGTGATTTTGTTGAATCTCACTTGGATACCATTTCTTTTTAACAATTTTAAATATTGCAATACCAGCTATGGAAATGAGAATTTGCTTTTTTAGAGTGTCTGTCTAATAGACTTGTTCCAGAGATACCTTACAATTCTTTTAAAAAATAATCATAACAGGGGCCAGAGTGATAGTCCAGCGGTAGGGTGTTTACCTTGCATGCGGCCAACCTGGGTTCGATCCCCAGCATCCCAAATGGTCCCCCAAGCATGGCCAGAAGTAATTCCTGAGTTCAGAACCAGGAGTAACCCCTGAGTATAGCTGGGTGTGACCCAGAAAACAAACAAAAAATTCACAACATAGAAATATTTTGAATTTTAACTCTCATATTTAATATTTTTAGGGGCCTTAACCAACATTGCTGAAGAATGTATATGTTCTAATTTTGTTAATCATCTTATGAGGTCTTAGTTTTTGATTTTTCACCTTTTATATATACATCAAAATTTTAAAATACAAGAAGTGATCTCATAAAGAAAAGACTAATTACTATAGGAGTAATTAAGTTATTACTAAATTACGTATTTGAATAAGTAAGACAAATTTGTGCATTTTCAGGAACCAAAGGAATGGGAACAGATAAAAATTGCTGGAAATCTGGTTACTTTTGAAAAGCATTAAATACTGATCAATGGAATATGGCAAATATGAGCTGAGAGAAATTTCAGAGTTAGAACACATGTTTTGCAAAACTATACAAATGTATTATCTTAAGTTTAATATTTAATATAAGAAGCACTTGACTGTCATAATATATTGCCTGAAGACTTTAAGGGGACTTCCAAGAGGTCCTCAAGCGATGGGGGCAGCGTAAGGATGGGGTGGGGAAGAGCCACCCAAGATCGTGGCCAACTGGGCCAGTGCAAGTGCCCAGGGTGGGATGCTGCTCTCCGGCCCCACATTGACTCAGGCTACTCGGCCAGGGTGATTCTCTATGGACTATGTGGTGCCGGAAATTGTACTGAGATAAGGCCCACACTGGGCATTGCTGTACCTTGGGGTCCCTGCTCAGACTAAATTCTAGTTGTGTGTGTGTGTGTGTGTGTGTGTGTGTGATATGTCATGATTAGTTGCTTTAGGACTTATGTTTTACTCCCTAGGGTTTTTCCTTTTTATTCCCAATAGTGTTTAGACTAGAACTAGGAATTAAAGACACAGAATCACACCTTAAACTTTCTTCATATTTCTTCTGACTTCAAAAACCTTAAACTCAGCACTCAGATTTTAGCTAAGTATAAAGCTTCTCCCATTTCTCTTGGAATTTTTCAAGTATGAGACATTTTATTAGAGAGGGGAAAAAAATTAGAAGTTTGGATTGTCAACTGTAATGATGATGTAATGAAAGAATATTGTGCTTGAAATGGAGACAAACTGTGATTTGAATCTCATTTCCAGGGAGCAATAAAAATAAAGATTTTATTACTGAATATAAAAGTCCATGAGTTTATAAAGATAATCATGGAAAAGTAATCAAAGTGAAAATAAAATCCATTACTAACCGCAAGCAAATAACTTGTCAACTATGGAAGTAACCATTTTCTCAGAAAACTGTGAATTCTAGAGTAGAAATTAAGTACCTTCCCTACCCTTTTCAAAGATTCTCTATTCTATCTGGTGAACTAAAACTTTTCTTAAAAGATGTTGCTTATTACTAAATGTATTATGCATCAGATGAGTGTATTCTTCAAGCAAATTCTAAATGTATTATGCATCAGAAGAGTGTATTCTTCAAGCAAATTCTAGCTAAACAGCAGACGGGATAATGAAGCTGGTAATGATATCGATGTAGAAATAATGATCCTACCAAAAATCATACATTAGAATTATAACCGTCAAGTTAAAAAATGGTTATTTGGTGGTCTCACACGCCTTTTACGCTGCTGGGAGGGCCCTGAAGATCTGGGCAGCTTGACCACAGGGGTCAGGAGCCACTGGATGGGGGAGGGTGAAGTGGAGGCCATAAACGCTGACCGCAGAACCACCCTCTGGCCTTTCCAATGAAATTGCACAAAATATTTTACATGGACCGGCCTATGGAGCAGTCATTCTCAGGCCAAATTTATGTGCCTGTTATCATCACAGAGGAGTCTGGGCCCCTGAGGCAGAGAGCCCAGCCTGTCTCCAAGGTCAGTTCAGTACCAAAGCAAGTTTCACCCACTTTCACACCCACTGGACAATAAACTTCCTGCTGTCCTAGCGGAGGAGGGTGGGGGAGGCCAGGCTAAGCTATCATCCCCCTCAGCAGTTCCTCTCCTGACGAGAGACTATGCAAGGGACAATACTTTGAAGCTAATGTGGAGATGTAATCCAGTCATTTGGTGGAAAAATGTGGACTTTTCCTAAACAATGCTCCATGAGCGGGGAGAGACCATGCTGGCCGGACTCGGAGTGGAGTTTTGGGCCCTGTCCTTTCCTCCGCCTCCATGCCAGTTGCCCCGAAGAGAGAGACCCACCCACGCTAGACCCACATGTCCCTTGGCATGCGGGATATTTTTATAGGATACTGAATTTTGCATAAGGTTCTTCTCAATTTCTTTCACATTTATACATAGTAAACAGTTATAGACATGTTTTAACTGATACCAGTAACCCTGGCAAGAAGCCAGAGCAAACCACACATCATGCAGTTAGTCTTTCTCAACATCCAGACTCCATAGTTCCTCAGAGCTCCATCCAAGAGAAAACCTGATCTTCCCCCTTTAAGTTTCATCAGTAAATGCTCGGGTTGAGAGCCTTCTACTGAGACTATACCACCTACACAGTAAAGCCTGGCAAGCTACCATGTTTTATTTACTTTTTATGCCAAAGACTAGTAACTATTATGAACTTCAGTTCCATAACCTGAAGAATGGTTTCGGGCTCCTCCTGTCCCTGTAGCAAGTAGATGCCCTTGGGTTGCACTTGCTTGTGACAGGACTAATGGAGATGTTACTAGTGCCCACTCGAGCAAATCGATGAACAATGGGAAGATAGTGATATAGTGATTTCTAAACAACATCTTAAGAAGTTGTTTCTGCCCCTGAGGCAGAGAGAGCCCAGCCTGTTTCCAGGATGAAACAACAGCTTAAGAAGTGTAGATGGTATTAGTGAATTTGATGGTTATTTTGGTCACAACAGGCCAGATTTCTCAGGGCTTGCTTCTGGCTCTACATTCAGGGATCATCCCTGGTCAGGCGGTGCCAGGGATTGAACCCTGGTTGGCCACATGCAAGGAAAACACACTACCTACTGTACTAACTCTCTGACCCCTGAATTATTTTTAAGTCAATAATAAAAAAGATGTGGGGCGGAGCGATAGCCCAACTGGTAGGGCATTTGCCTTACGCGTGGCGGCCCATGCCGCCCGGGTTCAATCCCTGGCATCCCATATGGTTCCCGAGCACTGCTAGGAGTAATTCCTGAGTGCAGAGCCCGGAGAAACCCCTGAGCATTGCCGGGTGTGACCCAAAAGCGAAGGAAGGAAGGAAGGAAGGAAGGGAGGGAGGGAGGAGGGGAGGGAGGGAGGAAGGAAGGAAGGAAATAATATGTGAGAGAATTGTCCATGTGTGAGAGTATTGGCCAGGTATGTGATACAATCTTTCAGGATGTCTAATTTCAAGTGGTTCAACAAATATATTCATGGAGCTAAAATAAATAATGAGATTGAATATATGATCATTTGTTGTAGCTTTTTGTCTTTACCTTTTATGTAAGCTTGAAATTTTTCACAATGTGGAGTTGAAAGTATGTAATCTGTATGACTGTGGACTGTATGACCTTAGACAAGGTCCAGAACATGTCTGTCCTTTTTTTTCCCTCTCACTATGAAAGGGACATAATATTTAATGTGCTTTCATATAACTTTAAAGAGTTTCATTTTTTCTTTTTTAAATTTTTTTTAAAATGTTTTAAAATATTTTATTATACCACCATGACATATACAATTACAACGTTGTTTGTGTTTTGGAGGTTTCGGTCACATAGTATTCTAGCACCCCTCCTGCACCAGTGCCCATTTCCCACCACCAATGTCCACAATTCCCTCCCCCTCCCATAGCCTGCCTAAATGGCAGGTTCTTTATCTCTTTTCTCTCTCCCTCTCTTTTCCTTCTCTTACATATTGTCGATTGAAATACATACACTTAGAGGCCATCATGTGCTTTTTTTTGCCTGTATTTAATGCTCAGTTCTAGGTTGGTATTAGGCCTTTCGACATTTATTCGCACATGTTCCCTTAAGAGTTTCATTTTCAATGTTTTGTTTCATTTTGGCTTGGAGGCCATACTCTTGGGTGGTGCTAGGGGCTCCTACTGCTGACTGCCGCAGGATGGCGCTCAGGAGCCCATGGGCTGCTAATCTGCAGTTCAGCCTGGACCGTCCTCATGCTTAAGGCTTTGATCTCTCTCTCAATTGGAGTTACATTTTCCTTGTGTTTTGCACAGTGATGGACATATAATGAGTGTTCAGTCACTTGTCACTTGTCTTTCCGTTGTTCATCAATTTGCTCCAGTGGGCGCCAGTAAATACTCCATTCGTTGGGAGTGAGGTCCATTATTGTTACAGTTTTGGCATATCGAATACATCAGTAGAGGATATATTTTCTTGCTTTCTTCACTAAAATAGTCATGATTCTAATAGCAGCTGAAAAAAATAGTAAAACTACAATAAAAACTAAAGTTCTCAAAATTTCAGTTCTTTGAAATCATCCAGTTCTAATTAAAACATTGTCAATATTTTAAGTAGCTAAAAAGAGTATTGAGTATGAATAAGAAAATGGTATTGAGATATTGTGTCCATCATTTATAAGCTTAACAAGATATTTTGTGGGGAAAAAAGAAGAAATACCCAGAAGCTGCGAAATTAGTATAAAGGTATAATTCCATATAAGCAGTAGGTCTTTTATTTATTTGGGGGTTGGGAGAATGGGGAGAAGCCGCACCTACCTGTGCTCAGGTCCAACTCCGGACTCTGAGCAGGGATCACTCCTGGCAAAGCGAATGGGAACTATATGAGGTGCTAGGAATTGAATCCAGATTGGCTGCATGCAAGCACCCTACCTGCTACGCTGTCACAGTAAGCCATTTAATAATTGGATCTGTGGATTAACACTCTATCATGAAGAGTTTTGTAACGGTGTATCTCATGGTGATTCAATAAAAAAAAAAATTGGGAGAAAAAAAAAGGCTCTTAAAACGTAGCCCTGGGAAAAAGAAAGATAGAGAAATGGAAAGAAACAAGAACTGCCCGGAGGAGGGCGGGGGAGGGGGAGGGAACCGGGATGGGAGATGGGCATGGTGGCGGGATGGGTGCTGTCACTGTAGCAAACAAGGAACTTTTAATTGTATATCTGTAATTGAAAAAAAAAAAAAAAAAACGTAGCCTTGGGACAAATACACTATTGGTTCAAGAGGGATTATAAGAAGTAGTGTGGGGCCAGCGATAGCACAGCAGGTAGGGCATTTGCCTTGCACGCGGCTGACCGGGGTTCGATTCCCGGCATCCCATATCCCTGAGCACCGCCAGGAGTAACTTCTGAGTGCAGAGCCAGGGTAACCCATGAGCATTGTCGAGTGTGACCCAAAAAGCAAAAAAAAAAAAAAAAGTAGTGTAAGGTATTTTTTAAAGGCTGTTTTCCTTTAAAGTATAATGTTTCCTTTAATTATAAAGCATCAGGTTGTTTAACCTTAATTAAAGTATAATATTTCATTTAATTAAAGTATAACGTAAACTCATTATTTTCAGGAGATATAAAATAGAACTGTACAAATATTTTAACTCATTGCAGAAAATGAGAATTTCGAAGAACATTTAAGAAGTGAGAATATTTATGCAAAATTTAACCAAAAAAGTTAAGATTTCTGATTTGGATTTTAAATATATAGTTTATACTTCAACGAACCATATCTTTTAGGAATTCCTGTTTGACTAGAAGAAGTTTACTGGCTTTTGTATTGAATAAAAACCTAGTTGTGGGCCTTGAGGGTCAGGCCAGGTGCCACTGTGGGCTCATCGCAGCTAATGTTCCTAGTACCTTAATGTTATTAAACAATTAAATACTAAATGTTTCTATCTGAATATATTTTCAGTCAACTATATATGCAAACTTAATAAAGTATAGGGTAGGGGTCCGAGCGATAGCCCAGCCGGTAGGGTATTTGCCTTGCACACAGCCGGCCTGTGCCGCCCGGGTTCGATCCCCTGGCATTCCATATAGTCCCCGAGCTCCGCCAGGAGTAATTCCTGAGTGCAGAGCCAGGATAACTCCTGAACATCGCCGGGTGTGACCCAAAAAGCAAAAAATAAAAAAAAAATAAATAAAGTATAGGGTAGAGACAAATATGAAGCAGAAAAATTTTCAAAGAACCAGTTTTGTTGTGGAAAAGAGATGATCTGCTTCGAGTCATGTTACAAAGCATACTAATCAAGATACCTAAATCTAAACCGATTCCCTGTTTCTTCATCCTATGAATTTAATGAGTGCTTTTGACTATAAAATTTACTGTAACATTAGTCTTAGAAAATGTGTATACTATGTCCATTTATACTTAACTGACAAGAGTTTGGGCATATTTCCCTTTTAAGTGACTAAAGAATGTCGAGGGAAAGAAAATGACCACCCAACAAGGTATTTGGGGTTCTGGCTTTCTAGCGTAGGCATGTACAAACAAACATAAAAATTCTGGAACGATTTGCTAGCCAAGTGATCGCTTCAGGTGTCTTTAGGTTAATACTGTTTTATATTTTAATGTGAAAGGAACAATGAACGTTAATTTTGCTTTTTAATTAAAAGTTTCTTCTGCCTGCCTGCTGTGTGTTTATAACATTGTACTTGTTCATTTTCTAGGAGTCAAGATAAGTAGCCTTCTTGGGAAAAAGGGAAATTTGGAAAACCTCCAGAGCTACTGGGAAGTTGGATTTTTCCTGGGGGGCTAGTGTCTTAGCCAATGACCACATGAGAGTCATTCAGGCATCTGAGAAACTCTTCAAAACTAAAGACACCTGCATGGTAATAGTAAACAATTATGTGTTTGCTAAGTTTAACAAACAGCTCCTCTCAGTAGTTTCTTTATTTTTTATGTTTGTTGCCCTGAAAATTAGATTATTTTCTTTTCTACTAGAGCAGAATTCAGAATCTAGAGGAAAAAAGGAATGTTAATAGATAAAATGTATTTAATGTAAATTTTGATGACTCTGGCATAAGTAATATTTGCTGGTCACTGACTTAGTCTTTTATCACCTTGATTGGTCTGTTAGTTCAGCCTGCCAGTGTCACCTACAAAAAATTATGCATTGGTCTCATATTTTCAGGTTTTCATCAGCTGTCCAAACACAGGCCATTTGGTTTTTATGATCTCACATCAGTTTGGGTGTCTTGTTCTTTTTTACTTGGGGTTTGGCTGAAATAGTAGGGTGTTTCTCATGTAGACATGCTTTTCTAGTTTCAGATTATTCTTAGAACATACCCAAGTTTATCATAAAATATGTGGCTATTGGTGAAATCAGCAGATTTTAGTGCGAAAGAAATGGGGTTATTTACATTTTGTAATTATGTTTTCAGATGCCATTGGGCTACATTGGCACGTGATAGGGTCCAATCGAAATGTTACTTGCGCCTGCTCGAGCAAATCGATGAATAACGGGATTCAAGTGATCAAGTGATCAATTAAGTTTTCATGTTGCATGATGTGGTTTTTAGGTAGTGTTCCTTTAAAAAAATGCTTATGATTTATCGCTTGGTTTGGGGGCCACCTCTGGGGTGCTCAGGGCTTGCTCCTGGCTCTGTGCTCATGGATCATTCCTGGAGTACTCAGGGGTCAGGTGTGCTGCAGGGAATGAGCCCTGGTTGGCTGCATGCCCCCATGGCAAGCACCTTACCTGCTTTACTTTTTCTCTGGCTCTTTGTTGTCGCTGGTAAAATCAAGTCCAGCCCATGTATGCTGATCCAGATACTCACAGACATGGGGCAGAGCTGCTACTTGCTCTCCCTGTGCCCAGCTGATCACAAGGCGTCCGGAAGGGATGGCGGGTTCTAGCCCTGGCCCACCACCCCAGCAGAGCCTCATAAGAAGCCAGAGGAACCCCCCCACACCATGAGGGCTGCCATTTTCCTCATCTGGACTCTCCTCTTGTCAGAACTCCACCCAGCAGAAGAGCTGATCACAGCCCGGCTTGTGTGGCTGCTTGCGGCCGTGCAATTCATCAATAAATGCTTTGAGGTGACTACAAGATTATCCCACCCGCACGGCAAAGCCTGGCAAGCTACCCGTGTCGCATTTGACATGCCAAATACCAGTAACAATTATAGACCTCATTTCCATGACTTTAATGGAATGGTTTGAGGCTCTTTATGTTCCTGGAACAGGCAGATGCCCTTGAGCTATCTCGCATGTGCCATGACATATTGAGATGTTACTGGTGCCCGCCGAGTAATCGACGATCTACGGGAAGTCAAGTGATCAAGTGAAGTGATTGGTGAAATAGACACAAAATCTCACATATATTTCAGACTATTTGGAAAATGTTAATTTCTTATGCGTAATAATGATATGTGATTATGGTATAATAGACCATTGGCTATACTATGAAACTGATAAAAAGGACTCAAGCAGTTTAGAGTCTAAAACTAATGACCTATTTTTGTTAATCATGGGCTAGCACTTAATTGTAAATGAAAACAACATTTTTATTTAGAGTTTTTAAGAATAACAATCTGGGGAGATTGAATTTAGCAAGACTGAATAAGTGTTCCAACGCATAAGAAAAAAAATACACTACTTGTATTAGGCAGAAACATATATGCCCCCTAATAGTAAATGAATAAATTATTTAAGTGGGGAAGTAAAACCATGCAAAAGAAAGTGATACCAAAGAAAGCAAACCACTATGCTGCATGTCAGCATAGTGGTAAATTGTCCCCTTTGAGGACGTATAGCATTTATGAATCCTTGGGAGTAGGCTTCCAGGAGAGTTCTCTCCAAACCCTCCAGATACCAGGTATCAAGATACTAGTGTAATGAGAGTAGTGTTGATCACTGATTTTCAGAATCCAGTCTGTGAACCAGTGTTGGCTGCAGAAATTCCCTGCAAGTCTTTGTAAAAAATTTTGCCACTTATCATGAAACACCTGGATTATGTAGTTGTACTGTTTTATTCATATTTGACTATCGATAGGTAATGATTCATATTGTAAACAGTGTTTTAGTTTTGATTTCTGCCTTCCTGGCCTGACAACTGCTTCTCCTATTTTCACTGGTCTGTAGGTATAAGGCAGTTAAAAACTACAACTGCCGGCCACAGTGATAATACAGTAGGTAGCCACTTGCCTTATGCATAGCTAACCCGGGTTCAATCCCCGCATCCCGTATGGTTCCCTGAACACCGCCAGAAGTAATTCCTCAGTGCAGAACTAGGAGTGACCCCTGAATATCGCCAGGTGTGACCCAAAAAAGAAAAGAAAAGCCTACTAAGGGCCTTTATCAATCCAGGGTGCCAAGTGATCGCTGTGTATTGATTTTTGCTCTCTAATGCCCTGACTATTTTGAATGCTTCCCACTTGTTTATTTGTTTTTATTTACTTATTATTTTTAAATTTTATTATAGCAACAAGAGATAGACCATGACAAAGCTGTTCATGATAGGGTTTCAGTCACACAGCATTCCGCACCCATCCCTCCACCAGTGACCATTTCACACCACCAATGTCCCTAGATTCCCTCCTACCTCTCCAGCTTGCCTCTGGCAGGCACTCTCTATCTCTCTCTGTCTCTCTGTCTCTCTCTGTCTCTCTCTCTCTCTCTCTCCATTCTCTTACACAGTCTGTCTTGTAATATATACATTGAGGGGTTCCATGTATATCCCTTTACCTGTGTTCATTGCACAGTTCAGGAGAACTTACACCGACCTGGGTTAGGTTCCCCTGCATCCCATATGGCCTGGCATTACCATTTCCAATAATTATTAGTCCACTGGTCCCTTTTCTATCTTACCTAACCTCTGACTCCCACACACTTGTGGTAGTGAATGCTCCCTTTATTAAATTTAATTCATGATTAAAATTTATTATCTGTTTCTAATGGTGATTCAATAACAATAGAAACAATAATAAAATAAAATTTGTTATCTCTTTGTCATCTCCACATTTTCATCAGAGGTACTGTTGTGGTGGTTGTGTGCCCACAATAGTCAAAGAGAGGTCAGGAATGGAAAGTCTTCAGGTACTCCTACATAGCTTGGTTACTATATCCTGCCAGTTTCACCAAGAAAGTCATCAAACTGCACCTAAGACCCACTTGATAATGTGTGGTATAGGACCTGGTCGTGCCACCTAGATTCTTGGGACGCTATGGTTCCAGCGCCTATAGTTTCCAGGACTGACGTGAATTTATGATCTGCAATAAAAGAAATCAGTTCTAATCTCCATATATACTCTGGGTCCTTGTCTTTTGTCACTGAAAATGCTTTCGGAAACTAGGCAGTGAAGCCGTATTTTTCACTTAAAAGGGAAAATGAGGTACATCAAGAAAGAACACTGATTGTGCTAATAATTGTTGGAAATGGTAATACCAGCCTAGAACTGAGCTTGAATGTAGACTAAAGCATATACATAATAACCCCTAAATATATGCATTGCAAGCCACAATGTGGAAGAGGAGAGAGAGAGAGAGAGAGAGAGAGAGAGAGAGAGAGAGAGAGAGAGAGAGAGAGAGAGAGGAGGGTAAAATGCCTGCCATAGAGGCAGGCTGGGGGAGGGGAGGGAATCAGGGGACATTGGTGTTGGGAAATGGCACTGGTGGAGGGATGGTTGCTGGAACACTGTGACTGAAACCTAATCATGAACAGTTTTGTAATTGTATATCTCACAGTTGTATAATAAAATTTAAAAAAATAAAATAAAATTAATGAAAATAAAAGAAATAACACTCCAGAGGAAGAAGAGAGGCCTCAAAGTATATTGGGGCCGGAGTGATAGTCCAGTGGGTAGGGCATTTGCCTTACACACAGCCGACCTGGGTTAGGTTCCCTTGCATCCCGTATGGTCCCCCCATTCACTGCCAGGAATAATTTTTGAGTGCAGAGCCAGGAATAACCCTTGAGCCAGGAATAACCCTTGAGCAGTGGTGGGTGTGACCCAAAAAAGCTAAAATTAAATAAATAAATAGATAGATAAATAAATGATAGAGACTAGATAGATAGATAGATAGATAGATAGATAGATAGATAGATAGATAGATAGATAGATAGATAGATAGATAGATAGATAGATAGATAGATAGATAGATAGATAGATAGATAATGAACCAAAAAGAAGGCATAGGGTGGCACAAATTGAAAGGGGAAATATTACACACTCAGAAAAGGGGTGTGGTGACTTTAGAATGGATTTCTGGGAGTTACTTTGGGTAGCTTATTGTATAGGATTGGATTTTTTTTCTCCAAAGGGCCTCAGCTTGCACATAAGGTCTTTGATAGGGAGTTAAGAGCAGGGAGTTAAGAGTAAACCTTAGAGATATTACAGAGAGCACACTTGTCTTGCACATGACTGGGCTTGATTCTTGTCACCCTGTACACTCCCCAAGCCTGCTAGGAGTGATCCCTAAGCTCAGAGAAAGGAGTAAGCCCTGCATACATCCAGGTGTAGCCCCAAAGCAACACCACCACCAACAGCAACGACTTATAGGGCATCTTTCCTAACCGAATTATCTTTGAACAAAGCTTGGACTTGTCCCAAGCCGACAGCAGTGACTTCTTCCTGAGACTATATCTTATCCTTCCCAATATTTTTTGGATTCTGGATTTTTGTGTCTCCATACATCTCTTGGTGTCTGAAATGTACAGCCAAGCTCCCAACCTGACTTACTCTTCAGAACCATTTCAGAAGATAACTCTGTGGTAAGCTGTCATGGCTTCCTAAAAGATTGCTCACGTTTGGATCTCCTCCCTTAGCAAGTTTTTTCTTATAACACGTACAGTTATTTTTCTAAACCCATGGCTGACCCTGGTCTTTTCACTGACATTCTTCGAACAGTAGTTTTAGCAGCACCTCTCTGCCTAAGGGAAAAAGTCTACCTCCTGTGCTTAGCAAAGGTCTCCGTCATTCCAGCTGCCTCAGCTTGAGTTTACCCTACACTTTACTCATCCCAAGCTTGCCGTTCTGCAGCTTCATGCCATTAAGTATCAGCACCTGCTGGAATGGCTCTTCCAGGGCTCCCTCTGGGAACACTCTCCCTGATTGCATCTGTTAATCCAGCAGACCCTGGCCTAAAGCCCTTTTCTACACCCAGATGAAAAACTATGGGTAATAGTACACACAAGGATTGTTTTTTCATTTATTAGAATTTTTTTCATGTGTGTTCCTCTATTTCCTTATTTTCGTATTGATGTTGACTGTGTAGCTTTTATTAGTCATCTATGTTTAGTTATTGCCCCACTGATAGTTAATTCATGAAGTTATAAAACCTTTTACGTTTCTGACTCTTTAGCATTTGTGCAAGTGCAATTTGAAAACAGGGCTGTCCTACCGTGACATGTCCACAGTAGGTATTCTACAAATTACTTGAAGTATAAACCAGAAAATGAGAGCTCTATGCAACCAAAGCTGGCATTTCTTTATGTAGGGCAAGAGTCTGAAGCAGATGTACAAAATATATGGTTTTGGGTGCTCCACCTTCTGTTGATAAGAAAAAGATTTTAAAATACTTTAACTTTTAAAATTTTTTATATAAATACACCATGATTTAAAGAGTTATTCAGAGATAATTTTAAGGCACACTATGTTCTAGCACCAATCCCATTACCAGTGGGTAACAGACATTTTTAACGAAGTAGTTGAATAACCACAAAACAATGTCTATGCTCCATTAACTTATTTTAACTTCCATGATTTTCATTTACTAAATGCTTTTATTCCCTTTACCTTCTCATATAATTATCCTTCACTTCATTTCTTCTAGCTTTTCTCTTTGAAATTTTATCAGAGATAATTTTGATGTTATAACTATCATCAAATTTATAACCTATAAGTTATAATTATCAAATTTGAGGATATTTCTATAACATATAAACTGAATTGTTTCAGAGAAAACAGTGATCTTTTATAAAAGGTTTATTTTGAAAACTTTCAACAAGTATATTTTAAAACACATGCATTAACCATCACTTTGAGTCAAATATAGAATTGTTATAAAGATCATGTTTTTCAATGTTAAGTAATTGTCTTAGTCTAAATTACTTAGACTCTAGACACCTGTTTCTCACCTTTTAAAATGGGAACAAAATAGCCTACTTTATTCAATATTGGTGAGATTTAAATGAGATGATATGCGTGGAAGTACTCAGCATGATACAATAGTGCTGGTGAATTGGTGAATCTGAATGCATAATTACTAACACCATATTTAAATTACCTTTACTAGATAAAACAAAAATAAAGGTAATTACATGGTTCTGTATTTGCTTGTTAACGTATTTTGTGTGTTTTAAATTTTAGGTACCTCAAGTCTATTGTAGAGACCATTTTGATATATAAACATTTTGTGAAACTGACCACAGAACAGCCTGTAGCAAAGCAGGAGCTTGTGGACTTCTGGATGGATTTCCTGGTGGAGGCCACAAAGACAGATGTGACTGTCGTCAGGTTTCCAGTGAGTACTCTTCGTTTAACTTAACTCTGTGGGCATTCCTTCTATGTTTCTTACATTACTACAGTTTTTAAAATTTTCTTGGGCTTTTGGATCACACCCAACAGTTCTGAGGTGGTGGGTTCTCTCCCTGGGACGCTGGAGGCCCCACAGAATGGTGCCTGGAGTCAGTCCGGAGTCAGCTACACAACAAGGCAAGCACTTTAGCCTGTGTGCTACCTCTCAGCTCCCTGTTTTTATGCATAATGAATATCTGGCACAGTGATTGTTCTTGATTTTCATGTGTTTAGACAGCCATTATTGGGTTAATATATTTGTTTTTGTAAATTGACTTGATTTGGCTTATTTTTAAAACAATTTCTCAAATTCAAAAAGATGCATGTTTTAATTTATGTCATAGAGTTAAGGTGATTCTTTGAATCAACTGTGAAGTGTACATTCAATGTCTCGTCATTAGATCAGTAAGATAGCTCTTCATCCAGACAGATGCTCCATTTTAATTCACACTGAAGTGTGTTGACGATGCCATAGGATAATTGGCTTTGTTCTGCTTCTTTGCTCTCTTTGTCACTGGTTTCCTGCAGGGGTTAATGTCAGATGGAGAATCCCCAATCACTGTTTACACTGTTTTAGATCTTGGGAGATATGACTCATATGTTCTGGTATACATTGTCTGATCTCTATCAGACTTTAAATATGTATGTTTGAATTTATAATAAGCATTATTACACATACATTAAAAATATTTTGCTCATCTAAGGTGGTACCATCCTGATAATTTTCAAAATTCCATTCAAAGCTGTGTAGGTTTGGCATTGAGCTCAAGAATAGCTGACAACTCAGTATTTGCACAATTTTCCCCCAAAGCAGGGTCTTAAATCTTTTTATTTTTTGAGTCTCAGTTCTCCATTTCAAATGTGGTAGCAATTCTGAATTCCTTTTTTAAAAAACTTGTTGTCTAGCTCTTCTTTGATAGGATCATCTGTTCCATGAAATTAAATCCATTGCTGGAGTTAACATGCTTTACATTGCCTCCAGAAGAAGCCTCAGCATGATCTTTAGTTGAAAAGCTTTTCAAAACTTAACACTTCATTTCATTTTTTAGCTTAGATAATGTGTAGCCTAGGAAAATGTTGGTCTGGAGTAGGCTGGCAGTTTGCCTCTAACTGGTGCTCTGTGTGTAGAAACTGTGCTGATGAATAAAGAACTGGGGATTTAAATGACTGTTGACAGAAAATCAAAACTGTTAGCTATTTGAGTTCATTTAAATTAACTCAAATGCATTTAATATGAATTACCCTGTCTTTTGTAAATAAATGATTGCAAGAAATAATATTAGAGAATATTAAGAGATACTGGAGATATTAGAGATATTTGGAGGACTTGAAGTTTGTTTGCAGTGTTTCATGATTTTCGCACCAGGTCTAGTTCCCAACACCCCATGGTCCTCTTGGAAGAGTCTGAGGCACTAGGGCTTTTTTAGAATGCAGCTTTATTCAAACAGTGGCTCTGAGAATTCATATCCAAGATCCAAACTCTAGAGGCAACCACTTTAAATAATCTGTCCCAAAGAAGCAAGGTTACAGAAGCAAGAAGCAGGATTATACTAGATACGGGCATTTCCCCTTCTTTCTGGTTGACAAGACCCTTGACCAGGACTTTCAGGTGTTTGGTTCAAGGAAGCACCACTTCCCTCTCCCTTTTCTTTGTAAGTGCCATTGCACGTTCCACACACCTGTGGATTTCTTCCACACGCTGAACATCGCTGTGATGTGATGTTCTTGAGGCCCCTGAGCATCATGGTTTTGGCCCTCGAGGCCCCTAGCACCAAAAGGGTGGGTGAGTACCCCTGGCATCCTACGGTCTGAGTAGCATTGCGTGTTCAGGCCCCTGCATTGGACCAGTGACCCTGATGACCAGGAATCACTGGAAGGGCCTGTGGAAGTATACTAACACATGGCCCTGATGGGTGGTAGCCATGTCGGGATATACTGGATTATCTTATTGCTATATTCTTTCATCCTTTAATTTCAAGATGTCCAGAGAAGTAATGCAAAGACATGGACTGCATGTCTGGCATTCAGAAACCTAAGATCAGTTCCTGGCACTTCATGTTCACTGGATACCACGAGGTACACCCTGGTGGTGCCCAATACTGCATTACTGGACCCCAAATTGATCCCTGAGCCCTCCTAGACACAACTTGGAAACTCATCCTCCCTGAAAGAAAAGAACAAAAGGGTGCTTTCTGTGTTGGCGATTTCACAGCAGCTCAACCTGAAATGTGTTTCTCTCCCCTTGCCCCTCTCCACTCTTCTTTCCTCTCTCTCCTCCTTCCCTCTCTTTTGCCTCTCTGACTCTCCCCAGGAAAAACCTTGTCCATTTCTTAAGTATTTCCCATTAGCAGACGCCAACTGTATAACCTTGAGCAAGTTACTTAATCCTTCTGAGCTTTCTGTCTGTAAAGACGGATTAAATAGCACACCTGTTATATACAGATGAGTTGATATTTTGAAAGAGTAACTGGCATTTTATTTAAGCAAGATAAAGATTATATTTTAATTGCTTTTTCTCATTTTTAAATACAAAAGGATGTCATACAAACACTCTAAATCTTGTTTTTTCACTCAGTAGTCAGTTTTTCAGTTGTTGTATAATTTTTCCTTTAAAAAATTTCATAGTGTTCTAATTCCATAGTATTTATAATTTTTTCTTTCTTTTTTTTTTTTTTTGCTCTTTGGGTCACACCCAGAGATGCTCAGGGGTTACTCCTGGTTCTGCACTCAGGAATTACTCCTGGCGGTGCTCGGAGGACCATATGGGATGCCGGAATCGAACCCGGGCCGGCACGGGCCGGCGTGTGCAAGGCAAATGCCCTACCTGCTGGGCTATCGCTCCGGCCCCTAATTTTTTCATTTTTTTTTACTAAAGACTGTGATGTAAAAGTTATTGATAGGGTTTTAGGTATATAGTATTTCAATACCAATCCTGCTAGCAGCATCAAAATCCCATGGATTTGTAATTTTATGACATTTTGTTTATGGTTCAATTATATTGTGATTTATTAAGCACTATAAAGCACAGTTTCTTTAACGTAATTTATTAATAGACACTTTTTTGTGACCAGTGGCTTAATATAATAAGTATCTCTGCTTGGAATGACTATCTGACTATCCCATTTTGCATGTATATGAATATATCTATAGGACAGAGTAGGAAAGTAGGATTGATTAATATTTCAGAACTGCCCTCACAGAGTTTGTATCCATTAACATTTCTACCAGCAATAAAATAGACTTGTTACTTTGTTCTAGACGATCTAGACTTTCTCCAAATAGTGTATTTATCAAATTTTTGCTTTTCTTAAATGTAGAGACATCAGGGTAGTTTTAATTAGTATCTTTCATGTTGAATGTGAAATTGTACATATAATTCCATTCGCTTAATAGACTACTCAGTTGGGTTAGACACTACCTTACATACTTGCTTTGCATGTTCGATCCTTGGCATCTCATGTTGCCTGCTCCCCAAACACTGCCTTGAGTGACTTCTGAGTACAGATCCAAGTGTGCTAAGTGTGGTCCAAAAATGACTATTCTGATTTAAAAGATAACCTGTTACCAACACATACAGAATTAGATCATTACTGCTGAAAGTAGTGAAGTAGGTATTGATATTGCTTTAATTGCAATGAAATCTGGGGAAAATATATAAAAACAACTGTTTACAGCTGGTAAATATCAGTAATCACAATCTCTTACCTCTAAGAGAGTAGATACTTGAGAATCACCTTCACCTACAATTTCTTGAGGTTGTTTTCCCTGCTGTTGCCCAAGGACATGAAACCCTTGCAGGCGGTGGCATTCTCACTGGAAGAACAGGCAAAAAGGGTGCATGATTCATTTGGAATATGAGGGCAGGGTACTGCGTATAAGAGTGTACTCCAGGATTCTGTCTAGGTATTTCCCTTGAGCCATAGCGAAATTCCCAGATAATGTGAATTATGATGAATAAACACAATTCAGGTTCCATTATTTGACTAAAATTGGTCTTTGTCTTTGAGTGAAAATGTTGAGGCTTATTACGAACTTTATTGAGATAGGTTTCCTTGCTGTTTAGGTTAAGACTATAGGTGTTAGATAGCAGCTTAAAAAGAACAACAAACAAAACAAACAAACCAAAATCTGGCAAGAGAACTTGACATATATTTGAGCACAATGCAGGGTGAGAAATTGGACATTGGGACTAGTCAAAGTGATCTGACCTTGGTGACTCAGATGTCATGCATTTAGCTGAGATACATAAATCCTGTGCCCTAATAACAATCATTTGTCCTTCCTGTTGTTCATTGATTTGCTGGAGCGGGTACCAGTAACGTCTCCATACATTGGCAATGAGGTCCATTATTGTTACTGTTTTTGGCATATCGAATACCCCTCAAGGTGTTGCAGGTGTGGCTGAGGTGCCCGGCTGTGTTGACAGGTGGCAGACAGGAGATGGGATTATCTACACCCAGGGCTCTGCCCCGTGGGCCCTGAATGGTTGATGGTCTGACATAGAAAAAGATTGTGCCCCCTGGGATGAACCCAGAGCCACGGCAGAGCCTGGCAAGCTACCCTAAGAACAATGATAAAAACTAAAATGAACCCATCCTGAATAAAAACAGCCTTGATGAAATCAAGTGATAATGCTGAGTTTAACTGCTACCTAGAGAGAGAAAAAACCTTAGGAAGATATAATCTAGAGCTTCTACAAAATGCTGATCATAAATTACTAGACATTACAACCGTGGGGGATGGCTGATAATGAAGAGTTATAATAGTCAATACAGGTGATGATTCACATATTAGAGATATCAGATAAGCACTACAAATAACTATGATTACTGTTTTTAAAAAAAATAGAGGAACACATAGACAAAATGAGTTAGATACTGAAGTATTTGAAGTGAAAAATAAAGTTTATGAACTCTCAAAACAAAATGAGTTAGATACTGAAGTATTTCAAGTGAAAAATAAAGTTTATGAACTCTCAAGTGAGTATTTTTTTTCAAATTCCCCACATCCCAGTCTAGGGTATGTAATTCCTTTCTTCTGCTTCAGGAGACTGTCTCCTCCTGGAGGTCTGTATTCTTCTTGAATGCCTTACCTTTTCTCTTTACTCTTTTAGTTAAATTTTAATACTTAAAAATTCTAGTGTCAAAAATAATTTGCATAAAAATCAGATTTATTACTGCTCTTAAAATGAAAGGAACTGAACTGTGTAATGGCATTTTTTAAAAGCAACACAATATTTTACAGTGGGTAGGGCTTTTACTTTGCATGTAGCTGACCCAGGTTCTGTCTCTCACCCCACATGTAATCTCCTGACCTCTGCCAGAAATGATCCTTGAGCACAACAGCATGTGGCTCAAGCCATCCCTACCCCAGTCTTCTTCTGTGCTCTACCCATCGAGAGAGAGAAAGAAAGAGAGAGAGAGAGAGAGAGAGATTTCTCATGCTGTGATGTTGTAATTCACAAACTCATGTACAGTGATACATTCTGCAGCTCACTCTTGGGTTGTTAATCTTAATGGGGGAGTAATGAAATTATTTTTTAAAATGGAAATGGGTAAAGCAAGATGTCTTATATTAGGAAACATTTCCCTTGGTGGTTTTAGTTTATTTCGCCACTAACTCTCCAAAAAATAACTATGATCCTTGATAAAAAGAAAGCATAAGAAAGTATCCCTGGAAAGTGGTTTGAATGGTTCCATCATTTATTATCATTTGGGTTTAGTTCAGTTCTTTTTTCTTACCTTTTTCTGTGTATTTTTTTTCTTCTTTTCCTACAATGAAAAGTAGGAACCCATCAACCTCTCACTAATATCAGGCAAGAGATATAGGTATGTAAATTCTGTAGGAGTTTAGATATACAACTCTGGTTAATTTACTGGACTTCTTCCTGAATAACATATGTGAAGTTAGCATTCAATTATTGCAATATTAATTGACCAAAATAAAAGAATAGAAACTAAAAACAAGAGTATGTATGCTCTCAACTCTGAATGATTGGTCTCTGAGAAAAAATTTCCTTCTTTTCCTTGTGTTTTCTTTCTCCAGCCACCATAATTTAGTTTGCAAATTCCTTTCCATTTCTCATTTCAGGGACAGATTAGAAACTTCAACACTCACTAGCCAATGATAGTTAACACTTTTTATTTATTCTCAAGATAGAAACACATAAAGCATATATTTTTTCTATTGTAACTATTTGGGAGAACAATTTAAGAAGAGATCATTGAATCCCGTCAAACAATAAAAAATGTTTTAATAGTGGGTCCCCAGTGTTAGGGCTGTTTTGGGTCCCTGACAGTATGGGGAGTTAGTCAGGTTCCCAGGTCATGCTCAGGACTGATGACTGTCCCCTCAGGCCAGGGAACAAAGAGCCCTGAGTCCAGTTTAGATCATCCAAAAGCTTTTTACTTCTTCCAACTTCATTCCACACTAACTGCTACACCCCTCTGCCACCACCACACAGGCTGACAGACTCACACCGACCATGTGCGATGACCGCCAAACTACAAGAAGCTAAACGCCTCTACAGAGGCTGGGGGCAGGGCCTAACCAAAGGTCAAAACCAGCTGGCTCTTCTCATGGGTGCAAATCCCCACGGGCACCATGCCCTGGGGCCCAAGCTTAAGAGAAGCTAATGCAGAGCACTGCTGTTCTCCTCCCAAGCTAATAAACAATCATTTCAATATTGTATCTAGTTTTCTTATATAAACACAGTAAAGAGAGACAGGCATAATAACCACATCCGAGATTAAATATATAGGGTGAACTTTCATGGGGAGATCATGTCATCTGATCCAGACTATGTTCACTATGCCAGATTGATTATCTCCATCCCCCTCAAGGTCCTGTCTCCAGTCTTGCTCTGCTCCAGGGCATTTCTTAAGTGCTGTGCTCTGCTTCAAAGCCAGTCACTCTGCGAGTCCATTCCAGGCTTGTCTCAGGTGAGGCAAACTGTTCTGACCTTCTCTCTGATCTTTGTGTCAGAGCAAGGTTTCTTCTAAGAGTAGTCCCATTTTGTAGCCAGGCAAGGTGGCTCTCTTCCTGGTACCATCCAGTCCCTCGTAGAGGACTGTATAGAGAATATTAAAATCAGTCCAAGTACATTGAGACACCAATTAGAAAATATGATGAGATGTCCAGGAGCAATCAATTTAGAGTCAGACTAACTCATAAATACCTGCCACCACTCTCCTTTTGTGTTTATACAAGAACAATGTCTCTTTGCATATGCAAAGGCTTATAGGAAGTAGAAAAACAATCCCTCATCAGCAATGTAAAAATCCAGGGCTACTAAGTGGAGTGTAACCCAACACTCAGAATTAGGAAACAATGTATTATATGCTACATCATGTTGAGATGCTATTGTGATTTATAATCACTGTATCACTGTCTTCCCGTTCATCATCATTTGCTCAATAACATTTGCTCAATAACATCTCCATATGTCCTGTCTCATGCTAGTAGAGCCCAAGGGCATCTGCTTGCTCCAGGAACATAAAGAGCCTCAATCCATTCCAGAATGAGGTCTATAATTGTTACTGGTATTTGGCATATCAAATACAACACGGGTAGCTTGCCAGGCTCTGCCATGCAGGGGTGATTGATAATTTTGTTCAGAATAGTTTTATGCATACCTCATTCCAAAACCATATCAAGTACCCACTTCCCTCCATGATTGTCTCATCCATGGCCTAGGAAACTCAGCTCTGTGGACCAACTCTTCAGTTTCATATCTTTACTATGTCTATTTGTATCCCACACGTAAACGAGATCATTCTCTTTCTGTCCTGTTCCTTCTGCCTGACTTTGCTCAGCATAAATGATACCCCTCTGGTTTCATCCACTTAGTGCCGACTAGCATGATTTAAACCTTTCATCAGCTACATAGTGTTCTTTTATGTAAATATACTCCATTGTCTTTATTCATCCATAGATGGGTTGTTTCCATTTATTACCTATTGTACTAAGTGCTGCAGGTGACATAGGCATTTATCCTGTTAAATGAATGTGTTTGTGTTTGGGGTAGGTACCAAGAAATGGTGTCTCTATGGTATATGGGAATTCTATTCTTACATTTTTTGTGAAATCCCCATATTGCTTTCTATACGGGATTGAACCACTGTCGTATCTCCCTAAGTGTGCTAGAAGGTCCAAGAGCCCCACCTGGAATCTCAGCCAGGCCGGAAGTAGTTCAGTTAGAGAAGCTGAAGATGCAGTGCTGATTATACCCTGTGGTTCCAGGGGTACCCAGGCCACCCGAGGTGCTAAGGGCCTTCTGTACCTCACCCTGCAGTGCTTCAAGGACTGATCCCAGCAATTCTCAGGAGACCAGGTGGTTCCAGGAATTGATCCCAGGCTGGGTACATAACTAGCATATTGTAATATTTTCCAGCCCACTTTTATTGAGTTTTAAGCAGTAGTATAGAAAAGAGCTACCAAAGTTATTTGTTGGGTTAGCTATTGAATTCTCTTTATAAACAATTCCTTCTTCATTTTGCATAGAAAATTTGAGCTATGTAGGTGGCTTTGAGTAATATAAATGCATACAAATATACCATTGTAGCATCTTTGAAATCAGGTATGGTACTTTAATTTTATTTACTTCCAAAATGAGACCTTCCCTAATACTATAGTGTAGCATGCGACTGTATGCTTTGGTAGAATTTTTCATTTCACTTATCATACTTCTCCAAAACAAGACAAATTTTATTTCTGTCTTTTCCTTTCACAAGGCTATATATATATATATATATATATATGCTACATCATATATAATGATATATATAATGATATATATATATCATTACTGAAGATAACAGTTTGATCTTGAAGACTGTACAGAGACATTTTTATTATTTCATACAGCTATGCTGTTTCTTTGGTTTATTTATAAAGCTCTTTGAATAACTAAAATCATGTCTCAATTCATTACGTTGAAATTCACACTACCACATCTTTATGATAAAGTGTGGCAGCGGGAAACCTAAAATAAGAATGTGACATCTGTATATGGAATCTTTCCTTTTCTCTCCTGTACACAGAGCTATTTGTTGCATGTTTCTGTCTTTCCTTAGCGGATATTTGTAAAAATAGTTTATGCATTGTTTTCTAGATAAAATTAAAACTTAAAATATATTATTAGATTATCTGTGTATAGCTAAATCAAAATATAGACTTAGACAATTTATTTCTGTTTCATCAATAAGAGGTTATATGTTTTTGGAACTTACAATTATTGTATACCATTCAAATGTGTAAAAGACTCATTAGAATAGTAAGAGCTTTAAATGGTTTTACTTACCAGCAGTGAATCCAAATTCTCACCCAGTAACCTTTCAGTTAAGTGTTATGCTTTTATAGTAGCTATAAATAGTTTAAACCTTAAATCAGTAATGCTGCTTCTTTTTTTGCCATATGTCTTCAAGGTATTAATATTAGAACCAACAAAAATCTATCAGCCCTCATACTTGTCAATCAACAATGAAGTTGAGGAAAAGACAATATCTATTTGGCATGTGCTCCCAGATGACAAGGTACGTTTGTGGTTATTAAGACAAGAACGCTGAAAATAATGAACTTTATTTCCTTTTTATATTTATATATTTAGCAAATAACTGCATAAATTAAGAAGTAACCGTAGTCAGAGTACTAGTCAAGCAGGTTGTGTACTTGCCTTTGCACACAGCCAACCCAGATTCAATTTCCAGCACCCCATATGGTCCCCCCAAGCTGGCAAGGAATGATCCCTGTAGCAGACACTTCAAGCACAGGCAGTTTGAGTGCCCAGACCACACCTGGCTGTGCCCAGAGAAGCCCTGAGTGCAGCCAGGTGTGACCCCAAAACAACAATAAAAAAGAACTAACCTTCATGCATATTTATTATCTTAGTATAAATATAGTCTATAATATAAACTTTGTTAACTTTGGATTATAGACTTTGCTCACTTAATAAAATATTATTGAAATATTTGGATTTAATTGCTGTATAACAAACCAAGAAATACTCAAAATGTATTATATTGTTTATTTTGTAAATTCATGCTGTAAATTAAATTAGATACCAAGGAACTAATAATTAAAATATATAAATTTGCAGATGTATGTATTAATTATTGGAAGCCTGTCAGAGTAATAACACCTCTAGCCTTTCCACTGATAAGATTATAGTTGTCATTAGATCTAGATTTTTAAAAAAATATCATTTGGCTGCTAAGTCTCTGATTAGTTACTGACTCAGAGGACTGGGCATAGAAAAGATAGCCTGTGCTATCTAGACCTCAAAAGGATCTCAAATGCTCTTACTTCCATTCACAGAAGTCATTTTGCTAACCCTTTCCACATCTTTATTTCATCATTTCAGGGTAGTGCAAATAGTCTTTTTTTAAGAAAAGGAAGAAAGAAACTTGTACAGACCTAACTCGTCTAGTACACAAGATGAACTACAGAAATGAGAGAAGTTGTTTTGAGAGTTTTTCATAATTGCTTACCAAAAACCCTTATAATGTTTCTTAAACACCATCAGTGCATTCAGAAAATATTCACTGAGAACATACTCTGGGACAAGCATTCCTGGTTTTAGATTAGTTAATGTATTGTGCCTGTATGGTTCTTACCTTCTGCTCAGGAAGATAGACAAGTAGAAATAAATATAAAATATATTAAATAGAGAAAGAAAAATGAAACAGGAAGTACATCTGGGGCACTGTGTCTGTAGTGTTTTTAAAATGCAGCCTCTGGACACGAGGAAATGGAAACACATTCCCTGCTCATGGATGGGGAGAATCAACATTGTCAAAATGTTAATACTCCCTAGAGCTCTGTACATATTAAATGCAGTCCCTATAAGGATACCCATGACATTCTTCAAGGAAATTGACCAAACACTCCTGAAATTTGTATGGAACAATAAACCCCCACGGATAGCTAAAGCAATCCTCAGGAAAAAGAAGATGGGATGCATCACCTTTCCCAACTTCAAACTGTACTACAAGGCAGTAGTAATTAAAACAGCATGGTATTGGAATAAAAACAGACCTGTGGACCTATGGAATAGAATTGAGTATCCTGACACCCAACCTCAAACACATGATCATTTAATCTTTGATAAAGGTACAATGAGTCTAAAGTGGAGTAAGGAAAGCCTCTTCAACAAGTGGTGTTGGGAAAACTGGGCAGCGACATGTGGTGGAAATTATCACAAACATGTGGGAGTCAGAGGCTAGGTAAGACAGAAAATGGAACAGTGTGCTAACAATTGTCGAGGGTACTAATGCCAACCTAGAACTGAGCATTAAATAGAGGCAAAAGATACACATGACAGCCCTTTATTGTATGTTCTGTAATCCATAGTCTGGAGGGGAAGGAAAAGAGAAAGAGAGAGAAATGGAAAGAAATAAAGAACCTGCCATGGAGGAGGGCTGGGGGAGGGGAGAGGGAACCGGGGACATTGGTGGTGGGAGATGGGCACTGGTGGTGGGATGGGTGCTGGAACACTGTATGACCAAAACCCAAATATGAACTTTTTAATTGTAATTGTTAAAAAAAAAAGTGGCCTTAGTTAAAATCCACATTTAACTGACATTAACTGTCTAATAAAATTATTTGAATAATTGCTAAGTCCACAAAAAATCCAAAACTTTATTTCCTTTGTACATAAAAAGCTTAAATAATTTGACTAATAATCTAAGCAAGTCATTTTTGGAAAATATTGTCTTATTTATAAATCTCTATTGTATAATAAATTGCTAGTAGTTTATTAAAAAAATGAATTTGGACCTCTGTCTAACAACATGCACAAAAAATCAGATCAAAATGGATTAAAGATCTCAATATCAGACTTCGAATCCATAAAGTACATTGAAGAGAATATAGGAAAAAACCACTCCACGATATAGAAGCTAAAGGCATCTTCAAAGGTGAAACATCACTAACAAAGCAACTATAAGAAAAGATAAACATATGGGACTATATGAACCTAAAAAAGCTTCTGTACCTCAAAAGAAACAGTGACTAAGATACAAAGACAGTCCACAGAATGGGAAAGAATATTCACCCAATACCCATCTGATAAGGGGTTAATATCCAGGATATATCAGGCACTGGTAGAACTTTACAAGAAGAAAACAGACAAACCCATCAAAAAATGGGGAGAAGAAATGAACAGAAACTTCAGCAAGGGAAGAAATTCGAATGGCAAAAAAATATGAAAAAAAATGCTCATCGTCACTAATCATCAGAGAGATGCAAATCAAAACAACAATGAGATATCATTTTATACCACAGAGACTGGCACATATCCAAAAGAGCAAGAACAATAAGTGCTGGCGTGGATGTGGGGGAAAAGGGGACACTCATCCATTGTTGGTGGGAATGCCGGCTGGTACAGTCTTTCTGGAAAACAATATGGACTCTCCTCCAAAGACAAGAAATTGAACTCCCATTTGACCCAGCCATACCATTCCTGGGAATCTACTCTGGGAAGCCAAAAATATGTAGCAGAAACACCATCCCTACTTTTTATGTTCATTGCAGCATTATTCACAATAGCCAGAATACCAACCTAGAACTGAGCATTAAATACAGGCAAAAAGATACACATGACAACCCTTTAATTTATGTTCTGTAATCCTCATTCTGGAAGGGAAGGAAAAGAGAAAAGAGATAGAAAGAGAAAGAAATAAAGAACCTGCCATGGAGGCGGGCTGGGGAAGGGGAGGGAACCGGGGACATTGGTGGTGGGAGATGGACACTGGTGGTGGAGGGATGGGTGCTGGAACACTATGACCGAAACCCAAATATGAACATCTTTGTAATTGCATATCTTATGGTGGTATAATAAAATACTTATAAAAAAATAAAAAAAATGCATCCTCTGGATTCAAATGCTGTCACTGCTTTTTTGGGCCCACGGCTGCAACAAGCCTCAGTGTTCTCATCTGTAGAATGGGATAATAGCCATTGGAGAGGTTGTTGTAAAAAATAAATGCAATAATAAAAGGTAGAGTGTATTACACAGAGCCTGGCACGTAATAAAAATATTGTAACAATATTAGCATGGCAGTGATCCTTTAGAAAGTTATTGGCAATATGTAGGGTACTGTGATATTGTCTATACCCTGATTAGTTTTGTACCCATCTCTAGTTTAGAGTTCCTAAAACCCTAAGAATTTCCTAGGCGCTAGCAGCCTCAAAGGTTGTCTTTTGTTAATGAGGCGACTTGGGAAGTTGTTAAGGATGGAGGCCAGGGGAACCAACCCATAATTATGGGTTGTAATGTTCATTCCTTTCTTGCCCTCCCCACCACATCTTCATAGGGGAGGGAGCATTTGTTTAGAACCAGTCACCAATGGCCAAAGGTTGTGTCGCAGGTGACTCAGGTGAGGTGGGGAGGAAATAGGTGCCAGCCTGAAGAAGGGAGTCCACCACTTTCCTCTCCACCCACCTTGGTCACCCAAGATAGTGCATCGGGAAGAAAGTCTGTTTGAAGCATCTTAATCTCACCAGCTTTACGGGTGTTGTCAAACTGCCTAGTTTAGGAATTGCTCCCTGCCACCCAATTTCTTGGAATGTGATGGAACTCAGGCTCTTTAATGGAAAGGAAGATTTCGACCCAGGTTCTTTACAGGTTAAAAGTTCTTGTTTTGTTTTGGGGGTGCACACCCAACAGTGCTCAGGGTCTACTCCCGCCTCTGTGTGCTCAGGGGACCATCTGGGTGCTGACAGTTGACCGTGATTGACTGCATGCAAGGCAAGCCCCTACCTGCTGCACTGTTGCTCTGGCCTCACAGGCTCAAAGTGGCTTACAAGTCTGTCACTTTCCTCGCAGAAAAAAAATTTCAGGAGGAGGTAAAAAATGAAGTAAAACTGTATTTAGAGATTTGAAGAAGGAAAATGAGGAGACAAAACTGAGTTGTATAGAGATATTATTCAGATTGCCCTGGCCTGGACTTTTCTATAGACCTGAGAGTTAATGGTCATAGAAGAATTTTGAAATTAAAAAATACATAGTATAATTTTATATTATTGGTTGGGGGATACACCTGGTAGTGGCCCAGGGCTTACTCTGGCTTTGCAGCTAGAGGTCACTTCTGGCTGATTTGGGGACCTGATATGGTATTGAGGATTGAACCTAGGTCAGCTGCACGCAGCAAGTGCACTACTCACTGTACCATTTTTCCAGCTTCTGAACTTTTGGTGGTCTTCTTTTATGTTCTTATTACAGCCTTTTCTTCTGTTAAAATTTCTTCTCTCCTACTGGGCTCCAGACTTCCTTGGAGCCAGCAGTGATGCTAATTAAATCTTATCAGACCTCAGTTTTTGTGTCTATAAAGTGGGGCTATCATTAGTGCTTTACAACTATGTTAGGGTTAGTGACAGAGTAAGTTCTTTAAATCACGTCTTGGTTTTATTGCTGGAAGCAGACACAGTGATGGGGTAGGGGGCGGGGGCGGGGGGGGGGGGTTCTGTATTTGTCCACAGTCCCCAGGTTCTTCAGTGTTTTCAAGGATGAAAATATTGAGTAATAAAGATGCTCGGATCGGAGTTAGAAAATAGAAAAGTTTATTGAAAGTATGATGAAATTCCCTTTCTCCAGGGAGGAACTTAGTGTACAGTTATGTTAAGTATGCCTCATTTTGTGTGTTTTTATAGGAAAACTGGATCTTTGTGTTACTTACCAAAGTATCCAAGGATTTCCATTTATTTCCCGGATGTCTTATTGATATAAGGCCTCTTTGCGTATCATATCCCATTTCCAACTTAGCCGTTGGGGACTGTCTGTTTATTTAAGGCCTTTTAGGTTATGTCTTCCAACACTTGCCCAGGGATTGCCCCTTTGTCTCTCAGCCTCCTGTGAGCCCAAGGTCTGGGGGCAAAATTTATGATTCTGGGAAATTCTCAACTTCCTCTCAGAAAGAGCCCAGGAGTTTGTGGGAATGTTTAGAATGTATGGTGGGAACAGCTAAAATGAAGCTGTTTGCAGCAGCTGACAAGGAAAACTAAGATTTTTCTCTTTCATTACTTTCTGAGAACTCATTGCCAGCACCGCACCTACTTCAGTTTCATTATTTTTGTCTAAGTTTGGGGGCCAGAACGATAGTACAGTGAGGAGGGCATTTGCTTTTCATGTGTCCGAACCGGGCATTCCATCCCCGGCATTCCATACGGTCCTCTGAGCACTACCAGGAATAATTCCCTGAATGCAGAGGCAGGAATAATCCCTGAGCATTTCCGGGTGTGATCCCCCAAAAAAATTATCTCTAGTTTCATTACCTAGTTTTCTAAAAATCTTAAAGGGCAAGTTTTGGGGAGCTTCTTGGATGGCTTGTGTCTATGTAGGTATTTGGGGGAGCTTGGAAGGTATAAGAGTCTGGACGCTCTGTATCCTTTCACACAGGCATGCTGTGTGCATCACTTCCATCTGACTGTTGTTAAGTTATATAGCTTTATGTAATAAAGCAATCATTTTACTTAGCATCACTTGATCAGTTGAATCCGTTATTCATCGATTTGCTCGAGTGTGCCAGTAACATTTCCATTGGACCCTATCACGTGCCAGTGTAGCCCAATGGCATTTATGTAGCATATCACTGTCTTTATTGTATTTGGCTTAAAGCAGAACATTATAATACTGTTTGAGAAATTGTCGCTCATCTGGAAATTTATAAAATACGTGAATTATTAGAAGACAAAAGCCCAGCTACTTTTTGGTTACACCAACATAATTTGGCAGAAACTTTGATGTCAAACACAGTACACCAAAAGTTAAATAATTGTCATTGGAATAAGTAAGGAATGAAAGAGGATGAAAATGTAAGTGATAGAGCAGTAATTTCATAAGCAAAAAATCTTTTATTGAGTTCTGTGAGCCCCTCTGGCAAATCAGTTGAATCCCAAGAGGAGTTTTTGGAACCTTCAAACTAAAGCCATAGCGATTGCATCACTCTGGGATTGTTCAGAGACACCCTAGCCCCCTAGCCCCCTAACACTAACCCAGAGTTGAGAATAGCTAGTATAAAATTAAGAGAAAACCTTGTTTTGCTCCTCCTGATTGCTTTACTTTCACTTAGAACGACTCAGTTCTGACACTTGTGGCCGTGGATGTGGAGCAGCCTTCTTCACAAGAAGCAGTATTCTTGGGATGCCAGCTGGGAGTCCTACAGTGGAGCCCCGCTACCACATTCCCTACCCAGAGATAGTGTCCGACGCCACAGGTTCAGGGCTCTCCCTAGCAGAATCCTGCCAGAATCCAGGATATCTCAGACACCTGTTAAGAGCCCAGTTGCTGTCTGTGCTTGTGCTCAATCTAGTCTTTAATGTCTTCCTGTGGCTCAGATTTCCTGTTAGTGTGCCTCTCGGAACTCCCCAAAGCACTTTTACTTACCAGTCTTTTTAAAGGACAGTATAAAAAGGTACAGATGTTTTAGATATTTTTTGCTTTTTGGGCCACACCCAGCAATGCTCAAGGGTTACTCCTGGTTCAGTGTTCCTAGCTGCATCAGCGGGATGATGCAGTAACTGAGAACAAACTCAGGCCACTTGCTTGTAAAGCGTACACTCCAGTCTATCGAGGTATCCTTCCAGACCACTGTCAGCATTTATTGTCCATTTATTTCCTTATCTTTGCCTTATGACCCAGTTATTTTCTTTCAAGTCACAAAAAGTAGTTCCTCTGCCCCATATTTTGAGTTGAGAGGGAGTGAAAAATAGGGAGAGTTAAGTTAAATCTGATATTTTCCAATTTTCTTGGATGAAATACAGCAAAGCCAGCTCATAAAAAATTAACCTTTCCTCTGGCCTGTTCACATATTTACGTTTTTAAGGGTCTCTGCCTATTCGTTTTCCAAGCAGTTCAGTTGTGCCATTTAATACAGAGAAAACATAAATACTGAGAAAGTTGGAGAGACAAACATTATCTGGGGAGATTTTCAAAGACTTGACTAGGAAAAGCAAGGTTATACAAGGACACTTGGAAACAGAAAGAGGCTAAAGGGAATTAGTGATTAGCAAATCCTGGAGATTAAGTAGAGAGCCAGAAGTATCTGAAAGGCAGAAGAGAAGCCAAAGTAAGCCAACGATGTTTGGGAAATGATCTAATCCTAGCAAATTGTCACTATTTTCTCCCTTCTAGATATTCTTTGTTCAGTGAAGTCCGTTTTGTATTGATTCTCCTACATTTTTGTGCACTGAAGGACAACTTACTTTATTTAGCTTAAATATATAATAGGATGTAAGCAGGAATATTAAGAAGGATTGCAGATCTAGGCTGTGAATTGTCCAGCTTTGTTTTTCCGACGGTTTGATCAAGAATTTATATTCATGGGTCTGTCAAGACAGCGGTTAAGTCATGCCCAGCACCCACCTGAGCCAGGTTTCGTTCCTCTCTCCACATTTCCCACACATCTCCAGGTGCTTCGTTGAAGACCGCCTTCCCCAGCAGTATCAGGTGGCCTTTAAGGCCCCCAGCACTGCCAGGTGCGCGTAGTATCTGGGTTCAGGGCCCTAGGAACCTTTGCATCCTCCTGAAGGCCCAGTTGGTTGAGCATTGCCAATGGGGCCCCTGGGCCTTCTAAGCGCTGCTGGGGATCCCATTACCAAGAAAAAAAATCACATTTGCATTATTCCTTATTTCTTATTATCTTTCTTTAGTACTAAAAATCCTCCTATCCAAAAATTTAACTTTCTAATATCAGTTCTGAATTTTTTGTCGGTTTCTTTGCCAACCCCTAGTCTGTCTGTTCATGATGTATTCATTACCACTTCCTTTTTCTCTAGTTTAACAAAACAGTTAATACAATTTGGATGAGAACATGCAATAAGAATAACTGTCATTGTGATATTAGTTTAAGGTGACTGTAATAACTAATGAAATAACGGATATGTTCTAAGCTTAATAGTTTTCAGCTCAACAGGAAACGCATGTTTTTGTCTATTACTTTTCTCCCGAAAGTAGGACACTTGATTCTCATTTATCATATATTTATTGCTTTATTCACTCTCCCTATTTGCATTAAAATATAGAACTAATAGCTTTTATGAGTTATATATGCTTTATATTACAACTTAAAAGCTTTAAGACTATCATGCCAATTTTCTTTTTTTGGCCTTTTGGGTCACACCCACCAATGCTCTGGGGTTACTCCTGACTGCACTCAGGAAAGACTCCTGGCGGGGCTCGGGGTGGGGGGGAACCATTTGGGATGCCGGAGATGGAACCCAGGTCGGCCGTGTGCTAGGCTACAGTCCTACCCGCTGTGTTATCACTCCTGCCCCAATTATGCCAATTTTCAGGCGATGAGCAACTCTATTCAAAGTCAGAGCAAATAGAAATCCTAATCTTTTTCATAGTTGTGCTCCACACTTCCCCCTTCTCCCTTCCTTCTGTTGATGATGTTATTGCCACGACTGGGAGCTGCATTCATGCTTGATTGTGGTACTCCTGGGGTCATCTGTCAGGTTGCTGGCGCCCGTGTTTTGCCACAGTGTACCCCCGAGGCCCTACTCTCCAGTACCTTGCTTTGGTGGGGCTTGGAAGAAGGAGAAGTCGCACTCCTGACTGCAGTGCTTGTGCATCCTTCAGTGGAGCGCCTCAAGCAGTCACAGTGCTTCCGCGTGTCTGGCTGTATGTGGCTAGCGATCACTCGTGGTGCCGGAGCTTAGGGCATCCCATAGGGCATTCAGAGTCGTGCTCAGCTGCACCTGAGTTTGGACTTGGGAAACCTGAGACATCTTGTCCTAATACTTGTCCCTTTGGCAGTGTAGTTGTTACTTAGTTGTTACTTGAAGAAAGTCTACCGTCTTTTATGTATAACTGAAAGGAAAACCTGGGGCGGGGAGCTGAGAGCTAGACATTCTTTTGATTTTCCCTCCTATTAGCATGATGTTTACGCCTGTTTTGTGGCTTCTCAGGCAGATGCTGGATTGCTAAGGACTGGCTAATCTTTATTCCTCAAGCTAAACCAGGGAATGTGCCAACCTCTGATTCTAGACTTTGCTGACTCGTGGTGGTCTCCTGATGAATAGCATGATGAATATCAAGGCTGCTTTTAGCCACAAAACTGTCCACTAACAGTGCCCTAAAACTTCGGAAATGCTTTCACATTGTAAGAACTTCTGAGGTGAGGTCCTGCTAGAGGAACCGCAGTGGCTTCAGCAGGATCAAAAGAATGTTCTGGCTTCGCATGGTCTCTCGGGGCCTCCACAGGATGGAGGAAGGTCTGACTCTCTCCTTGGTACCAAAAAGTTCAATCTTAAACAAGGGTCCAGTTTTGGGAGCCAGTTTACTGGTCCGTTTGCACGAGCCAGTCTCACTGTTGCTGAACACTGTATTCTAGTTTGGGGGCAGAATTCCTTTTGTGTTAGTCAAGAAGGAATTGGCTATCGCGGCATCCCAAGTGCCTGTCAGAGCACAACTCCTGCCGTCTTCTCTCAGTCAGCATTCTCTCCCAGTCCCTCTTCTTGCCCTAGCTAAGATCTGCATCTAGCTCTGGATAACCTCTTCTCAGAAAGTCAGGCTTCTGTCAGTTAAACTAGGTTGAGTGTGCTGAGGCGCGTGGAAGACAAACTGTCAAGTCACCTCGCAAGCTGTCCCTTTCCCCCTAATTCTGGACAGTTTCCAAGGACATTTTGCCACACCTGTGGACTTTTTAGCTCACTGGCGCCTCCATGTGGCATGTCCCAGAGCCTTTCTTTTTCCAGATCCTTCCATTTCAGGATCCTTCCATTTCAGGGCTTTACACTGCTAAATGGAATGTTCCCTGGCTGCCTTGCAACCTTTCAGGAACCTAATATTCTGGAAGTGCGCTACTCCTTTCCTGCAAAACCAGCCCAGACAATCTGGGAATCTCTCCTTTGGCTGCTCCCAGAATAGGACCAAGCGAAGATTGATTGACCACCCCTTGTCTTGCTGTTTGCCAGCCGCTGTGTCCATGCGCTGGTTTGCGTCTGCCTTCCCTACCTGCTCTGTCCTCATTCCCCCACTCTCTGACTCTGGAAATTGCCTTAGAAAACAGCTTATTTGCAGCCTTTAGGAATACGGCTGCATTTTATGCAAGTCTTGCGTGGGTAACAGCTGCAGTTTCTTGGGTCACATGTACTTAGGAGGTCACTTGAGGACAGTGGGGTTTAGAAGCAACTTTCCAGATTACCAGCTGAAGCTGCAGGCTGCTATTTTAATTTTGCTCCTTCTGCACTCTGGTTAAGAGAGCCGCATTCTATGAGCAACTTTTTATGGTCTCTCCCCTCCATGGGCTTCCTATACGCTTGCATTGAGTAAATTCAGGTCATATCCCCATGACCTGGCTGATGTACACTTAAGCTAATTTTTTCAGTAAATCTACTTTGGAGCTTGAGAGCTCTGAAGTAGATACAATCTTTTATTTGTTTTTGTCTGTCTGTATTTTGGACTACACCCTGCCGGTGCTCAGACTTACTCTTGGCTCTAGCTTAAGGGTCACTCCTGGTAAAGCTTGGGGGAAGCATTTGTGGTGCTGGGATCCAGCCAGAGTCTGCCACTTGCCAGGCAAGCGCCTTACTTCCTGTACTATCTCTTTGGCCTAGGAGAATCTTTTTTTAAGTTGCATGTTTCTAGCAAAAAAAAAAAAAAAAATGCTGTAGATAGAAATCGTAATTTATGAGTGGCTATGCTATTGATTTAAGTTGTAATTTATGAGTGGCTAAGTTCTAGGGCAGTTTAGAGCAACAGAGCTTTCTAGCCCTCGTCAGTAGTCCAGCCATGACCTCAGTCTTCTAGCACTAATTGATGTGGGTGGTAAGAGTTTGTTTTTTCTGGTTTTATGTTCACAGAATTGAGGACAGTCGGAGTTGTCTATTTTATTCAGAACTTGTTACACCTGGAAAACAAACTACCTTATGCTGTTAAAATATTTATATTCTATATTTTGGTCAGATTCTTATAGGAATAGAACTCATTTTGTAATTTATTTGAGAATCATATGAATATGGTTCACTTTTAATAATATACTCAAGAAATAAATTTTGTATTTTTCATCTTAGTTCTGCAATTCACTAGTGAAGATCAAAATTTTTTATTTTAGGTTTTGTTACATATTATATAACTAGGCAACTGCGTTTACAGCTATGGTTGGAAATTATACACATATGTGTATAATATGTATATTCAGTATTACTTGCCTGTGGTGTTTTCAGGAAAAACTAGAACTGCTGTTGTAGTTAGAAAACTAACTAAAATAGGTCAGCAATAATGATCTTGAAGGCCTGTGGAGATTTTATCAAATTAATGTTTTTTTAATTTCTCAGATAAATATCTTTCAACTCTAATAATGAAATTGCCTTGGTCACTGAGTTTTCTACTTAAAAACTAATACAAAGCAGTTTATTAGGTTAATTATCTGGAAATTAAGGCTTTCCACTGACTGAGCTAGTTTTATTTTGTCTCAGAAGTTGGTTCATTAAGGTATTGAAAGGATAACTTAAAAGTGTGATTTAAGAATAAAGTACAGTTTCTTATCAGATACTGTGTTCATGAGGTTAGACAGTAGGAAAAAATTTACTCAACGAATATTATTTTAAAATGACGGCGTTAAATTCTTGCGGTATTTTTTCATTGGATGACTTATTTGCTGCTGTTCTTTTCCTGTGCCCTAGAAAGGTATACGAGTGGGATTTTAGCGCTGCTTCTGTCAGGGAGTGAGGTAAGTTTCCCTGGTCTATTTTGTTTGCTTGGAAGACGGTTTTTCTGAATGTGTCTTTGATAGGATTTTCAGTTATGGTTTTAAGCTGGAACATAATAATAATAATGCAGTTTTGCAGCAGTGATAGCTAGAGGATATCGTGGTCACCTAAGCCAGCCAGAATGAAGGGAACAATTACAGAATGACTTCTCTAATGTGTGGGACTTAAGGCAGTAATAAAGACCCAAAAGGCAACATAATAAGGAAACTGACACCCACAATTGAGGTGGGAGGTTGGGGCAAGAGGGAGGGAAGGGGAATTGGTGATGATTGTGATGCAGGAATTATGTCCCCAAGAAACCATTATGTATAGTATTGTATTGTAAGCAAATATATATAATAAAGTTAAGTAATGCAGTCATTCTATATATTAAAAATGTCCAACTTTCTTTAGTTTCTCAATATAAAAGCATTTGTAACGAAACATTCTTTGCCAGATGAACAAGTTAGTTGGCTTAGGCTCATCACATACTTAAAATATGGCAACCTGGAGGTAAGCAGTGGATAAGAATCTAGTGTTATTCTGCTGGTGGGAGTGCCGACTGGTCCAGCCCTTTTGGAAAACAATATGGGCATTCCTCCGAAAGCTAGATATTGAGCTCCCATTTGACCCAGCAATAGCACTCCTGGGAATATACCCTAGAGACCGAAAAACACATAGCAGAAACACTATCTGTACTTCTTTATTCATCTCTGCGCTATTCACTATAGCTAGAATCTGGAAACAACCTAAATGCCCGAGAACAGAGGACTGGCTAAAAGAAACTGTGGTTCATCTACACTATGGAATACTATGCGGCTGTCAGAAAGGATGAAATTATGAAATTTACCTGCAAATGGATGGACATGGAGTCTATCATGCTGAGTGAAATTAGTCAGAAGGAAAAGGACAGATATAGAATGACTGCATTCATTAATAGGATATCGATACCAGTGTTTTAATAAATATGGGAAATGGTAATGGCAGATTAAAACTCACCACTGAATATACACAAAGAGACTTAAGTGACAAACACTAAATATCTGCAGGGCTAGCCATAATGTGTAAAATAAGAGGGAGAGAGATGCAGAGACAGAGAGAGAGAGGAGAGAAAGAGAAGAAACTGGGGTACCTGCTATTAAGGCGGGCGGGGGACGGGGGGGGGAGGGTACATTGGTGGTGGAAATGGGGCACTGGTGGAGGGATGGGTGCTGGAATATTGTATTACCAAGAACCAATTATGAACACCTTTGTAATTGTGTGTTTCACGGTGGTATAATAAAAAAAATTAAAAAAAAAAACTGAAATAAGGAAAAAAAATAAAATTAAATTTTATTAAAATTAAAAAAAAATAAAGTAGCTTGATTTCAGAAAAAAAAAGAATCTAGTGTTATCTAGTGGATAAGGTGTTGGTTTGTGTTACAAGGATTTTCCTTATCTTTTAGTATACTAGGAATTTTCCCTAGATGAACACAAGGCACAAATTTTGTCTATTAGATTGTATTTCCTGTTATTTGTTATTTTTTGAAAGCTTTTCTTGGGCCACAGAGATAGAGCGGGTTAGATGCCTGCCCTGCACACAGCCAACCAGGTTTGACCCGTGACATTGAATCTGATCACCAAGCCTCATCTGGAGTGATTGCTGAGCACAGAGCCAGGTGCGAGACCTGAGCACAGCCAGGGATGGCAAAATAAAAATTATAAAGCTTTTTTAAGGTCATTTCTGAAGTGTTCTTGGGGTTCACCTTAGTTCTGACATTGCAGTCAAAATACAGTGACTCAAAAATACTGTTTCATTTTTATTTGTCTTTCCTGAAAAAAAAATATTTTCTTCAAAATAATTAAGAGCCATAGGGCAAGTATATACATTACTTTCTTGCATTAAAAGATCTTGGAAACTTCAAGCAGAATTAGTTATGTTTGCTACTGTTTACCTCCCCACATGGTAGAAATAGGAAAAGACAGGCCAATTTCAGCGTATCAGTTATGCAATACCCTGTTGCTTTTGGCATAAAAGTTGTGGGATTGTTGGAGCATGAACTAGCAGAGTTGAGTCACCAATAATTGGAGTTTTCCTGGTAAAGGCACCTGTTACTTCATGAATGATATGAACATGAACTGTCAGGATTATGGATTAACTCAGTATATGTATTTCCAATACATGCCTTCTCAGTTGAAGCTTTTCTCTTTCAGTACTTATTTTTTTTCTTTTTGGGTCACACCCAGCGATGCTCAGGAGTTACTCCCTGGCTCTGCACTCAGGAATTACATCCCTGGCGATGCCGGGGATCGAACCCGGTAGTACTTAATTTTTTAAACCAGTCATCAGCAAGTCACTCATTTATTTCTGCATTTTAAAACAGTCCATTTAGGAAAATATAAATTTCACTGTATCTTCTATATGTCCCAGTGACTTGATTTTCTTTAGGTATTTCATCACTGTATAACTCTATAACCTTTGATTTATGATAGACACAGAATGCTTATATGTGACTGCTGCTGATTAATATGTTAGGACACTTGAGTTCCAGATTCTGGCTTCAGAGAGGCGTTAGCTTTTCTTGGTTTACTCCTTTATAAAGAGGCAACAAGCTAGAAGAGAAGAGGTGTGTTTTGCATAAGCTCACAGCTTAACTCATTTGGTCAGTGGGCACATTTTGAGCACATATCAACTACTGAGTTCCTGCTCAGGATGAAAAAAAAAATCACTAAGATATGAACTTTGCTCTTAAAGAGCTCAAAGACCAATATGGGAAAAGAGTATAACAATGGATAACAATAGATAATGATGAGTAATTACCAAGGATTGTTCATATAACAGGGATGTGAGAATTAGTCTTTGTATTTGAGATGAAGTAGCAAAGGGAGAAGGTGGCATCCAAGACCTTAAATGATAAATAGAATTTTCTTAAAAAGCAACATGAAATGCTTTCCAAACTGAAGGAACAGCAAGTGCATAAAAAGGGCTTGGCAAACAAGCGCCACAGTCTGAGTCTGACCCATTGCCTATTTTTGTAAAGTTTTATTGTAATAATTGGGGGGTATTCATTCATTATTATCCTAATTACACATGGTTGTATTCATTATTATCCTATTACACATGGTTGTATTCATTCATTATTATCCTAAACCATGCTTCAGCTGCAAATCTTAGTTATTTGGCTTGCAAGGCGTAAGTTGTTTACTTTCTGTCCTACTCCAGAAAATGTGTGCCAACGCTGGCATAGAACAGCCCGGCCTGAGTGGTAGACTGAAAAGTGTTCCAGTTGTAGCAAAGTAAACTTGCCTAGTGCAAACTAAGTGCAAATCCACATTCTGCCCTACTCTAAAGTTTCTGCAACAAGCGCCATACTTGTATTGCTTGCGCATTGCCTTTTAGCTTTGGAAGCATTTCATTGTTGTATAATTTTCATCAAATCATAGTCACGAAATCAGGCAGCGGAAGATATTGATGCTTTTCCTCCCAGCACTCAGTGCAGGGCTGTAGCGAACAGCATCACCTGCCCAGGCCGAGGGAGTAGCTTAGGTCTACATAAACTACCCCAAGTAGTCCTGTTTCCAGATAGGAGCAAAACAAGTCTCACAATGTTACTTTAATAGTTTGGTGTTTTAAAGGTACAATGTAGGGGCCAGAGCGATAGCCCAGCAGGTGGGCGTTTGCCCTGCCGCG
>JAJIBD010023065.1:0-17500 GCA_021461705.1 Cryptotis parvus | reverse complement strand
ATTTTACAAGAGGGACTTCCTGAAGAAAATCTTTGCTACAAAAGAGGAAACTTCTGTAACAAAAATAAAAAGCCAGCTGCTCTTAATTCACCTCAATATTTCACGCTATTTATGGGGCCCCCTCAGATATATATTATGATGCACCCAGGCAGAAGATGTAGTAACTTTAGTATTAATATGAAATATGCTAGTACCAAATACATTATGAGAGAGTTGATTCTAAGTTTAGAGATGCTCTTCCAGACTAATGTTATTTTAGTTACATCTATTTTGAATAATATTAAGCAATAAAATAGCTGATATTTAATGATCTAACTATGCTAAATACTTACAAATATAACCTCAAGTCATCTTTCTAATAATTTATGATAGATAAGTATATTCCCTCACTTTTATCATTGAGGGAGACTCAAATCAGATCATCGCCATCTTGGCGTGATAGCCAGATTCACATTCTTAACATTTCTACAGCCTCATCTGACCTCAGTGTCCTGATTCTATGGTATATTATTACTTTTAATTCAAGTGAGGTATCACTTCAGTTGTATCACTTGTTTACTGTTGTTCATCAATTTGCTTGGCGGGCACCAATAACATCTCCATATGTCCTGTCGAGTGCTAGTGTAGCCCAAGGGCATCTGCTCGCTCCAGGAACATGAAGCGCCTCAAACCATTCCTTCAGGTCATGGGAACGAGGTCTATAATTATTACTGGGTTTTGGCATATCAAATACTACACGGGTAGCTTGCCAGGCTCTGCTGTGCGGGTGGTATACTCTCAGTAGTAGACTCTCATCTTGTGCATTTACTGATTATGTCTGAAAAAAAAAAGAATTCTTCAGAAGATTCTTCTGACTCAAATCTTAACAACAACAGTTACAATATATGATAGGATTATCCAAACCAGGATCTTTTTGAACATTGTCATAAATTTCTAGAAATTCCTACCAAACTCTTTTCTTTAAAAAAAAATGTTTTTACAGTTACTGATTATTTACTGCTTGCCTTTTGTGACTCTTGACAACTTTTTTTTTTTTGCTTTGAAGCCCCTTTAAAGCATATTTTGTTTATATGTAAAGCCTTACGTATTAGGAGTGACTGCATGCTCACTCTCCTTTTAGGTTTTTTGAAATGGTGAACACCATAACTGAAGAGAAGGGAAGAAACACGGAAGAGGGGGGGACTGTGAGGCTGACTCCCTGGAGGTATGACTTATGTTTCTGTGTTTATTTTACTAAGTTTCTTAGTGGCTATTTTTGTTTCTTTTCTTTTTAAGAGGTTGTGGTTTGGGTTATACCCATTGATACTCTGGGTATATTCCTGGTTCTGAGCTCAGAGGTCACTCCTGGAGGTGTTTGGGGGACCATATGTGGTGCTTGATTGAACAAGAGTCATTGCATGATGGATGTTGGAACATTGTATGGCTGAATCTCAGTGATTCCATTTAAAAAAAAAAGTAAAATAACAAAAAGAGGAAAAGCCATTGTTTCAGTGTTTGAAGATTCATCTGGTGGTTCTTCTTACACTTTACTGAATCATAATCCTAAACGCAAGTTATAGCTGTATTAGTGTCAATCTAATGTGTGATCTGTCGAACTCTTGTCAGAGTAAATATTTATGATTGCATAAATGACAATGACTGGGGGTGGAGTGAGAACAGGAGGTAAAGTGCTTTGCTGCCGCCCAGTTCAGTCCCTACCACTACATATGGTCCCCTGAGAGTTCCCTGGTAACTTCTAGAAGTAATCACTGATTAGCCAGGAGGGTTACTATCTCCTGAACACGGACCATTTTGGCCCAAAACAAGCAAGCAAGGGAACCAAAGCCTGCATAAAATGTTTCCTGAAGATTAAGATTTGAATAGTAAAGTTTCTTTGAAGCAGCACAATTTGATCTGCTGGGTTGGTGGAGATTTGGCCTCACCAACCCAGCCCAGCCACACATAATTAAACCTGCCTCTAGAGAGATCCTGAGCCTGGGTAAGGAGCCATGGGTTCTGTTTTTAACTTTTCCAGTTTTGTAACTGCTCAAAGAACTGGAGCACATGTTTTGCACATAGGAGGCTCAATTTCCAGCACTGCATGGTCCCCAGAACATTGCCAGGGAGTCATTCTCATTCCTTGCAGTGTCTTTATCTGGCCCCTTCATTTCATTATCTGTTGCTTCCCAATTTCAAGTTTTTAACACTTTTCATATGACTGGTCTCCCTCTCTTACAATTATTGCACTTGCTATCATCATTGGAGATATCTCTCACAGATTTTTTCAATTTTTTATTATACCACCGTGAAGTATACAATTACAAAGATGTTCATGTCTGGGTTTCAGTCATACAGTGTTCTAGCACCCATCCCTCCACCAGTGCCCACTTCCTACCACCAGTGTCCCTTGATTCCCTCCCCTCGCCCCAGGCTTGCCTCTATGGCATGCATTTTGCCTCTTCTCCATCTCTCTCTCTCTCTCCCTTCTCTTACACTTTGTGACTTGCAATACATACATTTAGAGGTTGTCCTGCATATCCCTTTGCCTGCATTCAATGCTCAGTTCTAGGTCAGTATGATCATTTCCAACAATTGTTAGCATATTATTCCCTTCTCTGTCTTACCTAACTTCTGACTCCCACACAGTTGTGGTAGATTCCACCTACTGACAAGACGTCCTGATCCATGTTTTGCCTGACCTTGGGTATTGCTATCATACTTTTTTTTTAATGAGACACAGTTTCATAATTTTTTTTGATTGGCTTATTCTTTTTTTTTTTATTATACCACTATCTCACACAGATTTAATCCAGTGACTCTCCTAACCTGCCCCTCAAGGTGTTGCAGGTGTGGCTGTGGTGCCCGGCTATGTCAGCAGATGGCAGATAGGAGACAGACTTGTCTACACCCAGGGCTCTGCCTCATGGTCCCCATATGGTTGATGGTTGATGGTTAATGGTCTGACATAGAAAAAGACAGGGCCCCCTGGGATGAACCCAGAGCCACAGCAGAGCCTGGCAAGCTACCCATTGTGTATTGGATATGCCAAAAAACAGCAACAATAATGGACCTCATTCCCAACAAATGGAGATGTTACTGGCACCTGCTTGAGCAAATTGATGAACAATGGGAAGACAAGTGACAAGTGGCGGTCCTAAAAGAAAAGCCTTTGATGCCATCTTGTTAAAGTCTTATGCACCATGCAGCACTTATATTTTTATCCCTGCAGCTCCAACAATGTCCCTTTTATTGTTGTTGATGCTCCTATTGCAATGACACATGCCCGGTTGTAGTACATTGAGTTGTGTTACTCACTGTGGGTTGCACGGCAGGCTGCAGTAGTTGCACACTGAGCCTTGGTGCTATCTTATAATTGCACTCCCTGTAGTTATGGTTCTTGCACACATGCTACTCTGAGGCCTGCGTTCTCATTGTAGTGCTCATGCAGCATGCACATCCTCATTAGCGGTGACACTTCCTGGTTCGGTGCGTTTAGCTGCAACGCTTTACAGAGGTCACACATACCTGGCTGTGGTGTGGATGGAAATTGCTTGTGGTACTGTCAGACACATAAAAGCTGCCATGATGTACTAGTGTATGGCACCAGGGACTGAACTTGCGGCCTTACCTGTGCAGGGCAGCCATTCTAAGTCTGAGTTGTTCCCCCTGGTCGCCCATACATTTTTTTTAACTTCTGCTGAAACTGACTCTTTCCCATCTACCCTGTTGTCAAATAATGTCTACTTTCTATTTTCTCTACCACTCCTGCCTATGGGTTATACACATAAATGCCCAACTCTGCATGCTTTTTCTGCTCTGTCCCACTACTTGATGGCATCTTAACTTTTAAGCTGTTTCTTGTCTCCATTTGTGGTTTTTTTTTTTTAACTCTGTACATTTTCTTTGCTCTTATAGCATTTCCTCCATTCTTCTGTCCAGCTCTTGTTGCCTTGTAATACAGTAGCCTGTGCCAGATGATTAACATTCCAAAACAGGACTTTGGCTCAGTTCCACCTTTGAATCACATTGTCTCACATGGTGCCAGCTGTCCAAGCAGAAGAGAGGCAATCAGGTTTTCTGAGGGTTGAAGCTGGGAAGTGACAACGCTTACTTGTTCAGATAATATCTCAGACTGGGGAGAGAGGGGCAGGTAATGGATCGAGGGACAGAGTAGTTAGACGTTGGAGCTCGATTGGCTTGAAGCCTGTGCAATTAATGCAAAATCATTGAAAGAATGAACACCACAATCAGGCTGAGTCCAAACCATTATCAGCCCACTTTGTTTTCATCTTTTTTTTTATTTCCTTGGGGAGGAAAAAGATTCAAACTACTATCGTCATTTTTTGCTCAATATAAAATACGTATCTACTTTTTCACTCCTCTCCCAAATTCCATCTTTTCCCATACCTTCCCCTTCTTCATTTCTCTTTCCATCTCTCCCTTTTCCTCTCCCATCGTGTGTGTGTGTGTGTGTGTATGTGTGTGTAGTTTACCCAGCATTGCCAAGAACTCAATGTCTTGCCCATGAGATGCATCACTTGTGTTATCTGCCAGCCCCTCTGTCCTTCTTAGATACATTTGTACCTCCACTTTTTTGAGAGGTTGGGCGGTTAGGCCATACCCTGCAATGGTCATGGTTTACTCCTGACTGTGCACTCAGGAATCACTCCTGGCCAGCTCAGGGGACCAGATGGAATGCTGGGGATAAAGCCTGAGTCTGCTGCATGCAAGGCAAGTACCCTACTGACTTTACTATTACTCCAGCCTCACTTTTTTTTTTGTCCATATGGGCCATTGATACTAGCACGGTGCAGTCATAGAAGTTGATCCACTGAACTTGTTTATATACAGTTTAACCTGATGACCATAAAGAAAAACTTAACCCTTTGTGGGAGTGGAGTGGAAATAAGAAGCCTAACAATTTTCATGTGACAAGTATGGTCTATGGAATAATGAATTCCTCAGTTTCCTTTTATGAAGCAGTAAATTTAAAATTCATTTTAATCAACCAGAAATCATCATTAACACACTGATTTATTTTACTGGTTTATTTTACTTTGCCATTCGATTTCAGTTTTGCAAGATTTTCATCAGAGCACCTCTCCTTACTGATTTATCTGAGAAAATCCACCTTAGTATTATGACATGAACACAATCATTCTCCAGGGAGGAAATAAATATTGTTTCTCTGCTGACTCAGAATCAGTGATTAGGGGTCTGCAAATTAATTGGCACAAGATTAATCAGAGAAAAATTATGGTTGTTTTTGTATGTGGAAGCAAATTAAAGGTTGTATCTCCAGCACTACAGTAAGAGTTTATCTTCAGTAGACTTCCAGGCTAAGCAAATTGTGTGAAATCAATGAGAGCCAAGTGGAAGGTATAGAATGATTTCTCAAGATTTTTATTTCGTTTCTCATCCAGGTACAAGGGATCTTAAACAAGCCAGAGAAGGTATTATGATTGCTGTATTTCTCAAGACTTAAGTCAGGAAGAGAAAATGAGATAATTATTTTCTCTGATATTTCAGATTTTTAAAACCATAAAATAATCACTGGATATTGGTGGGTCCAAGTTGATCACTTCAGTTCATTCACCATATATTTATTGACAATCTGCTATGCAATGCACTATATTAGGTGCTTGTAGAGACCGAAGATAAGAGAAAAAAAGCCTACCCTTAGTGAGCTTACATTTTAGAGAGATGGACAACATGGACCATATAGGTAAACTATTTCACTCTCTCTGTATCTCTCTATCTATACTCTCTCTCTCTGTGTATATCTAGCGTGTTTGATAATGACTGGTATTAGGGAGAATAAGCAGAGAGGGGCTTATTGAGAAAGTAAAATCTTAGTTAAGATATGAGGGAACAGAGATATATCAAACTAGGTATCTGTGCTTACAGTATTTTCAGCATTCTATTAAGGCTATGGACAGGGTTTTAATTTTTTTTAGCATTATTTATTAAGAAGGAAATCCATGCTAAAAATTAATAGATACTATTTGGATCTCTGCAGTGACTACACACCTTATGTAATAAAGTACTAGGGGAAGTGCTTGGCTTTAAAGAAGATGGTGATTTGACTGTGGGTTCCTTGATGACAGTGCAAGACTAAGTGAATCACCACTTTGTTTTCCTTGTCGTGCCATTATTGTCATTCTACACTCAATCTCTTCCTAACACCAGTGTAGACTGTACTGGGACGATAGCAATACAGGGTGATTCTAGAAGCATTTTTATCATTGCTTCAAAATGCAGTTGTTTCCCTTAGCAACAACCTGATTTGCTATCTCATTGCCATAGAGATAGAATGCAAAATATATAAGCAGGCTAATCAGACTTATTATTTTTTAAAACACTCCACCCACCACCCTATATCTGTCATTTAACAAGTCCTACCTTCTTTTGGCCCTTCACCCAGCTTTGTTCTCATTTTTCTGGCTACCACATAGATAATTCTCTGTTCTTATAGGACAGACTAGTTTCCTAAATATACCTTGTCAGTTTATATTTCTGACCTGTAAGAATAAAAAGGAGATAAAAATCAAGCAACTGTTAGGTATGAGAATTGTTTTTCATCAGACTAGTTTCCTAAATATACCTTGTCAGTTTATATTTCTGACCTGTAAGAATAAAAAGGAGAGATAAAAAATCAAGCAACTGTTAGGTATGAGAATTGTTTTTCATCATATTGGTTTTATTAAACATCTTTTATTTTTACTGTGATTATTTCTTTCATTCACTGTCACTGTCACTGTCTTCCCGTTCATCATCGATTTGCTCGAGCGGGCACCAGTAACACCTCCATATGTCCTGTCTCATGCAAGTAGAGCCCAAGGGCACCTGCTTGCTCCAGGAACATAAAGAGCCTCAAACCATTCCATCAGGTCATGGGAATGAGGTCTATAATTGTTACTGGTATCTGGCATATCAGATACGACACGAGTAGCTTGCCAGGCGCTGCCATGCGGGTGGCATACTCTTGTAGTTACCTCTGATCTCCAGCATTTATTGAAGAACCGTGTGGCCGCTTGCGTAACCGATGAAAATGATAATTATAAAACTATGTGAAAATAGCAAGATGACAAAGTTGCAGAGACTGATGGGGTCCCCATCGGCGCCTGCTGCACGCTGGCGCAGAGGTGCCCACTCAGCCATCTCATCCTGCCGAGCTCTTCAGAGAGAGTTTTCATTTGTTCACTTTTGTTCAGTTTTGGGCACACCAGGTGCTGCTCAGGACTCACTCCTGGCAGGGCACAGGGGACCACGTGAGATGCCGGGACTGAACCCAGGTCAACCGCTCGCAAACAAACACTGCCTGCCACTGTGCTGTCCCGCCGGCCCCTCCTCAGAGAGTTCTGGAAAGGTTTAGGAGCATCCACGGCTAACTCACCCACACCCCTTTTGGGGTTCAAGGGCCAGTGCCACCATACCTCAGGGCTGCCAGCAGCCGACCAGTCGACAGGGGAGACCATGCTGGCTCCGGGGAGGACGTGGAGGGGACAGGGAGGAACGAGTGTGTTTTCTATTGAGGGAGAACCAGACTACATTTCTGTCAGTAGTATATGAGAAGTCTTATTCACAACGCCCCACAAGCACACATTGCTCCCATTAGTTGTGTATTTGCCATTCTTACTTGTGTGAGATGGTATCTCATTGTCATCTTGATCTGGGTTTCCCTAATCTTAAGTAATCTGAACGTTCTTTCATGTGCCTGTTGTCTCCTGTTAGAAGTCCCTATTCATTTCCCTCTCCTGATTTTTGTTAGAGTTTTTTGCATTTTATGGTGCTGATGTTTGTTTGTACTTTTATGTGTCCTGGATAACAACTCTTTATCTAATTGTTGACCACAAGTTTTTTTCCCATTCAGTCATTTGACTCTTAGTTTTAGCCTGAGTTTCTTTTGCCAGGCAGAAAGTTTAGTTTTCGGTAGTCCAATTTGTTCACTATTGATTCTGTCACTTGTATAACTTGTATCACTTGTCTTCCTGTTGTTCATTGATTTGCTTGAGCAGACACCAGTAACATCTCCATAAGACCTGTCACATGCTAGTGTAGCCCAAGGGCATCTGGTCGCTCCAGGAACACAAAGAACCTCAAACCATGGGAATGAGGTCTATAATTGTTACTGGTTTTTGACATGTCAAATACGACACGGGTAGCTTGCCAGGCTCTGCCCTGCGGGTGTTATACTCTCAGCAGTAGGCTCTCATCTCATGCACTTACTGATGATCCACAATGGGGAGAGATTGGCTTTCTCTTGGGTGGAGCTCTGACAAGCTGTGGAGTCTGGATGTTGAGAGATTTCATTTGTTCACTTTTTGTTCAGTTTTGGGGCACACCAGGTGGTGCTCACTCATGGTGTGGGGGTTCCTCTGGCTTCTAGCGAGGCTCTATTGGGATGGCGGGCCAGGGCTAGAACTTGCCTTCCCTCCCAGGCACCTCATGTTCAGCTGAGCACAGGGAGAGCTGGTAGCAGCTCTGCCCCGTGTGTGTCTGAGTCTCTGAACCCATACCAACAAAAAATTAACACGTAACCATTGGCATGCAGGACTGTAACTCATTTGAGCTCAATACTGACAGCAGCAACCCGGAATAGTATCAGATTTTAGAGATGAAGGTCTGCGGCCACTGCAGATCCCACTCACAAGCCCAGCGTGCTACGTCAGTTGTCAACCAACAGGTGTGAGCCCCTCCTCACACCTCCTCACCAAAGGCTCAGTTCTTTGCACACAGAACTCAGAAGTCGAGCTTGTTCACTAGATCAGATTTATGACCTACGTCTAAACCGCCAGCTGTTTATTATCTCCTTTATTGTCTTCTATTTCTTTTTCTAAATCACTTTTATATATGAAACTAGTGGACAGACAAACATATTTCACTTCACTTTTATGGCATTTCAGGCCAATATATCACTAATCAGATGTTACTGTTAGTACCTTTCAAAGACTGCTAAGAACAGAGAGACTGAAAATGAACTATCCCTATAGTGCTGGGCTGGTGTTACAGTACAGCAGGGAGGTCATTTGCCTGGCATGCGGTGGAGTGGAGTTTGATCTCTGGCTTCCCATATGGTCCCCCAAGCACCATCAAGAGTAACTGCTGAGATTTATGATTCAACATTTACACCTAATAAATAATATCTTAAAATATAAATAGTTTTTGATGATTTATATTCTTGAGGAAAACTTAAACTTAAGTAGCTCTGTAAAAGCTTACTTATTCTTCCCTATGCTGCATTAAATATCCTTGTGGAAAAATTCCTTTCAACAAAAAGTAAGTTGTTATTGAGTTTGAGTGCTTTGTTTCAGCATCTGGTTTTTAAAGGTTTTTCAGTTCGATTTCTGGCACCATATTGTTCCCCAGACATTACCAAGTGCTCCCTGAGAGCGCTTGAGCCCCCCCCCCCCAGGTTTGGCCTCAAGACCCCAGCTCTACAAGGGTGGCCTCAGAAATCTTTATAGGGATTCGACAATATCACACCGGGCCCTTGCACTGAGCCACTGATCTGGTTGGCCAGGAATCTCCAGGAAGGGCACTAGACCTCCCTGAGACCCACCTCCCTCCAACCACGCAAAAAAAATTAAAATCTCCATTAGGGCCATAGCTATAGGACACAATTAGGCCAATCCTGGTTCAATCCCTGGCTTCCAATTGGTCCCCCAAGCACAACTAGGAGGAATTGCTAAGTGTAGAGCCATGTGTAACCCCTGAGCATCGCTGGGTGTGACCCAAAAAAAACAAAAAAAAAGAGAAAGTCCATGATCATTTGTCAATAGTGTTAATTTGTTGACTTTTTTTTTTGCTTTCTTTGGGTCACACCCAGTGATGTTCAGGGGTCACTCCTGGCTCTGTGCTCAGGAATTACTCCTGGCAGGTGTGGGGAACCATATGGGATGCCGGGGATCAAACCAGGTCGGCAGCATGCAAGGCAAATAAATGTCTTACCCGCTGGACTATCACTCCGGCCCCAATTTGTTGACTTTTCAATGTTAGAAATAGTTTTATCATGTGCAGTGCTGGGGAATGGACCAAGAGTGGGCTTCACTCTTATCATGCTCTCTAGTGTTAACCCCTGGTCCGGCAATAATTCTTTTTCACAACCAACTCAAATCTTTCTGTGCGCTGGATCTAGCTATGGATTGCTAAGTTTATGCCCCAGCAAAGTATAGCCGATAGAAGATAATTTGCTCTATGTACTTTATGCTTCTTGGTGGTTTTTCCCACTGGGTTTCTACAGAGGCATGGGCTGATCATTTGGTGGACTCAAATCCTGTAGTTTAACAGAGGCAAAGGATGTCCATTTTTATGGATGATGCTTCTAGATTGGAGGAAGTTTTTTTTTATCAACTTTCTTATTTCTTTCGGACATATTTGACCGACAAACTTGATAGCAGTTTGGGGGTTAGGGCATTTCCTTTCTACATCAAGGTGACTTTTTCTTTCCTTTTATTTTTAAAATGGAAATGTTTATTGGCCTTGAAGGTCAGGGTACAGGACACATTAACTTACTATGATCAGATATTAAGACTTCAAGATGTTGTTTGTAACAAAAACCTCTCAGTGGTTTTTTATTCTAGGAGAGTTCTATACCAAAACTGTGGGGGGGAAAGGCTAATTACATATATTCAGCATTGAACACACACATACTCATTTCTAGGATCAATGAAAAACAGTAGTTAGTAGGTAAAATATTCCAAGTAAACTCTGGGGACCAATTTTATGGCTTTAATGTTTTCATCAGATGTTTGAACTGTAGAGTGCAACTAATAATTCCATCTTTTCCCTTGTTTTTTCTATTTTTAGTATGACTATGAATATGATGAAAATGGTGACAGAGTTGTTTTAGGAAAAGGCACCTATGGGATTGTCTATGCTGGTCGCGACCTGAGCAATCAAGTCAGAATCGCTATTAAAGAAATTCCAGAGAGATAGCAGGTAAGTCATTGTGGTAGTGAATGTTGTTTTCTACAGTTTTAAACCTTTCTACTTGGCTTTGTATTGAATCACCATGAGATACACAGTTACTAAGTCGTTTCTGATTGGCCATATAATGTTCCACCAAACATCCCTTTACAGTTTTTATTTTAATGGTTAATAGCATTGTAAGAAATATTTTTATGTTCTCCTTAATTAGACTGCCTGGAACTCAATCAGAAACACACTTTCAACTCTTCCTTTTCATGAAAACTCTTGGTACCTTCCTCTGAACATTGCCTGTTCCATCACTTAGATATTCACATACAAGATTTCAGTGAGGAAGGATAACAACTGAGAAGAAGTTTTTAAAGAGTATAAAAGAGAATGGCCCTCTCTCTCTGTGTTAAGTCAAGTTATGTCAGCAATGGTAGATGGGAATAGGGAGTCATAAATAATTTGAGCTAAAAGACTCAGTTTCCAGTATGACATGTAAAGAGCTTAGAAGTGATTATTCCATATGAAGTAAAGCAGAACAACCAGAAATCAGTAACTCTTCATAAACCCATAGAAGTGAGGATAAGACATTGCCATCCAAATTGTAGACAGTTATAGAAGAATCCTATGTTTTTGTTTTGGCCTCAGGAGTCTTTTTTTTTCTTTTTCTTTTTGGGGGGCAAGGGTCACACCCGGCAATGCTCAAGGGTTACTCCTGGCTCTGCATTCAGGAAATACTCCTGGCAGTGCTCTGGGGACCATATGGGATGCCAGAGATCCAACCCAGGTCAGCCACATGCAAGGCAAACACCCTACCCACTAGACTTTCGCTGTGGCCCTGGCCTCAGGAGTCTTTGTCAACTCTTCACAGTGAATATAGGAAGGTAAAAAATTTCCATATGTGGGGAAATGCCAAATCTTCTAAGTCTTCCCTTAAGAGAAAGAGTTCATACTTGGTGGTAGTAAGGTGTGGTAGGTAAACAAATCATAAATTTAACACTATTGTAAACATGTCATCTAAGCTATAAAAATAAATAAGTCAAATTCACATGTAAAAAATAAAAGAAAAGCTTTGTTCATGATTTGACCACACCTGGCAGTGTTTAAAGTTGACTCCTGGCTCTGCTCAGTATCACTTCCTGGTAGGGTTCACAGTGCCTTCTGGGGTATCAGAGATTGAACCCGAGTCAGCAGCATGCAAGTCAAGTGCCACCCTACCTGGAAATGAAAACTATTTCTACAGAACCTGATGATGCTTCGCTGCTGACATCATTCTAATAACACCAAACATTAGCCAAGCGGCACAAATGCTGGCTGACTTGACCAAGAGTGTGGAAAGATAGGTCTACAGCTGAATCTCAACAAAACTATGTTCATGAAAAATGAACTAGTTCTAGAGGCCCCATTCACTCTCAACGGAACAAACATCTCTGAATGCAGCAGTTATGTGTACCTAGGTCGAGAAGTCAACATGATGAACGACCTAAAACCTGAGCTGCGCAGGGAGGAAGAGAGCGGCATGGAATGCCTTCAAAAAAGCATCAGAGAAAGAGCTTAAAGGACAAAGAACCTCTGACTCCGGGCACATCTCTTTGACTCCACCGTTCTCCCTGCATTAACATACGCCTCAGAGACCTGGGCCCTACGAAAGCAGGATGAGAATGCTTTTTGGGTCTCCCAAAGAGGAATCGAAAGAGCTATGCTTGGAATATCATGCTTCACTCAAGTGAGAGAAAGAAAATCCGGAGCTCCAACCTCCGTCGCTGTTCCAGAGTCAGGGGCGCTGTCTCGTTTGCCAAGTCATCGAAAATCAGATGGGCTGGACATGTAATGCGATTTGGAGACACTGCTGGACTAGAGCCGTTACCGACTGGATCTCACGGGACATCAAAAGACCACGTGGCTGCCCACCTACAAGATGGTCAGACTCCTTCCGTCAAGACCCTGAGCGAACGGTTTGAGGTTCTTTGTGTTCCTGAAGCAAGCAGATGCCATTGGACCACACTGGCATGTGATAGGGTCAAATGGAAATGTTACTGGCGCCCCGCTCGAGCAAATCGATGAATAATGGGATGTCAAGTGATCAAGTGACAGAACCTGATCTATTGAGTTGTACTCTCAGCCTATATAATTCAAGGGGAAGGGAAACACTGAACTCCAACCAATGCAGGTATCCTGTCCTACAATGGTGGGGAGGGATGAAGAAATTGTGAAATTTGTAAGTCCGTGACATAGGCTTATTGAAAAAATGAACCGTATTCAATAGCAATGTACCATGTTCTTCCTTCCACCCAGCTACCTTGCCACTACACCGCTTAAGGCCTGTTTGCTAGAATTCCTTCTTCCCTCGTACATCATATTAGACTTTCAAACAAAATGTCAAAGCATAATGTAAAGCAGAAAACATACTTTGACTAGACAGAATAAACATCAGAACCAGATTCAGAAATGGCAAGGATGTTGTAGCTATCAGACTAATAATTTAAAAGCGACTATAACCAAGGTGATGAAGGATAAAGTTTACATTATTTAAGAACAACCAACTGGAGGGGGCCAGAGTGATAGCCCAGCGGGTAGGGCGTTTGCCTTGCACCAGCCAGCCTGTGCCGGCCTGGGTTCGATCCCGGCATCCCATAATGGTCCCCGAGCACCGCCAGGGAGTAATTCCTGAGTACAGAGCCAGGAGTAACCCCTGAGCATTGCCGGGTGTGACCCAAAAAAGAAAAAAAAAGAACAACTGGCAGTGTAAGGTAGAAGGATGCTAAGAACAGGGAACCATAGAGATAATACAGTGGGTAAGGCACTGGCCTTGTATCTGGAAAACCCAGATTTGATCCCCAGAATCCCATATGGTCCCCCAAGCTCTGCCAGGAATAATCCCTAAGCACAGCGCCTCACACATGCAGAGTCCTGCTGTGTGTGGTCCAAACTCTCTACCCCCCAACATCACTATCACTATCACTATCTTCCCATTCATCATCTATTTGCTCGAGCGGGCACCAGTAACATCTCCATATGTCCTGTCTCATGCTAGTAGAGCCCAAGGGCATCTGCTTGCTCCAGGCCATAAAGAGCCTCAAGCCATTATATTAGGTCATGGGAATGACCAATTATAATTGTTACTGGTATTTGGCATATCAAATACGACACAGGCAGCTTGCCAGACTTGCCGTGCAGGTGGCATACTCTTGTTGTCACCTCTAAATACAGCATTTATTTATTTTTTTTAAAATTTTTTATTATACCACCGTGAGACATACAATTACAAAAGAATTCATAATTGGTTCTTGGTAATTCAGTATTCCAGCATCCATCCCTCCACCAGTGCCCCATTTCCACCACCAATGTACCCCCCCCCTCCTGCCCATCCCCAGGCTGCCTCAATAGCAGGTAGCCCCGTTTCCTCTCTTTTTCTCTCTCTGTCACTGCATCTCTCTCCCTCTCCTTTTTACACATTTTGGCTAGCCCTGCAGATATTTAGAGTTTATCACTTAAGTCTCTTTGTGTATATTCTTTTTTTTTCTTTTTGGGTCACACCAGCGGTGCTCAGGGGTTACTCCTGGCTCTGCACTCAGGAATTACTCCTGGCGGTGCTCGGGGACCATTATGGGATTCCGGGGGATCGAACCCTGGCGCGGGCAGGGCGGGCTGTGTGCAACGCAAACTCCCTACCTGCTGGGCTATCGCTCCGGCCCTCTTTGTGTATATTCAATGGTGAGTTTTAATCTGCCATTACCATTTCCCCACACTTAGTAAAACATTCGTATCTATTTATATCCTATTAATGAATGCAGTCATTCTATATCTGTCCTTTTCCTTCTGACTAATTTTACTCAGCATGATAGTTTCCATGTCCATCCATTTGCAGGTAAATTTCATAATTTCATCTTTTCTGACAGCTGCATAGTATTCCATCGTGTAGATGAACCACAGTTTCTTTAGCCAGTCCTCTGTTCTTGGGCATTTAGGTTGTTTCCAGATTCTAGCTATTGTCAATAGCACAGAGATGAATAAAGAAGTACAGATAGTGTTTCTGCTGTGTGTTTTTCAGTCTCTCGGGTATATTCCCAGGAGTGCTATTGCTGGATCAAATGGGGAGCTCAATATCTAGTTTTCGGAGGAATGCCCATATTGTTTTCCAAAAGTGCTGGACCAGTCGGCACTCCCACCAGCAGTGGATGAGAGTCCCTTTTTTTCCCCATATCCACGCCAGCACCAGTTGTTCTTGCTGTTTTGGATGTGTGCCAGTCTCTGTGGTGTGAGATGGTACCTCATTGTTGTTTTGATTTGCATCTCACTGATGATTAAAGATGAAGAGCACTTTTTCATATGCCTTTTGGCCATTCGAAATTCTTCTTTTTTGGAAGCTTCTGTTCATTTCTTCTCCCCATTTTTTTGATCGGGTTGACTGTTTTTTCTTGTGAAGGGCTACCAGTGCCTGATATATCCTGGATATTAACCCCTGGTCAGATGGGTATTGGGTGAATATTCTTTCCCACTCTGTGGATTGTCTTTGTATCTTGGTCACCATTTCTTTTGAGGTGCAGAAGCTTTTCAATTTTATATAATCCCATTTGTTTATCTTTGCTTCCATTTGCTTTGTCAGTGGTGTGTCGTCTTTAAAGATACTTTTAGTTTTGATGTCGTAGAGCATTTCTCCTATGTTTTCTTCGATGTACCTTATAAATGCATGTCTGATATCGAGATCTAGAATCCATTTTGATCTGACTTTTGTGCATGGTGTTAGAAGGAGGTCTAAGTTCATTTTTTAAACATAGCTGCCCAGTTTTCCCAGCACCATTTGTTGAAGAGGCTTTCTTTGCTCCACTTAATATTTTTTTGCTCCTTTATCGAAGATTAAGTGGTTGTATATTTGAGAGTGTGTTTCAGGATATTCAGTTCTATTCCATAGGTCTACGGGTCTGTTTCTATACCAATACCACACTGTCTTAATTACAACTGCTCTATAGTAGAGCTTGAGGTTGGGGAAAGTGATACCTCCCATCTTCTTTTTCCCAAGGATTGCTTTAGCTATTCGTGGGGTTTTATTATTCCATACAAATTTCAGGAGTGTTTGTTCAATTTCTTTGAAGAACATCATGGGTATCTTTATAGGGACCGCGTTGAATCTGTATAAAGCTCTAGGGAGTATTACCATTTTGATAATGTTAATCCTTCCAATCCATGAGCAGGGAATGTGTCTCCATTTCCTCAGGTCTTCTTTTATTTCCTGAAGTAACGTTTTGTAGTTTTCTTTTGTAGAGATCCTTTACATTCTTTGTCAAACTGATTCCTAGGTATTTGATTTTCTGTGGTGCAATTGTGAATGGGATAGTTTCTTTAATGTCCCTTTCTTCTCTTTCGCTGTTTGCATATAGGAAGGCCATTGACTTTTTGGGTATTGATTTTGTACCCTGCCACTCTACTATAGGAATGTATTATTTCTAGGAGCCTCTTGGTTGAGAGTTTTGGGTTTTCCAGGTATAATATCATGTCATCTGCAAATAGTGACAACTTGGCTTCTTCCCTTCCTATCTGGATGTCCTTAATGTCTTTTTCTTCCCTGATTGCTATGGCAAGTACTTCCAGTACTGTATTGAATAGAAGTGGTGAGAGTGGGCAGCCTTATCTTGTCCCTGATCTTAAGGGGAAGGCTTTCAGTTTTTCCCCATTGAGAATGATGCTTGCTGTGGGCTTGTAGTAGATGGTCTGGATTATCTTGAGGGAAGGTTCCTTCAATCCCCATTTTACAGAGAGCTTTTATCATGAACAGGTGTTGAATCTTGTCAAATACCTTCTCTGCATCTATTGATATGATCATATGGTTTTTTTTTTTCTTTTTGTTGACATGATGTATTATGTTGATTGACTTGCGGATGTTGAACCATCCTTGCATTCTGGGGATGAATCCCACTTGGTCATGGTGTATAATCTTTTTGATGACTCTTTGGATTCTATTTGCTAGTATTTTGTTGAAGATCTTAGCTTTTCTGTGTTCATCAGGGATATTGGTCTGTAGTTTTCCTTTTTTGTGATATCTCTGTCTGCTTTGGGTATCAGGGTGATATGTGCCTCGTAAAAAGCTATTTGGGAGTGTTTCTGTTTCTTCAATTTGCCAGAAGAGCTTGAAAAGAATTGGGAGTAGGTCCTTTTTAAAGGTTTGGTAGAATTCACTGGTGAATCCATCTGGACCTGGGCTTTTTGTGTTTGGGGAGACTTTTGATTATCGATTCCATCTCCTCGATGGAGATAGGTTTGTTGAGGTATTCCAAATCTTCTTGATGCAGACTTGGGAGGCTATAGGAATTCAGGAATTTGTCTATTTCTTCTAGGTTCTCTTGTTTCATGGCATACAGGCTCTCATAGTAATCTCTGATGATCTTTTGAATTTCTGTGGTTTCTGTTGTGATGTCCCAATTTTCATTTCTGATTTATTTATTTGGGTTCTCTCTTTTCCTTTTTCTTACAAGTCTTGCAAGTGGTTTGTCAATCTTGTTTATTTTTTTCAAAGAACCAGCTTTTGGTTTCGTTGATCTTCTGGATTGTTTTTTTGACATTCCATCTCATTGATTTCTGCTCTAAGTTTTATTATTTCTTTCATTCT
>JAJIBD010023063.1:0-35308 GCA_021461705.1 Cryptotis parvus | reverse complement strand
AAAAAAAAACAAAAAAGACCTGTGAACATATGGAATAGAGTTGAGTATGCTGAGACCCATCCTCAAACACATGATCATTTAATCTTTGATAAGGTGCAAAGACTACGAAAATGGAGCAAGCAAAGCCTCTTCAACAAGTGGTGCTGGGGAAACTGGACTACTACATGTAAAAAACTGAATTTGGACCTCTAACACCATGCACAAAAATCAGATCAAAATGGATTAAAGATCTTAATATCAGACCTAATCCATAAAATACATCGAAGAAAATACAGGAAAAAACCCTCCACTACATTGAAGCTAAGGACATCTTCAAAGAAGAAATACCACTAACAAAACAAATAGAAGAAAAGATAAACATATGGGACTACATGAAGCTAAAAAGCTTCTGCACCTCGAAAGAAACAATGACCAAGATACAAAGACAGTCCACAGAATGGGAAAGAATATTCACCCAATGCCCATCTGATAAGGGGTTAATATACAGGATATATCAGGCACTGGTAAAAATTTACAAGAAGAAAACAGCCAACCCCATCAAAAAAATGGGGAGAAGAAATGAACAGAAACTTCCATAAGGAAGAAGTTCAAAAAGGCCAAAGACATATGAAAAAATGCTCATCATCATTAGTCATCAGAGAGATGCAAATCAAAACAACAATGAGATATCATCTCACACCACAGAGACTGGCACATATTCAAAAGAGCAAGAACAACAAATGCTGGTGTGGACAAATGCTGGTGTGGATGCTGGGAAAAGGGAACTGTCATCCATTGTTGGTGGGAAGGGCTGCTACAGCCTTTCTGGAAAACAATATCTGGACATTCCTCCAAAGACTAGAAATTGAACTCCCATTTGACCCAGCCATACCACTCCTGGGAATATACCCTGGGAAGTAAAAACCACACAGCGGAAACACCATCCCCACTTTTATATTCATAGCAGCTTTATTCACAATAGCCAGAATCTGGAAACAACCAGAGTGCCCGAGAACTGATGACTGGATAAAAAAAAAGCGGTGGTACATCGACACATTGGAATACTATGTAGCTGTTAGGAAAAACAAAGTTATGAAATTTGCCTATAAATGGATGGACATGGAGAGGATCATGTTGAGTGGAATTAGCCAGAAGAGAGAGACAGATATAGAATGACTGCATTTATTTGCATGACATAAATATATATATACACATACATATTATGATACCAATATCCAAGGTAAGGTGAAACATGCATCAGGAGGTCTTGTCAAAGGCGGAAATTACCACAAAAGTGTTGGAGCAGAGGTTAGGTAAGACAGAGAAAGGAACAGTGTGCCAATAATTGTCCAAAGTGCTATGACCACATAGAACTTAGTTTAAATACAGGCAAAAGATACACATGATAACCTCTAAGTATATGTATCACAATCCAGAATATGTAGGTGAGAAAGAGAGAGAGAAAAGAGAGAAAAAAAGATAAAGAACCTGCCATAGAGGCAGGTTAGGGGAAGGGGAGGGAATCGGGGACATTGGTGGTGGGAAATGGGCACTGGTGGAGGGATAGGTGCTGGAACACTGTATGGCGAAACCCAAACATGAACATTTTTGTAATTGTTTATCTCATGGTGGTATAATAAAATATATTTTTAAAAAAAGGAGTAACTCCTGAGTGCAAACACAAGAGTATCCCTTGAGCACCACCGGTGTGACCCCAGAAGCCAAAAACATATTAACAAAATGTTTTACACATATATTTGTTTAATACATATATTTAATAATTTCTAAACATTAACTGAAAATATTCAGGATTTTTAACTTGAACTGAGTTTTTTTAATTGTTTGGGAGCTGTGCTCTGTTCAGGGCTTACTCCTAGGTCTGAGTTTCTGGCGGTACTTGAAGGACCATATGTGTTGTCAAGAATGAAACAAGGGTCAGTGTCATGCAAATCATGAGCTTAGTCCTCAATATTCTCCCTCTAACCTTGAATTTGTAGAACTGTATGTAAAAAATAAACTATTAAAGGAAGCAATTACAATCTTATTAAAAATCAGGTGCAAGCATCATGATACCAGGCTTGGCTTCCTACTAAGACAATGGTTTCAGGTGGGTGACAATAACTCTAGGCTCCCACCTCTGATGTCTGTGATAACATTTAGCATGAATGACTGTACAGAGTATTCTTGTATCTCTTCCCATATAGTCTTAAGGTCTTTCTTAGGAACATTTCTGAATTTCCAGGGACATGTGTCTTTGCCTTCTGTTTTGAGTTTTTATTTCTTGCACACTGTGATATCCGCCAAACATAACTTTCATGGGAAATAATGTCCCTCCTGAATATTTTCCCCAGCTTTTTTCTTCTGAACCACAAACTCATAGGCCTGTCTATGGAAGCCAAGTCCAGGTGTGATTAAAAAGTATTTTTTTATTCCTCCCTTCAAGACAGCTGAGCTACACTAGCCCAGATAATTTGAGCACACCTGCTGTCACCTTGATTCCCTGTTCAAACAAGCCTCCTGAACAACAGGACTAAGCAAAGTCTAAAACACTAACACCTCAGCCCAAAGTCTTAGAAGAAGTGGATTTTTAAATTGTAATATGCTGGGGTTGGAGAGAAAATACATCCAGTAAGGTGTTTGCCTTATAACCAACCAACCAGGGTTCAATATCTGCACTTCTGGTCCCCAATCCACATCAGGAGTGAGCACTGAGCATAGTACCAGGAATAAACCTGAACACTATAGGGTGTGGACTCAAAGCAACAACAAAATCAAAATAGGAAATTTAAATCTTTGCGGAATTTTGTTGGCACTATACTTGACCTTGGGTTTTCCTGGGACAAGACACTTTCCTTTATCTCAATCTCCCCTTTTAAAATGGGGCAACCATATTGGAATTGGATTGCTGTCTACTGATAATGTTTAAGAGTTGATAGCATTTTCAGGATGACAACTGTGCTAGATGCTGATGATGGTTTTCTCATTTCATTATTTTTGGGGGATGACTCCTGGTATGGTTTGGGAACCATATAAGATGCTGGAATCAAGGTCAGCTGTGTGCAAGGCAAAACCCTACCCACTGTACTGGTGGGGCTCTGGTTCCATACTTTAGTTTTATTTCCTTTCTGATTTCTCTCTCTGTCTCTCTCTTTCTGTCTCTCTCTTGTCTCTGTATCTCTCCGTCTCTCTCTCTCTAATAATATTTTTCCAGTAGACAGAGGGGACATCCCAAGCAATGCTCAAGACCTGAGGTCACTTCTGGCAATACTTGGTCAATTGGACATGACAGTTCAATGCTCTGCCACCAGGGTCACACCCACCAACACAGAGCCAGGGTTTGGGGGTGGGGGTGGCATTCAGAGCAGCAGATCAAGCTCAAGTCCCCTACAGTCACTCCAGACCTTTGCACTATCTCCCTGGTACCTAGTTTTTCTTTTTATTTTCACCTAAAAATGAGAACTCTGGGGCATTAGCTTGGTGTTGCTGGCCTGCCTTGTTCATGATAGGTTGTAGTCAGTACATTTGCAGCTTTCAAGTGAACAATCGGTAGCCCTTTTCTATTTGTCTGTAAGCTCATATCTCAGAAGATTTTAAAATACTTAATAAAAGGATTTCCTCACCTAGTTTTAGTCCTCTTTGAATTCTGATTGGATTACAGAATTGAATTTGCTTCTAATGACCATACTTTCCTGCTTTCAAACTCACTTTATTTGGGAATGGGGGAGAACTGTCATCTGAGTGCCTTAGGATGTCAAGTCCTTGCCAAGGATCGTAAACATGTTTGGGAAGTCAAAAGGACACACATCTGTGGTCTGTGCTGGGGCGTCTGGCAGTCAGGCAGGCTGTGACAGAAAGGGACTAATAACCACTGTGCTGCGTCTGGAGGCCAAACAGTCCTGGATGTTTTCTATCTGAGACCTTATTTCAGATGGAAAATGAAGAGTTAAGGCTCTTACAGACCTTCATCCAAGATTCCCCACAGTGAAATTCCCCACTGAGGACCCATTTGGTGAGTGTCAGGATCAGGATAGGAATCAGAACTGGGGAGTATTTCCAACTTGATTAGATCTGCCTGGGTCATGCAGTTTCCAGATGATTCCCCCAAACTGTGGCACGTTTATGAGATAGCAGAGATAAATGAACTAGAATATATTCCTCAAACAGAAAAAAAAAATCCAAATGCACTTATTTGGGGAGTGGGGTAACTTCCCAAGCAATACTTGGGGGATCTAGTGGCCACTCCCAGCAATTCTTGGCCTGTCTGTACAGCCACTTTAATACTTGGGCCCAGAGGCATCGTGGCTCATCAGGGCTATACCCAGTGGTGTTCAATGGCTACTAAGAATACATCTTAAAAGGCTTTTGGGATCTTGTGGTGCCAGGGAACAATCTCAGGTCTCCACAGGGCAGGCGTGTGCTATTGCCCTCTGAACCATCTCATTGGCCCTAAGTGTACTTTTAATGTCATACTACCTCTGTCCCCAAGGACAACATAATGTCACAATAGATGACATTCACAGGACACCTGCTCTGTAAATGTTGAACTGAGCTCACACTGTGTATTTAAGGTCTCATTTCATCTTCACATCCTCATTTTTTTCACTTAGGTAGTTCAAAGTCACTGGCAAACCCAAGCAATTCCAATCCAAAGTTTAAGTTTCATGACTATATTTATCAACACTGTTCTTCACTGTGTCCTGTGAAAAAAGAAAATAATATGTAGGGGGCCGGAGCGATAGCCCGCGGTTAGGGTGTTTGCTCTTGCACGCGGCCAGCCCAAGCTGGCCCGGGTTCGATCCCGGCATCCCATATGGTCCCCCGAGCACTGCCAGGAGCAATTCCTGAGTGCAGAACCAGGAGTGACCCTGAGGCATTGCCGGGTGTGACCCAAAAAGCAAAAAAAAAAAAAAAATAATATGTAAAAGTGTCTTTTCATCTGAAGGGAGGCCACAAGGAGGTACTTTGAGGGTTTGTATTTAACTCCTGGTCCTATTTCTGCTACTGGTGTGGGAGGTGATGTCCTGATGCATTTATGTGAGAACAACAGACTCCATAGCCCTTAAGCCAGGGCTTAAGTAAGGTGTGGGAGATTTCTAGACAAAAATTGAGTGAACTGTGCACTTTGAAATGGATGCAATGGATTGTGTTTATAATCAGAAAAGAGCTCAGACTTTATGAAGGCCCTTCCCTTCCTACCTCTTTCTCATTACAATTGGCCACATCTTTTCCTATTTATTTTATTTTTTTAATGAATCACTGTGAGGTACACAGTTACAAAGTTGCTCATGATTGGGTTTCAGCCATATACTATTCCAACACCTGTCCCTTCACCAGCGTACAGTCCCCACCACCAGTGTACAGTTTCCCTCCTTCCCTCACTGCCTCTACGGCACTTTTTCCTCTGGTATTGAAATAAAGACAGACTAGCAGATCAGTGGAATAGAGCTGAATATCCTAACACAGGCCCTCAACAAGTGGTGCTGAGATAATCGGGTAATTGCATATAAAAAAATGAACTCAGACCTCTACCTAATACCATGCACAAAAAACAGAACTAATGAATTAAAGACCTCAATATCAGACCTGAATCCATAGAGCACATGGACAAAATCCACTTTATAAAACAGAAACACCCATGAAGTTCTTGAAGATTAAAAGATTAAACACTACTGACCAAGCCAGTTGAAGCAAAGGGCCTCATCAGCTCTTACTGGAGGAGGAACTAATGCTTAGGTTTCGCCCTGATTCTCTCCCTGAGAATAACTGAATCAGATAACCCCAACTCCCTAAGAATCGGTCCCTCATGTATAAATCCTATTCTTGCTAGATCCTCCCAGAGGGAAGAACAGATGGAGGATTTTCTGCCTGTGAAGTCACCAGAGGGGTGAACAGATGGAGGATTTTCTGCATGTGAAGTACATGGTTCACTCCCTGACCACCATGGTCTACAAACATCTCCCCTCGTGCTGCCTCCTGGTCCTGGGCTCCCTCCCTGTCTGTCTCAGGTTAAGTGGCTTTTCCTAGCTGACTCTCTTGAGAACATTCATAGTCAGGGAAATCAACCCCAGGGGGTCAATATGTGCTTATTCCTCTAGCTCTGACAGACTCAAGCCCCAGCACTCTGGTTTCTGAGGGACGAAATTCATTTCTGAACCCTCAGTCAGGTGGTCTGAAGGGGTTAGTAGAAAAGAGGTTGGAAGTCAAAAAGCAACAGCCTGGTCTTAGGGTTGGAGGGTTTCAATTCCACAGAGGTCCAACTGCCTTCAGATTTATAGGCCTATAACAGCAGCAAACTGCCTTCTGGCCTAGTCGGCAGTGCCTCAGGCCCAGGGGACTCCTGGCTGATGCTGTTTGGGAACCTCTTTATCTCTCTAATGCCATGTTCCCTAAATCTGTGATATTAAAATGATGAGAAAGGGCGGAGGAGGGTGATTCATGCCCGGGTTACACTGACAATGCAATTCATCGAAATCAAATTTCTCCTAAGCATGCCAACAACAGCCTGGCTGATGCCTGCTTCGGCTCCTAGGGCTGTTTGTTTGGTTTCAACAATAATTTTTCTTTTTAATGTCATTATTTTTATTATTTCCATCTAATGTTTTTATAATGTGCTTATTGTGGTGGCTGCTCTGTGCCCGCCAGCTCTTCGAAAGCAGGAAGGGGGACCAAATGGTGACCCCAAAGGCTATTATAAGCAGATTCACTGCCCTTTCCTTTTTCCCAGTCCTGAACTGACAAAGAACCAAACACAAATATAAAATCACCAGCTTATTTATTCCTATTCTAAGTAAACTCCAATATTAATTATAAGCCCCACCAACCCCACCCTTCACCCACCCACTTTCATTCTCTCTATTAAATGTCGCTGGTTGCTTCCAGCTGCACTTTGTATGTCCTGACTTAAAGCACTATCCCTCCCTCCCACCCAGGTAACTCATTTCTTCATTACTTGCCAAGAGCTCTCCCAAATGTAACTCAGAGGAAGGTTAAATAAATGGTGACAAATCCTTATCAGGGGATATTAAGCAGTGATTTTTGAATATTTAGATGTTTATGTATTGTTCTTTATATTTGTCGGCAACATATCCTTAAGTGAAAAAGTTGAGGATTAATGTGTTGTGCAGGGTTTGCTTAATAAAACACTTTGGTGGAAATCTTATACATATATGTATTTCTTTAATATGTTGATACCAAGGTGAATGACAGAGGATAATAACACCCCAATCTATTAACATAGATTAAGTGGGAGAACGTAAGAATTTAAAAACACCTGCCATTTTCATTAGGTGGAGTTAACAAGTTATTGCTTTGGTAACATTTGAAGTGAAATTTGATAAAATAAATTTTAATCAATCAATAGATGACAAGTACCTTGATTTTTATTTTACCTGTTTCAGACACCCAGAGTCCTGCAGATGTGGTTGGATTTAAGGGACTAATTGGGATGGATACTTACTGTGCCTCTATACCTACAGCCTAATTTACATTGCTTTCGTGGTTAGCTCATATTGGGACTGCAGCTCACTGAAAGCATTCACTGTTTCTGTTAGAACTCTACAAAGAAAGATATCTTCCTTAAATACTATGCCCTTATGAAGTAGATTTTTTATCCCGATTGCAGGACCTTAAATTTCTTCTTATTAAATTTTTCTTGGCCTTTAGTGACACTTGTCAAAATCTCTTAAAAATCTTATATTCTTATTCAGCCTATTAGCCATCCTGCCCAGCTTCCTGCCAACTGGAAATTTGATCAGCAGGTCTTTTATGTCTTGATCCAAGTTCCTGCTAAAAGTGTACAATAAGACAAAGCCAAGGACACAGTTTTCCACTGGCCCATTTTACACAAATATAAGTATTTTTTCCCATGAGTTTCCAATGCCTTGTGCCAGGATTCTTATTAACAAAAAGATTTGTATAGGACAAACCAGAAACTATCAGTATTATCTGACTTAGTGATAATCACAATAAACCCTAATCACAATCCAACGTGAGCCAACCTAAAAGCACAGCAGTGTTAATCAGAGGGCTGGAACATATGGCTCTGTCTACATCTGCTCTGAGACATCCAGATGGAAGTAGGAGGTGGGCTGGGGTATGGGAGTGAGGAACAGACAGTAAGTGTAGGGGCAAAGGAAGAAGGAACAGGCAGGTGAACGCCAACGGGATGACTTGGGGACTCCGCTCTGGAATCAATCTCCATGACTGTGTGGTTAATGTGCAAGCAGCATGCAACAGCTGCTGATGGCTACCATCCGTGACAGTACAACTGTATGACAAATACTCGCTGTCACACTTAGGAGCTGTTTCTTCTGCCATTTGCTTAATGGACCTTTGACACGCCTACTCAAATCACTTCTTCACAGGCCTTACAAGTCTTTGTCACATGTGTGTGGTAATATTTCTCTTTTCCCTGTGGCTCTCCCCTCAGTGCTGTAATTGAGCAAGTGCCCATTACCTCCTCCCTCCCAATACTCCTCCACAGCCTTCAGAAGCTGCCACATGCTGGCTTGTCTATATTCTTATAGAAAGAAACAAACACCTAAGTGAGAAAAGATGGAAATCCAGGAGCAGTCCTTGACAGAAGTTTAGTGTATAACCTGAAGCAATACTTAACCCTGTGTGTGCCTGTCTCACCAACTTAAAAAATAATCGCATCACTAGCATTTTCCTAAGGGTCATGAAGTAGAAACTAGATAAATATTAGCTACATCTGAATCTGTTATCTATTAAACAGACAGGCATTACTTGTCCCAATCTTCTGACTGTAACGATTTGTTAACACAAGTAGAGTGAGTCACTGATTCTGAAATCCTCAGTCTTCACTCTTTCAACTCTGCTAGGACTATGCATATAACTTAGTTCAGTCTTCTCCTACTGTCCTGGATTCTTTCAGTTACCTGGCATGTGCTGATTTTCCACATTGTCCAAACTGTGTTTGGTTCATGACCCATGGTGAGGTGCAAATAGACCACACACACACACACACACACACACACACACACACACACACACACACACACACCCACAGCAGCAGCAAATCACATACTAAATAAATATGTTTGTAAACTGCATCCTTACTAAGTAATTGATATTTTCTGTTTTAAAATAAACTACACCATCCACAGATTAAAATACTACTCCAGGGGTAAATAGATGAGCTAAATTCTGTTGCTAAACATCATTAGACTGCTATGGGGATACCCCCAAGAAACAAAAGAGTTAGTGGGTCTGCCTATAAATATCAGAAGACCTAACACATAAACCTAATTCATAAAGAGTACTCCCAGTATGCACAGAAAAGTTTTCTCCTGAAAGAGGAAATAGTAAGGCAAGTGCATGCAGTAAAAAGTGCTGAGACTATCTGCTGTGTCTTAAAGCACCAGCTGGTATTTTGGCACTCAGAGGTTATTAATGTATACATCATTTCTTCCCACTAATATAAGACTTGGTGGTCCATTTGAGTTTATCATAGTCATCAAAGTCTTTTTGAGATTTAAAGTGAGAGTGCCTAAAACTTGGTAGAAAAATCACTATTTCTATAAAGTATAGGTAGATTGGGTCTGGTTAGTCTCTCTTCCAGGGTTGCCAACGAAGCTGTGGGTCTGGCGTGTCTCTCTTCCAGGGTTGCTGGCATAGAGGTGGGGCCCAAATCCCTGCTCCAAGTCCGGCCAGTGTGAGTGAACTTTCCTCTGCACGTGTGAGTGAACCCTTGGAGCTATGTTGGGCTCCATCAGGGGCTGACCGAGCCCCATACCACCACCAGAGTTCCATAGGTTGCTTCCACATGGGGCTGAGCGGCTGAGCTGTGGGTCTGGAGCTGTGTTAGATGTTAGGATCAGGTCCTTCCCAGGATCCTTCACATTTATATACTCCATACAGTTCTAGGCAGGTTCTAGATGTGGCCCGTCATCCCAGCAAGTCTAGTAAGAAGCCAGAGGAACCCCCCCACACCAATAGGTCTGTCATTCTCAACATCCAAACTGCACAGCTCCTCAGAGCTCCACCCAAGAGGAAACCTGATCTTTCCCCATTGAGTTTCATCAGTAAATGCTGGAGATGAGAGCCTTCTACTGAGAGTATACCACCTACACGGCAGAGCCTGGCAAGCTACCCGTGTTTTATTTGATATCCCAAAAACGAGTAACAATTATGGACCTCATTCCCATGTCCTGAAGGAATGTTTGAGGCTCTTCCTGTTCCTGGTGCAAACAGATGCCCTTGGGCTACACTTGCTTGCAATAGGACGTATGAAGATGTTACTGGTGCCTCCTCGAGCAAATCAATGAACAACAGGAAGACAAGTGATACAAATGATACAAGTGATGGGTAGATAGATGTTTGAAGGAAGTATTGACTGGAGAATACCGTAAGCAGTTAATATAAATAATTCATGAGTTAGTGATAGGAACCTGAAAGAACAGGGAAGATAAAATGCAAAAGAAGGGCACAGATCAGGAAACAGTAAGTTGTAGAATCAAGATGGTCAGGAGCTAGTACAGAGGATGAGAGAGGGAAAAGCCCAGGATTGCACATTAATTTGTAATTTGAGGGTACTGAAAGGATTATGGGACTTCCCAAAGGGCATATTTGGTATCTTTTGGAAAGAAAGGAACTTCCAGGAACACTATCATGGGACCCAAGTAAGAGGTCTTTACATTGCCATAGCCATAGAAAGAATTCTCTTCTATCCACAAAGCCCATGTACCCAGGAATTACAGAGCCCACCTTCCATGCTAAACTATCTAAGGAACTACTGTCAGTATCGGAAGCAGGATAAATGGGGACCTCTGCTTGCTGCAGTGCATGGATGAGACTGAGGTAATGAAGTTTATCGAGGCTGGGTGCCAAGCATAGAGAAGCTTGGATAGGACAATCTTGGGGAGAAGCAGGAAGGTTTTCCTTCAGAAAAATTTATTATCAGCCTCTGAATTTATAAGACCAAATTAGGTGTTCAGTGTCTGGAGACTATTTCAACTTCTTCCCAGACTCACAATTTTGAAAGATGACAACTGTAGTGGGAGTGTTCCCTCAAAAGACATGACTAAGTGCTAATCTCCTATACCTTTGAATGAAACCATGTTTGTAAATAGTATCTTTGCAAGACATAGTTAAGGATAGATATGATCAGCCCGAATTAGGGTGGGGCATAACTAGCATCCTTCTAAAGGTAGATCCTTATAAGAGTTACCTTATAAAAGGTAGAATAAAATATTTTTTAAAAAGGTAGATTTGAGACACAGACACATGAAAAGACAGAGCAGGGAATATGGGATAATTGAATCTCAAGCAAAGATATAGATATGTAATAGAGTACCGCTCTGGAGACTCCAACCCTATCTACATTTTAATTTTGGACTTCTTGTCTCCAAAACCATTAAAGAACAAGCTTCTGTTTTGTTTTCTTTTGGGTCCACACCCAGCAGTGCTAAGGGCTTACTCCTAACTCTATGCTCAGGGATCACTCCTGGCACTGCTCAGGGACCATATGGGATGTTGGGAATTGAACCTGGGTTAGTTGAATACAAGGTCAGGAGCTTACCTAATATACTTTTTCTCTGGTCAACTTCTGTATTTTTACAGATTGGTGTTGATTTGTTGTAACTGCTTCAAGAAACTGAGACAATGGCCCATTTAGTTTCTTTCCAGGCACAGATAAAGACAGCCTAGCAGTCAGACAAGATTCCTGCCCTAAAGAGATTACCTCTTCTCACTTTTCCATTTCCTCTCATGTGATCACACCTCAACTGGTATCTCTGTTTCCCATCATTTCTTTACTTTTTCCATAGCAGCAGCTTTTCTCCCAGGCTATGACACTATTCTGAGTTCAGGGTAACAGCCAATTAAGCAGTCTTTATTGAAGCCCAGCAGTCTACTAGAAACTAAGTGACCTGCAAATCCCAAAAGAAGAAAAAAGCACAAATGTCTTAGGCAGAGCTTTCTCAGCCTGCACTTCTTCATTTCTGACTATCCTCTTGGGCTCCTAAGAAGGAATGTGCATATTATCAACTTAATTTTTTTTACCTGCTTTTTCCAGTTTTGCTGCCACCTCAATTTTCCTTCCTATGAAAAGGCCTACTGGGGAAAAAGACCATGACCCAAAGCCTTTTCTAGATTTTTTGTTGATTTTCACTCCATCATTTCAATTCTTTCCTGAACAATTTCTTAGATTAAAATAATCATCAAGAAAAGACTTAAGGTCTCAACTCTGGTCGAAGGCTTGGTCTGAACCTATGAATAACAGAGTAACCATAACTGTAAGATGTCATAGTTATTTGCTCTTGGAAATCTGACACAAGACAAAGAGCAAATGTTGCCTCAGATTTATCAAATTGGTACTGGTGTTATTGAGGTTACAGGTTTTAATGAAATCTGAAGCTAAAATGTGTCCTCTTTCCTGAGCATGGTTTTAATGAAAGAAAGGATTTAGTCAAATCCTGACTTAGTCCTGGCCTGCTCATTCAGCCTCTGTGTGGCCCAGTTTGCTGATGTATACATTAAACAAATATTGCTAAAGACACCTTATGAATGAATGAATTAATAATTGGAGGGGCTTTAAAGTGCTATGTAAATAATAAGCTTATTGCAAGACCCAGGGGAATATGAGACAAAGCAGGTAATCAAGTCCCAAATCAAGGATTATAACCAAGATGGAGATGTAAGCACTTTGGGGTGTGAGAGAACTATTAATATTGGTTACTATGATGCATTCATTGTCCTCATCTAGGTGGAGAGGTGGGAAACTGTTAAAATGTGCATTCAGTTTCCAAACCGATGCAAGCCCAGATGCTCTCTGAGTGGTTACACTTCAGAAAAGGCCTGCACATTAAAACAAAATCAAAAAATCGAAGCAAACTGGAACTGGAGAGAAGCAGGTGCACAAAACAAATGCCGTCAGCATATGTGTGAGCACAAACAATTAACTGTGCCTACACGAGTCACATGATTGTCATTTGCAGATGTCCATACATATAGTTCAAATGCTGCAAAAATAAAACCTCTTGAACCTATCAAATTTTAATATTATACTTATTAGAGAGAGAAAGCCTCTCTCAAATCTCCAGCCTGTGCAAACCCTCCAGGCAAAGCATCAATATTGTGCTTCTATTCCTCAATATAGGGACCCCTGGCTTTATGGTGACCAGGGCAAGCACTGATCATCATAACCATAAACAAAATGTGCAGTTTCATTCATGTCTTTGAAATATTTATTAAAATTAAGAGATCAAGGTGTGACTATAATTTCTTTAAAATAAAAGTTGTATGTTTAGATGGGTAGTGTCTTGGAATTAAAAACTGATAACAATAAATCAAAAAATAACCCAAATAAGTTTTTCAAGTTTAAGCAAATTCTGTCTTCAATAATTATAGAATGATTTGGAGTGATTAAAAAAAGTAGTTTCTGGGAAGTCATCAGATGGAGGTGTGGTCGCCCTTTCCCCCTCCATTTTGTTGAGCCTGGTGGCCACACCCAGGAGCTGCCCGCGGCCAGCACCCAGAGGCTCAGAAGCGGCTGGGGAGGCTGGAACTCGGCTCGCGCCGGGCCTAGCTGACCATGGAACCCCAAGGAGGGCAGATGGGCTTTGGGAGTGGGCCCGTCGCCTCTGGGGGTCCCAGAAGCAGCCGGATGAGACTCGCCCATCACACTAGCCACCTTTTTCACTATCCGGACGCTGGAAAACTGCCTCATGACCAGTTGAACAGAGCAAAACCAGTTCGAGCCCAGGTCACGCGGCCGCTTGCAGCCGTGCGGTCCACTAAAATAGTGAAACAGTAATGTCTTTTAATGCACTGCATTCCACGAAGAACAGGAAAGTTCGTGGGAAGGAGATATAAAGAGGAAAGAAATGACATTCAGAACCCGCCAAGTGGTTGAGATGCGGGAGGGGGAGGGAGGTGGGGACATTGGTGATGGGAGATGGGTTAGGGTAGAGGGTGCTTGTTGGAACACTGTAGAACCAAAACTCTACATGAGCATCTTTCAAATAAAAAAAAAAAAAAGTAGTTTCTAGCATCTAGGCCTACCTTCACTTTCACTTCTACTTCTAGACCTGACTAGTACTTTATAGCTGCTAACACTGTGAGGACTTTGGCACAGCAAACAAAGACAGGAGTCTTCTAAATTCAAAGTTTCTTTTTTTCCAAATGACTAAGGCTTACAGGCAAATGGCAATAGTCTTGATATTCAGGACTATATGCCAGTTTTAGAGAGCAGAAAATTAAGACACACTAAAAAATCTTGTGCCTTCCAAAACATTTTCTATTTGAGTGAGATCAAATGTATGATCTTAATTTTTCCTGTGCTGCTTTCATTGCTGATAATTCTGGACCAATTGAATACCTTATTGTGGCCAGAAAGTCATCAAGATGGTGTGGACTAATAATGGCCTTAGAGAAGTACAAACTATCAAGTTATTATGATCCTTGAAGAAGCCACAGCTGTATTTCCCACATTCATACTATTAATTACATTGTTAAAATGGTAAGTGCTCAAAAATTTGGTAAAACCGTTTTATAGGTATTCATTTTGAAAGAGGATTATGATCATAATGGCATCCAACCCAGGAGGTCTTGGCACAGTGATTCAGCTGTACATATTTATCCTCCCTGGACCTGCTTAGTGCCAAAGACTGTTTTTGTGGAATTCTGCTTCCTTGACAAAAAATTTTTAATGTTTTAAAGTAGATATTACAGGTATCTATTTAAAATGCCCTTTTGGGGGCAGAGTGATAGTACAGAGGGTAGGGCATTTGCCTGAATGTGGTCAACTCAGATTCAGTCCCCAGCATCCCATATGGCCTCCAAAAACTTGTGAGGTTTTTGGAATACAATGCAAACAAAACTTCACATGGATCCTTACCTTTATGAAGGGTATGACTGACAAGGTGTCCACCTCTGGACAAAGAAGAGTGAAGATCTTTCTTTCAGTTACATCTGTTAGAAGATCACATGGGCAGCACTCCCCTAACTGAGTTAGCATTTGATCACTGATTTAGACAGGGTTGTCTTTTCACTGAAGAACTATTGGCACAAAACTACTAAAACACAAAGCAATGAACTATCTGAGCCTAGGAGGTGAGCTGATTCATTATTTCTAATTTTCTGATTCCCTAATAGAATGATCAGGTTGTCAAAGCCCAGAGTTTATCCATGACCTAACTCCACTTTGCACAACCCATTTCACAAATGGCAAAACTTAAGGACAAAAATGTGAAAAGTTATTTCGAAAAGCAAGGTGTTAGAGAAGAGAGAGGAGTGCTAAGTACTTTCCACTAGTTCGAGCCTCTCTATCAGATCCTACTACAATATCACAAAAATTGGCTTCTAGAGTCTGACTCCCAGCTGTTCTGCTGCAGCTGGCCGTAACTAGCCAACCTGAGAGTAACACATTATCCCTCTACTGGCCTTTTTGCTTACTTGACTCACAGAAATGAAAGCTAATGAATGTGGCAGCACAGCCTCATGGTAGGTGCTTCCTATGAGTGGATCCTCATTCCCTCATAGGAAAAGGTGAAAAGTAGAAAAAGGTAACTGAATTGCAGGCAGCAAGCAAACAGTCACATAAGAAAACTGGGTGAAGTCTAAGTGTTTTGATTATCACATTGAAAACCAGATTCCTTTTTGAGTTTATCTAAGACGAAAGCAGAAAAGGAGAAAAACAGAAAAGGAGCAAGACAATGTCAGGAGGTTTGCAGAAAATGTATCTTTTATATTTTTATTCATTAGCAGGTGAGGACAGTGACAGGTAAATTATATCCTGCAATAAGATATATGTCAGCCAAGGTTATAGAAGCTGACACTCTAATTTTCCTAAATGTACCACATATTTCATTCATTAGAATTAGAAGGCATGGCTTTGTTATTAAATATCTTAACTTTTTTTAATGATTTATACAACCAGTGCTGTATCTTAAAATACGCACAATGTAATTTAGGTATAAGTTACAAAACCAGTAGTCAGTCTGCGATTATTTAGAAAACAATTTTAAAAAGGACAAGTGCCCAGGCTTGAAACTTTAATTTCAATTTTGTAGTTTTAGGTTCAAATCTTCATTCCTGATTTTCAAATCTTAATCTTAAAAGGTGAGAAGATTGCTCTACCTCCATGTGTGTGCACAGTGTTGCGATTTTATTAGGTGTTCCTTTATTACCTTTATGCTTGAATCCCTGGTGGCCACACTCCATTTTTTAATAAGCTGAAAATCCTGTCAAGTGATTGTTCCATGGTTGCATTTAACTAGCAGGCCAGTTGCTGAGTCCAAAAGGTCGTCTGTGGCGCTCACTGAGGAAGCTGGAGAGAAAGCAAGCTGACTCAGCCTCCCCATTTTAAATGAAGGCCCTTTCATGCTGCTGCTCATTCAGAATCAAAGGAATTTCAAAGCTCATTCACTTCCCTGGAAGGAAAGGGGCAAAAGGAAGATAGTGCATTTTGCTGCTCCCTACAAGGAAACAGAAGACTTGGTTGAGCGCAATCTTACAACATATTACTTTGGGTTGTTATGTTTTTTTTTTGCATAAAGATATGGGTTTTTATAACAAAACCTATTTTTTTTCCCTGATGACAGACACACAGGGTTCCGTGGTCTATCCCGCCATCTTCATCTGTATTCCACATAGATCCTTCTGATGAAGAGAAAGCACTGATGTGAGGAAAGTCTCATAGAAAGGCTAAGCAATCCCAGGTGCGAATGTACCTGCACCAACAAGGGGAGGAAAGCATCAGGAGACACTACGCTATAATGCTATAGATCTATCTCCAAGGATTGGGTGTGGCCCTCCAAGTTACAGCAGTTCAAGTGAATTTCTATGTGCTGAGATATGATCTTCTGATCTGAAAAGAATGCTAGCCTTTGGGCCTACTTCTTCCCAGCACAGGGCTTTTAATATGTGACTATCAGCTTTCTTCACCCTGGTAGAGGAGCCTAAGAGGTTCAAGGTGGCTTGCCACAAAATAGGTTGGGGCTCAATAACTCCAAAGGTTTGTCTAAAGGTACTAGTGGGGCGTTATATAATATACATGACCATAACCTCAGAAGCAATAGATCTGGTAAGACAAAAATTGACTGACTTTTACTAAAGTCAGTACAGGCTTCAGGCTCTGGCAGTTTTCATGACCTGCTTGAGAGTCTCTCTCCATCTTTAGTCTGTATAAGCAAAGAAGAGAAAACGGCTCCAACACATGCACTTGCCTTCATTCATTGATGCCGTATGTGTCACTCTTACTTAAGATTATAGGGCATTCCTAACTAAAATTGCACAAAGCCTGAATTATCGCAATGAGGGCAACAGAAAAGAACAGAAGTTGTGGGAGAAAGTGAAAAGAGGCAAACAAAAGGTAACAGGGGCAGAGGTCAGAGGTCTTTGCGCACATGGGGATATAGTTTTGTGATATATATGTAAATATATATTCATATATATATATATAAATCACAGAACCAACAACTCTATAAACACTAGATTCACACCACAATAATCAAGCTTTAAAATATGCCTGTCAGATTATAACTCACCATTGAATATATACAAAGAGACTTAAGTGATAAACTCTAAATATCTGCAGGGCTAGCACAATATGTAAAAGAAGAGGGAGAGAGATGCAGAGAGAGAGAGACAGAGACAGAGTGAGAAAGAGAGGAAACTGGGGTACCTGCTATTGAGGCAGCCTGGGGGGTGGCGGGGGGGTGGGTGGGGTACATTGGTGGTGGAAATGGAGCACTGGTGGAGGGAGGGGTGCTGGAATACTGTATTACCAAGAACCAATTATAAATACCTTTGTAATTGTATGTCTCACGGTGGTATAATAAAAAAAATTTTTTAAAAATAAAATAAAATAAAATATGCCTGTGACATTCCTCCAAAGACTAGAAATTGAATTCCCATTTGACCCAGCCATACCACTCCTGGGAATATACTCTGGGAAGCCAAAAATATGCAGCGCAAATACCATCCCTACTTTTATGTTCATAGCAGCATTATTCACAATAGCCAGAATCTGGAAACAACCAGAGTGCCCAAGAATCAATGACTGGATAAAGAAGCTTTGGTACATCTACACAATGGAATACTATGCATCTGTTAGGAAAAATGAAGTTATAAAATTTGCCTATATATGGATGGACATGGAGAAGATCATGTTGAGTGAAATTAGCCAGAAGGAGAGAGACAGATACAGATTGACTGCATTTATTTGCATGACATAAATATATATGTACAAATTATGATACAAATATCCAAGGTCAAGTGAAACATGGATCAGGAGGTCTTGTCAAAGGTGGAAATTATCAAAAACATGTGGGATTCAGAGGCTAGGTAAGACAGAAAATGGAACAGTGTGCTAACAATTGTCGAGGGTACTAATACCAACCTAGAACTGAGCATTAGAGGCAAAAAGATACACATGGCAACCCTTTAATGTATGTTCTATAATCCATAGTCTGGAAGAGAAGGAAAAGAGAAAGAGAGAGAAAGGGAAAGAAATAAAGAACCTGCCATGGAGGTGGGCTGGGCCGGGGAGAGGGAACCAGGGACGTTGGTGGTGGGAGATGGGCACTGGTGGAGAGATGGGTGCTGGAATACTGTATGACCAAAACCCAAATATGAACTTTTTAATTGTACATCTTTGTAATTGTATATCTCACAGTGGTATAATAAAATACTTTAAAAAAAATAAAATGTGCCTGTGTTGGGACGGAGTGACAGCCCAGTGGGTAGGTCATTTGCCTTGCACGTGGCTGGCCATGCTGGCCCCGGTTCGAACCCCAGCATCCCATATGGTCCCCGAGCACCGCCAGGAGTAATTCCTGAGTGCAGAGCCAGGAGAAACCCCTGAGCATTGCCGGGTGTGACCCAAAAAAGCAAATAAATAAATAAATGAATGAATGAATGAATGAATGAATGAATGAATGGATAAATAAATAAATAAATACATAAACAAATAAATAAATATATAGATAGATAAATAAATAAATGAATGAATAAATAAATAAATAAATTAAATGTGGCTGTGAAAACATGAACCAGGAGGACTTGTCAGTGGTTGGAATCTACCGCAAGAGTGTGGGAGTCAGAGGTTAGGTAAGACAGAGATGGGACCAGTGTGCTAATAATTGTTGGAAATGGTAACTGATTATTGACTAGAACTGAGCATTGAATGCAGGCAAAGGGATATGCATGATAACCCCTAAATGTATGTATTTCAAGCCAAAATGTGTAAGAGAGAGAGGGTGAGAGAATAGAGGGAGGGGAGAGAGAGAGAGAGAGAGAGAGAGAGAGAGAGAGAGAGAGAGAGAGAAACAAGAGGCAAAGTGCCTGCCATAGACTAGGCAGGCTGGGGGGAGGGTGGAGGGAATCTGGGGACATTGGTCGTGGAAAATGTGCACTGGTGGAGGGATGGGTACTGGAACACTATATGACTGAAACCTAATCATGAACAGTTTTGTAATTGTGTAATTCGTGATGGTATAATAAAATAAAATAAAATAATATAAAATAAAATAAATTAAATGTGCCTGTGAAGGATTCTGGCTGGGAGTTGGAAGTCGAGGGGCCAGGGAAGGAGGCGGTGCCTTGGGATATTGGTAGAAGGGAGGTCATACTGGTGTTGGAAATGGTATTGGAACTTTTTATACATGAAACTCTATTATAACAACTTTTTAAATCATAGTGACTTAATGTTTTGTAATGTATGACCATCTAACCCAATTCCTGGACATATCTCATATTAGGAACTTAAGATTATATTTGGAATCCCAAGTAAACTCTCTCCCAGCTTCCAATCTGCTGCATCAATGGAGTAGTTGTGCCTAAATGGATGTGCCCCTGGACATGCTTGAACAAGAACTCAAGCATCAACTTTACTAGTAGACTGGCAACCATCTTTAAGACCCTTGGTCTGGGTTGTAGACCCGTTGGAAAATCTGGTTAGAAACTGTGGCTTGACTTCATATCTCCTATTCTAAATTGAAGACAGGAATACCAGTAAGAATTTTTTTCAATCCCCTATTTTTTAGGTTACAAAGCTGAAATGGAGTAAAGTTGCTTTCTTGTCCTCCTATCACTATCATCTATTTAAGGTGGCTTCTTTGTCTTTAGTTAGAAAAAGTAGAAAAGAAGTGTCCCTTGTTGCTGACATTTCCCCCATTCTCTTTTGAGGTACCCAAGTTCTTCTTATAATTTTCCAAAAGTGTTAACAAGCTTTTACTGTTCATATTAATCATTTGTTTACTCAAGAGGAGGAGCAAGTGGGAGAGTAGAGAAAGTACCATGCACAGTGGCCCTCTTAGGGGAAAAGGAAACTCCTAGCCTCAACTAAAGTATGGCAGAAGAGTCAATAAATACTGTTCTTCCCCAAATCACTATAAACACAGAAGTAGAAAAATTTCAAGAAAAACTATTACATAACCCTAGAGTAACTAACAGCTTTGTGAAACTTGAGAGGTCGGCAGAGAGTCCCAGAATAGTTTTAAGACAACTGGAGATACTGTAGAAGATGAAAAAAGAAATGAGAGAAAGAGACCCTACATTAGTAGATTATGACTCCGACCTTACATAAGATTTAAGAAGAAACAAAAGAAAGCTATAATAGAATAATCAAGTTCATATTATATTATACAGTCTATCGTCATTGTTATAGTCAGAGGAATAACGTTTCAGGATAGAAATAATCAAGAAGAGCTCTTTAGAGGAAGTGGTACTTGAGTCAGCTTGAGTATGAAGTAATGTGAAATGATTACTGACAAGGAACAGTGTGACGGTGAGGATAGAACAGGGTGGAAGAGAGAAGAAAAGCCCAGCACAGACATAAAAGTAAAGTTAGGAGCAGTAAGACAGAACAAAGAGTTAGCTCTCTTTTAAAATACAGTTTCTTGAGATCCTAAAAAGAAAGGGGGAAAATCATTAAAACTGACTATCACGATCACAATCTTCCCGTATATCATCTATTTGCTAGAGCAGGCACCAGTAATATCTCCATATGTCCTGTCTCATGCCAGTAGAGCCAAGGGCATCGGCTTGCTACAGGAACATAAAGAGCCTCAAACCATTATATTAGGTCATAGGAATGACCTAATATAATTGTTACTGGTATTTGGCATATCAAATACAACACGAGCAGCTTGCCAGGCTTGCCGTGCTGGAGGCATACTCTTGTAGTCACCTCCAAAAAAAAGCATTTATTGATGAACTGCGCAGCCGCTTTGCGCTCGCGAGCCAGGCTGTGATGGGCTAGTCTGCTGGGTGGAGTTCTGACGAGAGGGAAAAACTGAATATAGTAAACTTTTATATTTTTGATGATTATGACAGAATTCCCATAATACACTGATGATTCTCTTACACACACACACACACACACACACACAGACTGAATCCAAGGTTTAGAAGCTCCTTTCCATTGGGTCTTATTTAATGGCTCTTGCCACTACCCTTCTTGAGTGAAAATCGGAAAGAAAATGGACATAGGCAAATATTGACTCTAGCCAAACTTTACTCTTTGTTGCAGGCTTAAAAGGGAGCATCCAAGAGAGAAGTTGTTCCCTCTCACCTTGTAGAGGTCTCACTTTGAAACACAGCCAGCAGAGAGATTCCTGCCTTTTAAGTCTGTCAAACCTGGGAGAGATTGTGTCATCCTTGGTACACGTCTGGTTCAGAATCATGTCCTGACATGGGTCGCCTATTTCATTTGCATGTTTCATTAGCAGTGTCAATTCTGGTCATGACTTTCAGTATTAAACTACATGAGAAAGTCACTGATGGCCCTGCACTAGGGTGAATCTTGGCACAAGCTGGCTTAGCCTGGTTTCTTCTGTGAGCTCTTTCCTTTCAAGTAGCATCTGTCCCCATATCCCTAACTATCCTCTACCCCCTCCTCCACACCCATTCCTGTAAAATATACTGCTCGAGGCATGCATAGCTTTGGTCTTTTTTGTTTCAGGCTCTAAGTACAGACTAATGCGAAGGGGTAGGATTGCATGTCCTTCCTCTGAGCTCACAATACCTGGCAGACTTTGAGTCAACGTCCCCTACAGCCTAAACCCATATGCCCAACACAGTGTCTTGTGCAAGATAGAAACTAATAAATGTTTGTTGAGCTCAATGGAATGAAATGAGTTGGAAGAATGAGGAAATGGAAGGGAAAAAATGCCTCACATAGAAAATTATCATCCAGCAGCCTGTCCCGCTTTCTAATGACTGACTTGTTTCATTTATTTATAATTGCCTTCTACCACACATCATCTCAAAGGGGTCGAGAGGTCATGGGTTCAGATTTTCCTTCTTTTCACCCCAAAATAAAAACAAACAGTGTCCTTGGGGTACTCTTTAAGATAATTATGTATGATCAGAAGGCTTGGTGATGCATCATGTATGGCTATAATTGTGCAAAAGATAGCCTAACTGATCCTATTGAAAAGCAGTAGCCTGCTTCCTGACTCTTGGCCTCCCAGATGTCTTGTTCCTACAGATTTATAAATGTTATGTCCATCTCCTGCTGATGTGTTGTCCTTTCAGCAATTCCTTTTCATTACCCAGAATTGGTTTCTGTTGCTTGCCACCAAGGAACCCTAAAATGTCATTACAGTCAATGGTTCCAATACAGAGGGTGGCTTTATGAGAGTCTCACTCCATTAGGTTATGGGGTAGAAATAACACAAGTGACATTTCAGGTATAAAAATAAAAATACCAAAGAGATCCCAGGTAGAAAAGGTGAGTAGCCAAAGTGGACCCCAACATTTTATACTTTACATATGTGGCTCCCAACAACTTTCACCCAGGAGGCCTGAGAAAATCAGTTGCATATTTCTTGTAAGTGGATCATCAACAGTGCAAACTATTTTAAGACCTAACATATGAGGATGAATAATGTTCTCATGCTTTTCACTTTGCCGAGACAACAACCAACACTCCCTGTCAGGCAGTTGGTCTCACTGCTCAACCTCACGCACGTGCCGCCTGGGCCAATGAGTCACTCTCCTCGAGGTTCTGCTTCCTGCTGAATGGAAGAGCCAAGGCGATGAGTCATCCTATCTCAGAGCCAAGAAGCTTTGATTCCGTATTATTTTCTCCTTACCACACAAGGTTCGAAACATCCACTCTCTCTCCCCTTCGTGTGCCTATGCCTCGATAGTTAGAAGTCACGATCCAGAGCTGTTTCATTTGTTTTTGGAAATCAGTGATCTTGACTGCCCTCCTCCAAAAAAAGAATTTTTTTTAGCAAATTAATAGAAATAGAGGAAAGTCAATCCAAAAAAAAAAAAACAGCAAAATGCTGAGGGACACAATATATCACGTTAATGCTAAATGCCACTCTGTGGTTCAATGCCCAATTTATTATGATGAAAGCACTAGGTAGAAGACAGGCGTCAGAGGAAATGAGGACAGAATAAATGTGCTACTGCATGGAAACTATTTATGAATTTCCAGGCTGCTTGTCGCTGAATAAAAGCTATAATTATTTGATAGATACACATTTTGTTAGTGCTCCTTCAAACTGAATGCTTTTCAAATTGCTACAGTCCTTTCAGGTGTGGGAACTAAGGAGGGTCTTTGGGAGAAATTATGACTTAATGCACTAGAGCTAAAAGCAGGCAAAAAATAGCAGAGCAGCAGCCGTAACTAAAGGATCAGGGTGTGAAAGGCTTGTAGTAGCTTCAGTTGGAAGAAATCTCCCAGTCACACAATCCAATCTCCACATCCTGGCCTAAAACTGGCCAGTTAGAAGACATTCATCAGTGAGGGCCGGAGCCATAGCCCAGCGGGTAGGGCGTTTGCCTTGCATGCTGCCGGCCTGTGCCGGCCTGGGGTTCGATCCCCGGCACCCCATATGGTCCCCTGAGCACTGCCAGGAGTGGTTCCTGAGTGCAGAGCCAGGAGTAACCCCTGAGCATTGCCGGGTGTGACCCAAAAAAGCCAAAAAAAAAAAAAAAAAGAAGACATTCATCAGATAATTTGCAATGGTGTCATATCACATACTGATACGATGGTAATTCTAGTATTTTAAAGATTGGGAAACTGAAACAAAAGTAGAAATAGACTAACAGAGTTTATTCAACTTGTGCCTGAATCTTCTCATTGCCTGTTGCAGAATGGAAATGTGTTCCGTTTCCTAAGGTCCCAAAGATAAGACAATATCTGCCTTGATTTCAAATAGAATCCTTTCTTTATAAAAGTAAGCTCTTCTATGAAATTAAAAGCTTTTTAAAATAGCTTCTCACCACAGTCAGTAATAATTTATGCTTGGTGAACAGGAAAATATGCTGAATTTATTCATTTTACTGTGCACTGCCTGTCAAAAGGGCAAGCTGATAAAGAAACAGTAGGGGTGGGCAGCTTATTGGTATTTACAAATCCCATACAAAAGATTTTTGTAATTTCTTCCTGATTTCAAGAGGAAAAAAAATTAACTCTGAAAGGAGCATAACAGAGAAGCCCTATAATTGTTAAAACTATGGTATCTGGCATTTTAGCACATAGAAAGTTATGAAGGTTTTATTTTTCTTTTGTCCCCAAAGCCAATCTTCTGCTCTGTTTTTCAGCCTAATATAAAACAACTGTCCAGCAGAGAGTTTCTGATTATGAGACCGGAGCCTGGCCCAGGTTCACTGCAGGCTCCTCCGCAAATCCTTAGTCTCAAAAATCTCTACCTACTGGACAGCAATCCTCTCTTCCTCTAAGCAAGGCATTTAATTTCCATCTTAATCTTGCCTACAGTAAAACATTTTTTTCTTGCATGATTTCAGGGTGTTTTTAGAGCATTTTGGTTTTTCAGAGAGTTTGCACATGCCCAGATGGTCTTCTCATGCCCTTTCATCCGAGGAGGGCAGTAACTCCATTGCTGGGAATACATCTGTGGCTTTCTTCTTCAGAGGCAAATGGGTCTTTTGGTTGCAGTTTGAAATGCAAAAATTTTCCCTAAATTAAAGTTCAGAAAACTGTAAACCTTAACTTATGTGGTCTGTTTTTTTCCCTGACATGTCAGATAATATGGTTTTCTTCATACATGAAAAGCATAGCATGAAGATTGGGGAACCATGAAAGGTGGAGGGAGGTTGTATGGAGATCAAACTACGGCAAGTTCATTTTTGTAGACCTGATATAGAGTTTTTTAACGCAGTGCAAAATTCTAGTTGAAAATCACGACAGAATATAGTTTAACTATGCTATGCTATTCATAAAACTATAACTTATGTATGAAAATAGCGCATATTAGAACCAAAAACTTCTTTATGAATCTCCCTCTTTTAAGCCAGAAGGGAACAGGCAATGCCCCCCCATCAAGGATCCATGGTGGTTGTTGGATATAAGCCACAAATTTCAAAATTACCACAGTTGGTCATACTACTACTATAGACTGGATAATCAAATGCCAAGGAAACTCAGCAATAAAATTTTTCCTTAATCCTGCAGCAATCTCTGGGGAGGGAGGATGAATATAAAACTCCCTGACTTTTGCCACCTTTGACTCCTCAGGTTTTATCTCCAAATACGGAGAGTTGTGTGAAGATCCAGGACACTTGTGAACCCCAAATGCCTCGTCTCCTGAGGTTCAGGCCTCCTCGCATTTGGAGATGAAACAGAACTAGGTTCACTGAGTGGTAGTCATAAAGCCCATAGGCAGTGTGGGATGCAGAAAAAAAAAACATTTTCCAAAAGCCCTATCCAATGAAAGGTTTCTGTATCCTGTAAGTTTCCTATCAATACTGTCACTCAAAGGGTGAAAGATTCCAGTCTTTGTTTTTGTGTATCAGATTATCAAGCCGACCATCAACTTCTTCCCTTTGTCCTTCATTTCTTATAGAAAACTTCATTCCAAGAATTTCCTTTGACTGTTTCCTAGACTTCATGGTGAAGGGTTTAAATCAAGACTTGTACTATCTAAGAGGGAACATTCCATTTTAATGATGTTTGGAACATCATTAAAATTCCTATAAACTTGTCCTTTACTTAGGAAAGGCATATCAGGTGGTACATGGGGACCATTTCAGAGTTGCTGGGAGGGGGGGGGGCATGTGAAACAGGGCCAGAACGGAGGGCTCCATCATGCAGGATATACGCTCCATCCTTTTGTGCCAACTCCCCATGCCTCTGGAAACTTTGTACAATTAAAAAGTACGAGGCGGGGGCCCAAGTGGTAGCACAGCGGGGGTGGGGGAGATTTGTCTTGTATGTGCCTGATCCAGGTTTGATTCCCAGCATCCTATAGGGTCCCCCAAGCACCACCAGGAGTAATTCCTGAGTATAGAGCCAGGAATAACCCCTGAACATCGCAGGGTGTGACCCAAAAAGCAAAAAAATTAAATTAAATTAAATAAATACAAGTACAGGGGCGTGGACCAGGGCAGTTGCCACATCTGTGAGAGACTCACAGACATGGGGGCAGAGCTGCTACTGGCTCTCCCAGTGCCCAGCCGCTCACAAGGCGCCCAGGAGGGATGGCGGGTTCTAGCCCTGGCCTGCCACCCCAGCTGAGCCTTGCAACAGCCAGATGACCCCCACTCCATGAGGGCCTCTATTTTCCACATCCAGACTTCCCTCTCGTCAGAACTCCACCCAGCAGACCAGCCTATCACAGCACGGCTCGAGCACCCAGTTCATCAATAAATGCTGGACTTAGAGATGACTACAAGAGTATGCTACCTGCACGGCAGAGCCTGGCAAGCTATCTGTGTTGTATTTGATATGCCAAATACCAGTAACAATTATAGCCCTCATTCCGGAATGGATAAAGGCTCTTTATGTTCCTGGAGCAAGCAGATGCTCTTGGGCTCTACTAGCATGGACAGGACATATGGAGATGTTACTGGGGCCCGCTCCAGCAAATCGATGATGAACAGGAAGACAGTGATACAGTGTCAGTGATACTATTTAAGAAAATGACAGGTACCTAGCAACAGCCAGCTATGACTTGTCACATATTAACCAATGGTTCTTCCCCCTCTGAGGGGGAATGGTTTTCCCACAATTTGAGGAAGCATCCAGGCAAGACAGAATATCTAGGATATGATTAGACACATTTGGACTTGAATTCCAGCTCTCTATGACTGTAAATCGTTAAATAAATTACCCATAATTTTGAGTCTGTTTCCTGGCAGTGTTGGTGTTGGGGCTAGGAGGGTGTGGCGTAAATCAGACAAAAGGTACACATGGTCATTTCCAATACCCACCTAAAAGCTAGAAAATGTTATACTGCAATTATTCTTCAAGTTTAAAAATCTCAAACAATAAATGATAAAGGATTGGTATGATGAAGCAATGCAAAACACACACAAACACACACACACACACACACACACACACACAAACTTAATAACTGTGTGAGGCACAAACTGGCCTAGAGCACATGCCAAAGAAGTTAAGTATCCTGATTGTAATTTCCTTCATAGGGAAGCCCAGAAGAATTAAATGAGATCTGCAGAGCACCCGGTCCATTAGTAAGCCACTCTACAAACATTATTCTCTTTCCCCTTGAGGGAAAGTTAAATTCTTTCTGAATGCTTAGGTTTCAGGTAACCTGAATCTAAGATGCTTCTCTGCAGCCTCCTAATCATTCCCTTTTCCCTCAGAAAAGACCATCCCAGCAACCCCTAAACCAAGGCTATACCGTCTTCTGCTCTCCGGTGCTTCCAAGTCATCTGCTCCTCACTGTCTGGCTTCTCCTTATGCTGAAACATTAGCTTGTTTGTTTTCCAGTTTCTAATCGTCTTTTTTCTAAGTGGGATTCCATTCCTATTCCCTCCCTCTGCTTCTGTGTTCTCCATCCATCCCTGAGGTGCTCATTATCCTTGTACATTTTACAATGACAAAGCAAATGCATGTGAGTCTAGATTGATTGTGTCTTAGTCAAACTGGGGTACATTCACGATACAGAAATAGGAAAGGATTGCTGTGTTTTATCACACAGAATTAAAGCTATTATACCGCAAATCTGATGGATCTGAACAGCCAAAACAAATATGTTGAGTAATTTCTTTCTGTGCTAACTAGTTCCTGTTCCTGAATTTTCCAGACAATAGATTCCCAGGGCATAGTCTCAAATGGTGTGTTAAATTCATCCCAACACTTGCCTTCTGCTTTGGATCGGATCTTGAAAAAAAGACTTTATACAGAGTACATTCTAGGGGAAAGGCTATAAATAGGTAGATACCAGATAGCTATAAATAGCTAAGTACACAGGTTTCAGAAACATTGAAAAAAATAACAGCAATAATAATATAATGACTGTAATCTTTTTAACCACCTTCAGATCACAAATGTAAAACAGGAGAGAAATAGTTGTATTTGTTTTCTTGCCTGATGGCTGAAAGAGCAAGCTATGCACGATTTTTATGACCCGGCTTGTGATGTGTCCCTTCAGGGAGCTATTAACTCTGTCCTTCTAGATGCTGTCTGATCCCCGTCAAAATTAGAAATTGCTAAAAACCAGAAAAAAAAGCATTTCATTCCTAAATAGGCCATTAGTGATATTGGATAGTTTGTTATACTGTAATGTAATATTGAAATTCCTGGAGGCAACTGATTTTCAGTAGTGAATTAAAAAGACCAAAACTAAAGTGAGTATTTGAGGAATGAGGGGGAAAAAAATCTTGGACAGCTACTTTGTAAGTTGTATGTCAGCAATTGACCTTTAGAAAATAAAACCATTAACCCTTTCAGGACAGCAAAATGCAAATGAGCTCAGCCTCACTGTGTAGCAGATATGAAAAACACAAATGGAGAACAAATATTTATTTGGATTTCAGGGGGCATAGAGAATTTATCCATGAATCAGAACGTCAGATAAATGACCATCATTCTCAAAAAGAGTGAATGGATTTAAAATAGCCAGGGGCAGTTTGGGGCCTTAGCAATTATAAGTGCTGGTATATAGGATAATAGAAACAGATCCAAACAACAGGATTTTTACCTAGAGCCTGTACCCAAAAATACTACCCTATTCACTGCATGCCTAATACAACCATTGATAATCTTGTCCTAAGGAGTCTGGATTCTAAGAATGCTATATGTATTATTCTTAGAATAACTCCAAGCAACAATAGCATCATTCCTCATCCTTCAGTTAGAGAGCAGATTATTTACTACTTGTTATGATAGGTTGTTTAATTCTTTCGGTTTTTTATTTTTTTAAAAGTCCATTGTTTTTAATGCCTGCCCCTATATCCCAGTGTAGAGTAACTCCTTATTTGACAGATTACAACTAGATTTAAGGATTACAGTTATCCAACTACTGGCTCTAATTACATATGTACAAAAGTCCCTATAGAGAAGACTTAAAATTCTCACAAATTCCCATTTCTCACCAACTGTGTCAGCACCCCCTCAGCAAAATAATACCTGAATTACCAAAATACAAGGGAAAGTCACCAGAGCAGCAAATCCATCTTTCAAAAGATTCTGATTTTCCTTTCTGAGGTCATTGCAATTCATTTTAGGAACTGAACTTTTTTGCCAGAATTCTTGTTCTTATTTAAAAAAAAAAAGGAGGACTAATTTTCCAACAACCTTATCAAATATATGTACAGTGAGTTATTTCACCAAAAGTGTTTTGAAAATAGAAGACTCTCAGGTACGTGATAAAAATCATGTGCTGGTTACAATTCTGTTAAATTCATGGAATTATAAACATTTTACATCAATATAGATGGTTTTCACAAATATATAAATCAAACCCTTTCCTAATCCCTAGGCTGACTGATGTTTTTCCCCACTAAAATTGCCCATTTCATTCCAAATATGGATAATATATGATTCAAAATCAGGCCCCATGAGTTTCTTGAGGTTGGATAAATGTCTCAAAAAATCAGCAAAGAGGTCTTAAAGGGAGGAGGCAATCTATAAACCATCCAGATGACTTGTCAATAGCAGAGGGAGATGGGATGAGACTGTAAGCCAAGCAACCTTTCCGTGACCTCAACCCTCCCCTACCTCTGAAAAGTAATAAAGGAGTCATCCTTGGGTCTTTGTTCAAGGAAGGTAAGAATAAGAATTGTGAGCCCCTACATTCCCACAGAGACTTCAATAACTATAACCCTTCCATTCCAAATTGCTTTATATTCAGTGACCTGAAGTTCAAGCAGATGAGCTATTTGTTATGTTCAAGTCTTCAAGAATAATCCACACGATCACTACCCTGAGCAAGATAGCCAGCCTGGGGTAGGATGACCCATGGAGGGTGACCGCGGATGGGGAAGAGAGAACATGCTTCTGGGAACTGGAACCGTTTGAATTCTTTTCAGGGATCCTGAGCTCTCTGCTGCCACAAAAACAGGGAAAGGCTTCATATTCAGATTCTGGGAAACTATGCTGCATTTTTATTTTGTGGCCTTAGTTACATGTCCTAGTTTCTTTGGCCTTAATTTCTGCCTCTACAGATTTCCTGAGCACCATCTGAGTGACTGTGGTCTCTCTAGCTTTATGACCGATCCACAGTTTGGGACTGTTACTTATTCTGAGATATAATAAGATAGGTGTAAAGTGCTATCATACAAGTGGAGGGGGAAAGCAAACAAATGAAATTTTCTCATCCTAGTTGATGGCACTGCTGCTCAGAAGGGAGTCAGTCTGTGTGCTATGTGCAGCAATAGAACAAGCCAAAGCCCTTATATTGATTATCTGTGGCCTCTATACATAACCACAGTTACCAAAGGGAAGGCGATCCCAGAAAAGGTAAAAGACTTGGACAACGGGTATGGCACTATGAAAAGAACAGGTAAATACTTCCAGGGCAACCTGTGGCTCGACCACTGAGACCATAATTACTTTCTAAAAGTGTCACAAAGTAGTGTCCAGGGCTAGGTTGCCTCAGAGTCACCTGATCACCAAGGCAAATTCCTTAAACTTAATCAAGATCCATAATTAGAACCATTTTTATAGTTTACAAATCCTATGATCAACCAATAAATAATTTCTCTTATTATTAACTCTTTTGATGTTAGAGCTCACATGCTTTTAAAAAATCCATTAATAAGTAAAAAGAATTTTTTAAAAATTGATACCTAGAGACAAGCAGAGCATATATTACTTTCTTAATATCTGGCGACAATTTTTAAGGAACAAAGATACAATGCTCCATCAAAATCTCCACTCTGTAATATAGAAGTCTAGCTTGATTCCTATATTAGAGTTTAAAATCATATACAAATAAACACTCAAGAGCACAAAAATTCATCTACATGGTGATATAATCTATAAACAATGAAAGCAATCAGCAGTAGCCTTTTGTACTTTCCAATCATAATTTTATTACATCTTTATTAGTGATTTGAGTTTAACCTAATATAAAACCATATTCCCCATTCTTTTTCCTGTGACACTATATATATATATATATATATATATATATATATATATATATATCACTGTATCACTGTATTCCCGATCATCATCGATTGGCTCTAGTGGGCACCAGTAACATCTCCCTATGTCCTGTCTCATGCTAGTAGAGCCCAAGGGCATCTGCTTGCTCCAGGAACATAAAGGAGCAAACCATTCCATCAGATCATGGGAATGAGGTCTAAAATTGAAAATTGTTACTGGTATTGGCATATTAAATATATATATATATATATATATATCCTTGTTGGTTTGTCAACTAAGGGTATAACATCATACCTAGTTTACTTTGTTTCTTTTGATTTTCCAAGCCCCCAGACATGTGAGGTCTATGCTCTACCACTGGACTGTACCCTTGTCCCAATTTTAAGCCTCTTTAGAATATTTTATCATGGTATAATCACTCCAGAAGAACAAATATCCCTCCAACACAGTCAGTAGAGTAAAAATAGGAAAACTCAAAACTGCATAATCGAGGCAAAATATAAAATATGAAACATCCTTTTCTCCGATAAAAAATAAATGTCTGTTGAATATCATACAAGTTCAATACAAGTTTAAAAAAAAAGAATGAATTTGTAGCATGACCATGTAAACTTGCAAAGATTTGCTGGAGTAAATCTTCCATCATATTTTTTCTTTCTACTTCTAGTCCTAGAGCTCAGATACATGGTCCTTGTACCTTCTAGGCTGCAGGATGGCAAGAGCAAATATTACCACTGTGTTGTGTTTGCTAAAAGCACCTAGGCTGTTCAAATTCCCAGGTGAAAAAGCTTCTTAAGTTAAGGCCCTCAAAAGTAAATCCTTTTTTTTTTGTATGTTTGTTTGTTTGTTTGTTTGTGGGTTTTGGGTGAAACCAGGCTGTGCTCAGGGCTTACTCCTGACTTGGTGCTCAGGAATCACTCCTAGGTACTGAGATGAAACCCAAGTTGGCAGTGTGTGAGGCAACTGCCCTAACTGCTATACTATTGCTTCAGCACCAAAGTAAATGTTTCTTTTTTTTTTGTTCGCTGAAAAAACAAAAAGCAAAACCCCCTGCTAGTAGGTGGGAGGAAACTGAGGAAATATATAGTGGAGTGGAGTGGACACAGATGGAAGGATTGCTGCTGGAACATTGTATGCCTGAAAACCAGTCATGAATTACTTTGTAATTCATGGTGACTAAATAAAAATCTAAAAAGTAATAATGAAAAGCCCTGTATTAGCTAAGAAGGTTCTTTTGTTTAAAGAAGTACAGTCTCTCTCCTTTCAAATCAACTAACTGTTGCCCTTATTCTGTTTTGACTCTGATGATGCATATTTTATCCTTACTTATTAATCATGTCTATCTCCGGAGTAATTAGCCCTTGACCTTTTCTTATTTGTATTTCAGATTTTAGCTCAACTCTCTGTTCTTTCAGCATATTTTTTCTGCCTCCAGTGATTCTGTAGTAGGTATATGTGTGTCGATGTGTCTGCTGAGGTCGGATCTTAGGTGAGTAGAACAATCACAAAGAAGATTGAGAAGAGCGCCCACAAAGTAGGTCAAGTAGAACAACCACAAGGAAGGTTGAGTAGAGCACCTGCAAAGAAGTCTGCACAAACCATAGGAGAAATAGCTCCAGTTTATCAGGTGGAACAGGGTTATTTTAGTTTGAGGGAAATAGGGTGGGAACTCTGTATCAGCCAATCAGGTTGTAGGATGGGAACTCTGTCAGCCAATCATGTAAGGTGAGAGAAGGGATTAAAACTAAGGATTAAGGCAGGGTGTGTGCTTAAACCTAAACTTGTCTGTACAGGGTATGTGTTTAGTTACTGTGTGTCTGTGTGTCTGTGTGTGTGTGTGTGTGCGCGTGCATGCATATGTGTGTGTGTGTGAAAGAGAAAGAAGGGAGAGACAGAGAACTCTGTACTCTGTAGCATGTGTACTTACAGAATATTCTGAAAGGCAAGGGGAGAACTGTATCACTACCTCCATGGAGATTTGATGTACAAGGTAGAAAATAAACAGCTTTTTTCACGGTAAGTACTTTAATTCTATTAGCATATTTACCATTAACTATAGTAAATGTTATAGTTTATGGATAGGAAATCGTTTACAATAGGTTAAATTCTGGTCTAATTTCTGAGTTAAAAAACTTAAATTTTTAAGGATAAAATGATAGCAATTGTTTACGTTTATCTTTTAAAAATCAAGTTTGGAAGGAATAAGCAAAATATAACCCTTATTTTGTATAACCATCATTTTGCAATTAATCAGTTAAAGTTTGGCAAGGAAAATGCCAAAAGGATACTAAATGATACCTCTCACTCCCAATTCATCTTACATTGGCTAGTTGTTTGAAATCAGTATCATATTACTCATAATATTTTTTGTATGCCTTTTGAATGACCATCAGATATTGCTAGAGAACTCAAAAGAGCCTCATCAGCAGAAACTATAATTTATGTTTTGTTATTTTGTGTTTTTTCATGGCTCCTTTTTATGGCACCAAGTTGTTCTTTATTATATTGTTCTTTATTATTTGGAATATTTTTTAATTTGGGGTATATAATCTTCTCACCTTCTTGTAAAGTTTATTTCTAATAAGAAGGTGATGTTTTGGCCCACAATTTTAATTTTAAGTACAGTTTTGAAAAATTTCTCAGTAAAATTTTCTAAGGTAAATTTTTTTTCTATAACAAGTATTTCCCCTTTCTTAAGATGACTTAGATTGAATTGGAAGCACTATCCACAGAAATTAAGCAAGAAAAGTAAACCAAAGGCATGGTAATTAAACTATCATTATTTGTAGATAATATGTCAATACATATAGAATACCCTAAATATTGCAAACACACACACACACACACACAAGTTAAAAACAACAAATCAATAAAGGCGTAGGCTTCATAATCAGCTCAAGTAAAGATGTTCATTTCTATAAACAATGACACTGAGAAATCATTTTTTTCAATACTCCACTTAAGAATTGTGCCCCCAAAACATTAAGTAAGAAATAAACTTAACAAAGGAAGTGAAAGGATTGTATACCCAAACTATAAGCCACTATAAAAAGAAATAGAAGAAATTAAAGAAAATATAAGAAAAAGGGAAAAATCACAAATTTATAAGTTAGAGGGTAACATTATTGATAAAGGGTTAATATCAGGATATATCAGGTACTGGTAAAACTTTACAAGAAGAAGAAAACAACCAACCCATCAAAAAATGGGGAGAAAAAATGAACAAAAACATCAACGAAGAAGAAATTCGAATAGCCAAAGATATGAAAAAATGCTCATCATTATTAATCATCAGAGAGTGCAAATAAAAACAACAATGAGATATCATTTTATGCCACAGAGACTGGTACATATCCAAAGAGCAAGAACAACAAGCTGGTGTGGATGTGGGGAAAAGGGGGCTCTCATCTATTGTTGGTGGGAATGTCGACTGGTACAGCCTTTCTGGAATATGGACATTCCTCCAAAGACTAGAAATTGAGCTCCATTTGACCCAGCTGTACCTCTCCTGGGAATATACCCTGGAAGCCAAAAACACACAGCACAAACACCACCCCTACTTTTATGTTCATAGCAGAAATAGTCAGAAACTGGAAACAACCAGAGTGCCGAGTTGTGACTGGGTAAAAAAAACTTTGGTACATTACACAATGGAATACTATGCATCTGTTAGGAAAAATGAAGTTATAAAATTTGCCTATAAATGGATGGACATGGAGGGGATCATGTTGACTGAAATTAGTCGAAGGAGAGAGACAGATATAGAATGACTGCATTTATTTGCATGGCATAAATATATATGTTCATATTATGATACAAATATCAAGGTCCAGGCAAAACATGGATCAGGAGGTCTTGTCAAAGGTGGAAATTATCACAAACGTGTGGAGTCAGAGGCTAGTAAGACAGAGAATGGAACAGTGTGCTATAATTGTAAAGTGCTAATATCAGCCTAGAACTGAGGCATTAAATAGAGGCAAAAGATACCCATGACAACTTCTTAATGTATGTATTGTAATCCACAAT